>CM069862.1:3404912-3562412 GCA_036172795.1 Pelodytes ibericus | reverse complement strand
CGGACTGGCGGTGCCCTCTCTGGTGGAGGGGGATGTTGGACGGACCGGCGGTGCCCTCTCTGGTGGAGGGGGGGAATGTTGGATGGACTGGCGGTGCCCTCTCTGGTGGAGGGGGGGATGTTGGACGGACCGGCGGTGCCCTCTCTGGTGGAGGGGGGGAATGTTTGATGGACTGGTGGTGCCCTCTCTGGTGGAGGGGAGGAATGTTGGATGGACTGGCGGTGCCCTCTCTGGTGGAGGGGGATGTTGGATGGACCGGCGGTGCCCTCTCTGGTGGAGGGGGGGAATGTTGGATTTACCGGCGGTGCCCTCTCTGGTGGAGGGGGGGAATGTTTGATGGACTGGTGGTGCCCTCTCTGGTGGAGGGGGATGTTGGACGGACCGGCGGTGCCCTCTCTGGTGGAGGGGGGGTAATGTTGAACGGACTGGCAGTGCCCTCTCTGGTGGAGGGGGGGATGTTGGACGGACTGGTGGTGCCCTCTCTGGTGGAGGGGGGGAATGTTGGACGGACCGGCGGTGCCCTCTCTGGTGGAGGGGGGGAATGTTGGACGGACTGGTGGTGCCCTCTCTGGTGGAGGGGGGGAATGTTGGACGGACCGGCGGTGCCCTCTCTGGTGGAGGGGGGGAATGTTGGATGGACTGGGGGTGCCCTCTCTGGTGGAGGGGGGGATGTTGGACGGACCGGCGGTGCCCTCTCTGGTGGAGGGGGGGATGTTGGACGGACCGGCGGTGCCCTCTCTGGTGGAGGGGGGGAATGTTGGACGGACTGGCGGTGCCCTCTCTGGTGGAGGGGGGGAATGTTGGATGGACTGGTGGTGCCCTCTCTGGTGGAGGGGGGGATGTTGGACGGACCGGCGGTGCCCTCTCTGGTGGGGGGGGAATGTTGGATGGACTGGTGGTGCCCTCTCTGGTGGAGGGGGATGTTGAACGGACCGGCGGTGCCCTCTCTGGTGGAGGGGGGGAATGTTTGATGGACTGGTGGTGCCCTCTCTGGTGGAGGGGGGGAATGTTTGATGGACTGGCGGTGCCCTCTCTGGTGGAGGGGGATGTTGGACGGACCGGCGGTGCCCTCTCTGGTGGAGGGGGGAATGTTGGATGGACCGGCGGTGCCCTCTCTGGTGGAGGGGGGGAATGTTTGATGGACTGGTGGTGCCCTCTCTGGTGGAGGGGGGGAATGTTTGATGGACTGGCGGTGCCCTCTCTGGTGGAGGGGGGGAATGTTTGATGGACCGGCGGTGCCCTCTCTGGTGGAGGGGGATGTTGGACGGACCGGCGGTGCCCTCTCTGGTGGAGGGGGGGGGTAATGTTGGACGGACTGGCAGTGCCCTCTCTGGTGGAGGTGGGGAATGTTGGACGGACTGGTGGTGCCCTCTCTGGTGGAGGGGGATGTTGGACGGACCGGCGGTGCCCTCTCTGGTGGAGGGGGGGAATGTTGGACGGACCGGCGGTGCCCTCTCTGGTGGAGGGGGGGAATGTTGGATGGACCGGCAGTGCCCTCTCTGGTGGAGGGGGGGAATGTTGGATGGACTGGTGGTGCCCTCTCTGGTGGAGGGGGGGATGTTGGACGGACCGGCGGTGCCCTCTCTGGTGGGGGGGGAATGTTGGATGGACTGGTGGTGCCCTCTCTGGTGGAGGGGGATGTTGAACGGACCGGCGGTGCCCTCTCTGGTGGAGGGGGGGAATGTTTGATGGACTGGTGGTGCCCTCTCTGGTGGAGGGGGGGAATGTTGGATGGACTGGCGGTGCCCTCTCTGGTGGAGGGGGAAGTTGGACGGACCGGCGGTGCCCTCTCTGGTGGAGGGGGGAATGTTGGATGGACCGGCGGTGCCCTCTCTGGTGGAGGGGGGGAATGTTTGATGGACTGGTGGTGCCCTCTCTGGTGGAGGGGGGGAATGTTTGATGGACTGGTGGTGCCCTCTCTGGTGGAGGGGGGGAATGTTTGATGGAATGGTGGTGCCCTCTCTGGTGGAGGGGGGGAATGTTTGATGGACTGGCGGTGCCCTCTCTGGTGGAGGGGGATGTTGGACGGACCGGCGGTGTCCTCTCTGGTGGAGGGGGGGAATGTTGGACGGACTGGCAGTGCCCTCTCTGGTGGAGGTGGGGAATGTTGGACGGACTGGTGGTGTCCTCTCTGGTGGAGGGGGATGTTGGACGGACCGGCGGTGCCCTCTCTGGTGGAGGGGGGGAATGTTGGACGGACCGGCGGTGCCCTCTCTGGTGGAGGGGGGGAATGTTGGATGGACCGGCGGTGCCCTCTCTGGTGGAGGGGGGGAATGTTGGATGGACTGGCAGTGCCCTCTCTGGTGGAGGTGGGGAATGTTGGACGGACTGGCGGTGCCCTCTCTGGTGGAGGGGGATGTTGGACGGACCGGCCGTGCCCTCTCTGGGGGAGGGGGGGATGTTGGACGGACTGGCGGTGCCCTCTCTGGTGGAGGGGGATGTTGGACGGACCGGCGGTGCCCTCTCTGGTGGAGGGGGGGAATGTTGGATGGACTGGTGGTGCCCTCTCTGGGGGAGGGGGGGATGTTGGACGGACTGGCGGTGCCCTCTCTGGTGGAGGGGGATGTTGGACGGACCGGCGGTGCCCTCTCTGGTGGAGGGGGGGAATGTTGGATGGACTGGTGGTGCCCTCTCTGGTGGAGGGGGGCTGTTGGAGAGACTGGCACGTTCTTCAGGGAGGTTGAGTGACTGGCATTAGTGACGGGTGGTTCAGTCTGTTTGATAATTTAAAGAGCAGATCATTTTCACAGAGTTTGGAAACACAGCTCCTGTGACCCATATTCTCTACACACATAAACCGAGTCCCCCTGGGCTCAGACATGTGCCAATGTGTAAAGGCTGGGGGCAGGCTGGGTAGCTGCGGTATTGGGGAGGGGGCTGGGCGGCTGCTGTAATGGGGGAAGCTGGGGGGCTGCGGTAATGAGGGGTCTGGACGGCCGCTATAATGGGGGTCTGGACGGCTGCGGTAATGGGGGGCTGGACGGCTGGTATAATGAGGGGGCTGGACGGCCGCTATAATGGGGGTCTGGACGGCTGCGGTAATGGGGGGCTGGACGGCTGGTATAATGAGGGGGCTGGACGGCTGGTATAATGAGGGGGCTGGACGGCCGCTATAATGGGGGTCTGGACGGCTGCGGTAATGGGGGGTGCTGGACGGCTGCGGTAATGGGGGGCTGGACGGCTGCGGTAATGGGGGGGGGGCTGGACGGCTGCGGTAATGGGGGGGGGCTGGACGGCTGCGGTAATGGGGGGGGGCTGGACGTCTGCGGTAATGGGGGGGGGCTGGACGGCTGCGGTAATGGGGGGGGCTGGACGGCTGCGGTAATGGGGGGGGCTGGACGGCTGCGGTAATGGGGGGGGGCTGGACGGCTGCGGTAATGGGGGGGGCTGGACGGCTGCGGTAATGGGGGGGGCTGGACGGCTGCGGTAATGGGGGGGGCTGGACGGCTGCGGTAATGGGGGGGGGCTGGCAGATGTGGGATCATTTAACACTTTGTGTTTCCGCAGCAGAGAAAGTCAGCTCTTTGGGGAAAAACTGGCATCGTTTCTGTTTGAAATGTGAACTCTGCAACAAGATCCTGACTGCAGGCGGGCATGCCGAGGTAAGAACTCACCCTCCATATTAACTCTGCATGTTCAAACCTGCCATGGGAAGCAGCACCGTGTCTACACTACTATTTAATTCCAGTAGATTTCCGCTCACATTACGAAATGTATGTCACTAATTGTCATTCCAGGGACTGTGAGAGCCACATCTCCCCCGTAACCGCTACTCACCACCTTACAAGATGGAAGTGGGATATTTGGGTATTTTTCTGAAATACATGTTGCTGGGAAGTGTATGATATTTGGGGAGGGGACATGTTGTTTAGAATCTTTGCTCTGTATAGCTCTATCAGGGGCGGACATGTTGTTTAGAATCTTTGCTCTGTATAGTTCTATCGGGGGCGGACATGTTGTTTAGAATCTTTGCTCTGTATAGCTCTATCAGGGGTGGACATGTTTAGAATCTTTGCTCTGTATAGCTCTATCAGGGGGAGGACATGTTGTTTAGAATATTTGCTCTGTATAGCTCTATTAGGGGCAGACATGTTGTTTAGAATCTTTGCTCTGTATAGCTCTATCAGGGGCGGACATGTTGTTTAGAATCTTTGCTCTGTATAGTTCTATCGGGGGCGGACATGTTGTTTAGAATCTTTGCTCTGTATAGCTCTATCAGGGGTGGACATGTTTAGAATCTTTGCTCTGTATAGCTCTATCAGGGGGAGGACATGTTGTTTAGAATCTTTGCTCTGTATAGCTCTATTAGGGGCGGACATGTTGTTTAGAATCTTTGCTCTGTATAGTTCTATCGGGGGCGGACATGTTGTTTAGAATCTTTGCTCTGTATAGCTCTATCAGGGGGCGGACATGTTGTTTAGAATCTTTGCTCTGTATAGCTCTATCGGGGCAGACATGTTGTTTAGAATCTTTGCTCTGTATAGCTCTATCAGGGGGCAGACATGTGGTTAGAATCTTTGCTCTGTATAGCTCTATCAGTAGGCGGACATGTTTAGAATCTTTGCTCTGTATAGCTCTATCAGGGGTGGACATGTTTGGAATCTTTGCTCTGTATAGCTCTATCAGGGGAGGACATGTTGTTTAGAATCTTTGCTCTGTATAGCTCTATCAGGAGGCAGACATGTTGGTTAGAATCTTTGCTCTGTATAGCTCTATCAGTAGGCGGACATGTTGTTTAGAATCTTTGCTCTGTATAGCTCTATAAGGGGGCGGACATGTTTATAATCTTTGCTCTGTATAGCTCTATCAGGGGGCGGTCCTGTTTAGAATCTTTGCTCTGTATAGTTCCATCAGGGGGCAGACATGTTGTTTAGTATATTTGCTCTGTATAGCTCTATCAGGGGAGGACATGTTGTTTAGAATCTTTGCTCTGTATAGCTCTATCAGGAGGCAGACATGTTGGTTAGAATCTTTGCTCTGTATAGCTCTATCAGTAGGCGGACATGTTGTTTAGAATCTTTGCTCTGTATAGCTCTATAAGGGGGCGGACATGTTTATAATCTTTGCTCTGTATAGCTCTATCAGGGGGCGGTCCTGTTTAGAATCTTTGCTCTGTATAGTTCTATCAGGGGGCAGACATGTTGTTTAGTATATTTGCTCTGTATAGCTCTATCAGGGGAGGACATGTTGTTTAGAATCTTTGCTCTGTATAGCTCTATCAGGAGGCAGACATGTTGGTTAGAATCTTTGCTCTGTATAGCTCTATCAGTAGGCGGACATGTTGTTTAGAATCTTTGCTCTGTATAGCTCTATAAGGGGGCGGACATGTTTATAATCTTTGCTCTGTATAGCTCTATCAGGGGGCGGTCCTGTTTAGAATCTTTGCTCTGTATAGTTCTATCAGGGGGCAGACATGTTGTTTAGTATATTTGCTCTGTATAGCTCTATCAGGAGGGCGGACATGTTGTTTAGAATCTTTGCTCTGTATAGCTCTATCAGGAGGGCGGACATGTTGTTTAGAATCTTTGCTCTGTATAGCTCTATCAAGAGGGCGGACATGTTGTTTAGAATCTTTGCTCTGTATAGCTCTATCAGGGGGCAGACATGTTGTATAGAATCTTTGCTATGTATAGCTCTATCAGGGGGGACATGTTGTTTAGAATCTTTGCTCTGTATAGCTCTATCAGGGGGCGGACAGGTTGTTTAGAATCTTTGCTCTGTATAGCTCTATCAGGAGGGCGGACATGTTGTTTAGAATCTTTGCTCTGTATAGCTCTATCAGGGGGCAGACATGTTGTTTAGTAACTTGGGTTAGATCATCTGACCCAGCACATTCGCCCTATGATAGTTATACAGAGTAGAGAGAGCTTAATATGGGGCCTTATTTGTATTCAGTCATTAAAGCATTTTTCTATTGAAACTGTCTACAACTGATGTAATCTTTCAATTAAACAGAAGTTAATTTTTTGGGGGAGCTATATAGGGGTGTGACTGTGGGTCCCGCCCAGTATCCCCCGGCGCAGGTTTTAACCCGTCTAATAATTACAGTTTCTCTTACACCACGGACCAGACACAAGCCGGTGCTAAAAGCCTCCATTGGGTGGGAGCGAGACACAGACAAATCGACCTGTGTACAGAGGGAAATAATGAGTAAAACCGAGGGAGGAGACGGAGAAAAATATAGACACTCTAAATATAATAAAATGTACAGAAATAAATATATAATAAAATGTACAGAAATAAATATATAATAAAAAAACACAGATATATATAATACAACATACAGAAATAAATATATAATACATACAGAAATAAATATAATAAAATGTACAGAAATAAATATAATAAAATGTACAGAAATAAATATATAATAAAAAAACAGATATATATAATACAACATACAGAAATAAATATATAATACATACAGAAATAAATATAATAAAATGTACAGAAATAAATATAATAAAATGTACAGAAATATATAATAAAAAAACAGATATATATAATACAACATACAGAAATAAATATATAATACATACAGAAATAAATATATAATAAAAAACACAGATATATATAATATAACATACAGAAATAAATATATAATAAAATGTACAGAAATAAATATATAATAAAAAAAACAGATATATATAATACAACATACAGAAATAAATATATAATAAAATGTACATAAATAAATATATAATAAAAAAAACACAGATATATATAATACAACATACAGAAATAAATATATAATAAAAAAAACACAGATATATATAATACAACATACAGAAATAAATATATAATAAAATGTACATAAATAAATATATAATACATACAGAAATAAATATATAATAAAAAAACACAGATATATATAATATAACATACAGAAATAAATATATAATAAAATGTACAGAAATAAATATATAATAAAAAAACACAGCATCATATCCTGCTGATAAACCCATTCATTCCCAGGCAGCACAGCATCGTATCCTGCTGATAAACCCATTCATTCCCAGGCAGCAGAGCATCATATCCCGCTGATAAACCCATTCATTCCCAGGCAGCACAGCATCATATCCTGCTGATAAACCCATTCATTCCCAGGCAGCACAGCATCATATCCCGCTGATAAAATCCATTCATTCATTCCCAGGCAGCACAGCATCATATCCCGCTGATAAAATCCATTCATTCATTCCCAGGCAGCACAGCATCATATCCCGCTGATAAAATCCATTCATTCCCAGGCAGCAGAGCATCATATCCAGCTGATAAAACCCATTCATTCCCAGGCAGCAGAGCATCATATCCAGCTGATAAAACCCATTCATTCCCAGGCAGCAGAGCATCATATCCAGCTGATAAACCCATTCATTACCAGGCAGCACAGCATCATACACCACTGATAAACCCATTCATTCCCAGGCAGCAGAGCATCATATCCTGCTGATAAAACCATTCATTCCCAGGCAGCACAGCATCATATCCTGCTGATAAAACCCATTCATTCACATGCAGCAGAGCATCATATCCCGCTGATAAACCCATTCATTCCCAGGCAGCACAGCATCATATCCTGCTGATAAACCCATTCATTCCCAGGCAGCACAGCATCATATCCTGCTGATAAACCCATTCATTCCCAGGCAGCACAGCATCATATCCTGCTGATAAACCCTTTCATTCCCAGGCAGCACAGCATCATATCCTGCTGATAAACCCATTCATTCCCAGGCAGCACAGTTTCATATCCTGCTGATAAAATCCATTCATTCATTCCCAGGCAGCACAGCATCATATCCCGCTGATAAAACCCATTAATTCCCAGGCAGCACAGCATCATATCCCGCTGATAAAATCCATTCATTCATTCCCAGGCAGCACAGCATCATATCCCGCTGATAAACCCATTCATTCCCAGGCAGCAGAGCATCATATCCTGCTGATAAAACCATTCATTCCCAGGCAGCACAGCATCATATCCCGCTGATAAACCCATTCATTCCCAGGCAGCACAGCATCATATCCCGCTGATAAACCCATTCATTCCCAGGCAGCACAGCATCATATCCTGCTGATAAACCCATTCATTCCCAGGCAGCACAGCATCATATCCTGCTGATAAACCCATTCATTCCCAGGCAGCACAGCATTATATCCCGCTGATAAACCCATTCATTCCCAGGCAGCACAGGATCATATCCCGCTGATAAAACCCATTCATTCCCAGGCAGCACACGATCATATCCTGCTGATAAACCCATTCATTTCCAGGCAGCACAGCATCATATCCCACTGATAAACCCATTCATTCCCAGGCAGCACACGATCATATCCTGCTGATAAACCCATTCATTCCCAGGCAGCACACGATCATATCCTGCTGATAAACCCATTCATTCCCAGGCAGCACACGATCATATCCTGCTGATAAACCCATTCATTCCCAGGCAGCACAGTTTCATATCCTGCTGATAAAATCCATTCATTCCCAGACAGCACAGCATCATATCCTGCTGATAAACCCATTCATTCCCAGGCAGCAGAGCATCATATCCTGCTGATAAACCCATTCATTCCCAGGCAGCACAGCATCATATCCAGCTGATAAACCCATTCATTCCCAGGCAGCAGAGCATCATATCCAGCTAATAAAACCCATTCATTCCCAGGCAGCAGAGCATCATATCCAGCTAATAAAACCCATTCATTCCCAGGCAGCAGAGCATCATATCCAGCTAATAAAACCCATTCATTCCCAGGCAGCAGAGCATCATATCCTGCTGATAAAACCATTCATTCCCAGGCAGCACAGCATCATATCCTGCTGATAAACCCATTCATTCCCAGGCAGCACAGCATCATATCCTGCTGATAAACCCATTCATTCCCAGGCAGCACAGTTTCATATCCTGCTGATAAAATCCATTCATTCCCAGGCAGCAGAGCATCATATCCAGCTAATAAAACCCATTCATTCCCAGGCAGCAGAGCATCATATCCTGCTGATAAACCCATTCATTCCCAGGCAGCAGAGCATCATATCCTGCTGATAAACCCATTCATTCCCAGGCAGCAGAGCATCATATCCCGCTGATAAACCCATTAATTCCCAGGCAGCAGAGCATCATATCCCGCTGATAAACCCATTCATTCCCAGACAGCACAGCATCATATCCTGCTGATAAACCCATTCATTCCCAGGCAGCAGAGCATCATATCCCGCTGATAAACCCATTCATTCCCAGGCAGCACAGCATCATATCCTGCTGATAAACCCATTCATTCCCAGGCAGCAGAGCATCATATCCTGCTGATAAAACCCATTCATTACCAGGCAGCAGAGCATCATACACCACTGATAAACCCATTAATTCCCAGGCAGCACAGCATCATATCCCGCTGATAAACCCATTCATTCCCAGGCAGCAGAGCATCATATCCAGCTGATAAACCCATTCATTCCCAGGCAGCAGAGCATCATATCCCGCTGATAAACCCATTCATTCCCAGGCAGCACAGCATCATATCCTGCTGATAAACCCATTCATTCCCAGGCAGCAGAGCATCATATCCTGCTGATAAACCCATTCATTCCCAGGCAGCAGAGCATCATATCCCGCTGATAAACCCATTCATTACCAGGCAGCAGAGCCTCATACACCACTGATAAACCCATTCATTCCCAGGCAGCACAGCATCATATCCCGCTGATAAACCCATTCATTACCAGGCAGCAGAGCATCATACACCACTGATAAACCCATTCATTCCCAGGCAGCACAGCATCATCTCCCGCTGATAAACCCATTCATTACCAGGCAACAGAGCATCATACACCACTGATAAACCCATTCATTCCCAGGCAGCAGAGCATCATATCCCGCAGATAAACCCATTCATTCCCAGACAGCAGAGCATCATATCCCGCTGATAAACCCATTCATTCCCAGGCAGCAGAGCATCATATCCCGCTGATAAACCCATTCATTCCCAGGCAGCACAGCATCATATCCTGCTGATAAACCCATTCATTCCCAGGCAGCAGAGCATCATATCCTGCTGATAAAACCCATTCATTACCAGGCAGCAGAGCATCATACACCACTGATAAACCCATTCATTCCCAGGCAGCACAGCATCATATCCCGCTGATAAACCCATTCATTCCCAGACAGCACAGCATTATATCCTGCTGATAAACCCATTCATTCCCAGGCAGCACACGATCATATCCTGCTGATAAACCCATTCATTCCCAGGCAGCACAGTTTCATATCCTGCTGATAAAATCCATTCATTCCCAGACAGCACAGCATCATATCCTGCTGATAAACCCATTCATTCCCAGGCAGCAGAGCATCATATCCTGCTGATAAACCCATTCATTCCCAGGCAGCACAGCATCATATCCAGCTGATAAACCCATTCATTCCCAGGCAGCAGAGCATCATATCCAGCTAATAAAACCCATTCATTCCCAGGCAGCAGAGCATCATATCCAGCTAATAAAACCCATTCATTCCCAGGCAGCAGAGCATCATATCCAGCTAATAAAACCCATTCATTCCCAGGCAGCAGAGCATCATATCCTGCTGATAAAACCATTCATTCCCAGGCAGCACAGCATCATATCCTGCTGATAAACCCATTCATTCCCAGGCAGCACAGCATCATATCCTGCTGATAAACCCATTCATTCCCAGGCAGCACAGTTTCATATCCTGCTGATAAAATCCATTCATTCCCAGGCAGCAGAGCATCATATCCAGCTATTAAAACCCATTCATTCCCAGGCAGCAGAGCATCATATCCTGCTGATAAACCCATTCATTCCCAGGCAGCAGAGCATCATATCCTGCTGATAAACCCATTCATTCCCAGGCAGCAGAGCATCATATCCCGCTGATAAACCCATTAATTCCCAGGCAGCAGAGCATCATATCCCGCTGATAAACCCATTCATTCCCAGACAGCACAGCATCATATCCTGCTGATAAACCCATTCATTCCCAGGCAGCAGAGCATCATATCCCGCTGATAAACCCATTCATTCCCAGGCAGCACAGCATCATATCCTGCTGATAAACCCATTCATTCCCAGGCAGCAGAGCATCATATCCTGCTGATAAAACCCATTCATTACCAGGCAGCAGAGCATCATACACCACTGATAAACCCATTAATTCCCAGGCAGCACAGCATCATATCCCGCTGATAAACCCATTCATTCCCAGGCAGCAGAGCATCATATCCAGCTGATAAACCCATTCATTCCCAGGCAGCAGAGCATCATATCCCGCTGATAAACCCATTCATTCCCAGGCAGCACAGCATCATATCCTGCTGATAAACCCATTCATTCCCAGGCAGCAGAGCATCATATCCTGCTGATAAACCCATTCATTCCCAGGCAGCAGAGCATCATATCCCGCTGATAAACCCATTCATTCCCAGGCAGCACAGCATCATATCCCGCTGATAAACCCATTCATTCCCAGGCAGCACAGCATCATATCCTGCTGATAAACCCATTCATTCCCAGGCAGCAGAGCATCATATCCTGCTGATAAACCCATTCATTCCCAGGCAGCAGAGCATCATATCCTGCTGATAAAACCCGTTCATTCCCAGGCAGCAGAGCATCATATCCTGCTGAAAAAACCCATTCATTACCAGGCAGCAGAGCATCATACACCACTGATAAACCCATTCATTCCCAGGCAGCAGAGCATCATATCCCGCTGATAAACCCATTCATTCCCAGACAGCACAGCATTATATCCTGCTGATAAACCCATTCATTCCCAGGCAGCACACGATCATATCCTGCTGATAGACCCATTCATTCCCAGGCAGCACACGATCATATCCTGCTGATAAACCCATTCATTCCCAGGCAGCACAGCATTATATCCTGCTGATAAACCCATTCATTCCCAGGCAGCACACGATCATATCCTGCTGATAAACCCATTCATTCCCAGGCAGCAGAGCATCATATCCTGCTGATAAACCCATTCATTCCCAGGCAGCACACGATCATATCCTGCTGATAAACCCATTCATTCCCAGGCAGCAGAGCATCATATCCCGCTGATAAACCCATTCATTCCCAGGCAGCAGAGCATCATATCCTGCTGATAAACCCATTCATTCCCAGGCAGCAGAGCATCATATCCAGCTGATAAAACCCATTCATTCCCAGGCAGCACAGCATCATATCCCGCTGATAAACCCATTCATTCCCAGGCAGCACAGCATCATATCCTGCTGATAAACCCATTCATTCCCAGGCAGCAGAGCATCATATCCCGCTGATAAACCCATTCATTCCCAGACAGCACAGCATCATATCCTGCTGATAAACCCATTCATTCCCAGGCAGCACAGGATCATATCCCGCTGATAAAACCCATTCATTCCCAGGCAGCACAGCATCATATCCCGCTGATAAAATCCATTCATTCCCAGGCAGCACAGCATCATATCCTGCTGATAAACCCATTCATTCCCAGGCAGCAGAGCATCATATCCCGCTGATAAAAGCCCTGCTCACAGAGCTTACAATCTAGATAAAAGGGAATTACAGACTGCGTTATATGAACAGAGACAGAATGATACATGAGGTAGAGAGCCCTGCTCACAGAGCTTACAATCTAGATAAAAGGGAATTACAGACTGTGTTATATGAACAGAGACAGACTGATACATGAGGTACAGAGCCCTGCTCACAGAGCTTACAATCTAGATAAAAGGGAATTACAGACTGCGTTATATGAACAGAGACAGACTGATACATGAGGTAGAGAGCCTTGCTCACAGAGCTTACAATCTAGATAAAAGGGAATTACAGACTGTGTTATATGAACAGATACAGACTGATACATGAGGTAGAGAGCCCTGCTCACAGAGCTTACAATCTAGATAAAAGGGAATTACAGACTGTGTTATATGAACAGATACAGACTGATACATGAGGTAGAGAGCCCTGCTCACAGAGCTTACAATCTAGATAAAAGGGAATTACAGACTGTGTTATATGAACAGAGACAGACTGATACATGAGGTAGAGAGCCTTGCTCACAGAGCTTACAATCTAGATAAAAGGGAATTACATACTGTGTTATATGAACAGAGACAGACTGATACATGAGGTAGAGAGCCCTGCTCACAGAGCTTACAATCTAGATAAAAGGGAATTACAGACTGTGTTATATGAACAGAGACAGACTGATACATGAGGTAGAGAGCCTTGCTCGCAGAGCTTACAATCTAGATAAAAGGGAATTACATACTGTGTTATATGAACAGAGACAGACTGATACATGAGGTAGAGAGCCTTGCTCACAGAGCTTACAATCTAGTATTTTGACCCCCCAAGTCCCCTGTGTCTGTGTTTTTAATGTCAGGAATGTACCCGGGAGGCTTTATTTAGCACTGACCCCTCTGTGTAGCTGCGGTTCTGATAATGGGACATTTCCTGTGACAGGCAGGGATCTTGGAATACATTTTCCATTCGGTTTCCCTTACCCCTGACCGGATTATTTATCGTGTAGCTTGTAGCCAGTAGTGCAGCATTTCGCGAGTCTGTGACCTTTCATTACGCCGCTCTTTGCGATGACCAGAGGGGGTGAGTGCAGGACCAGGTCACCTAAACATGGCTTACATGGCATGCATGTTCTGCTGACACAATGTAATGACAGTCACAGTATAAGCAGTGTTTGGGTGATACAGTCACAGTATAAGCAGTGTTTGGGTGATACAGTCACAGTATAAGCAGTGTTTGGGTGATACAGTCACAGTATAAGCAGTGTTTGGGTGATACAGTCACAGTATAAGCAGTGTTTGGGTGATACAGTCACAGTATAAGCAGTGTTTGGGTGATACAGTCACAGTATAAGCAGTGTTTGGGTGATACAGTCCCAGTATAAGCAGTGTTTGGGTCATACAGTCCCAGTATAAGCAGTGTTTGGGTCATACAGAAGCAGTGTTTGGGTCATACAGTCCCAGTATAAGCAGTGTTTGGGTCATACAGTCCCAGTATAAGCAGTGTTTGGGTCATACAGTCCCAGTATAAGCAGTGTTTGGGTCATACAGTCCCAGTATAAGCAGTGTTTGGGTCATACAGTCCCAGTATAAGCAGTGTTTGGGTCATACAGTCCCAGTATAAGCAGTGTTTGGGTCATACAGTCCCAGTATAAGCAGTGTTTGGGTCATACAGTCCCAGTATAAGCAGTGTTTGGGTCATACAGTCCCAGTATAAGCAGTGTTTGTGTGATACAGTCACAGTATAAGCAGTGTTTGGGTGATACAGTCACAGTATAAGCAGTGTTTGGGTGATACAGTCACAGTATAAGCAGTGTTTGGGTGATACAGTCACAGTATAAGCAGTGTTTGGGTGATACAGTCACAGTATAAGCAGTGTTTGGGTGATACAGTCACAGTATAAGCAGTGTTTGGGTGATACAGTCACAGTATAAGCAGTGTTTGGGTGATACAGTCCCAGTATAAGCAGTGTTTGGGTCATACAGTCCCAGTATAAGCAGTGTTTGGGTCATACAGAAGCAGTGTTTGGGTCATACAGTCCCAGTATAAGCAGTGTTTGGGTCATACAGTCCCAGTATAAGCAGTGTTTGGGTCATACAGTCCCAGTATAAGCAGTGTTTGGGTCATACAGTCCCAGTATAAGCAGTGTTTGGGTCATACAGTCCCAGTATAAGCAGTGTTTGGGTCATACAGTCCCAGTATAAGCAGTGTTTGGGTCATACAGTCCCAGTATAAGCAGTGTTTGGGTCATACAGTCCCAGTATAAGCAGTGTTTGGGTCATACAGTCACAGTATAAGCAGTGTTTGGGTGATACAGTCACAGTATAAGCAGTGTTTGGGTGATACAGTCACAGTATAAGCAGTGTTTGGGTGATACAGTCACAGTATAAGCAGTGTTTGGGTGATACAGTCACAGTATAAGCAGTGTTTGAGTGATACAGTCACAGTATAAGCAATGTTTAGGTGATACAGTCACAGTATAAGCAGTGTTTGGGTGATACAGTCACAGTATAAGCAGCGTTTGGGTGATACAGTCACAGTATAAGCAGCGTTTAGGTGATACAGTCACAGTATAAGCAGCGTTTGGGTGATACAGTCACAGTATAAGCAGTGTTTGGGTGATACAGTCACAGTATAAGCAGTGTTTGGGTGACACAGTCACAGTATAAGCAGTGTTTGGGTGACACAGTCACAGTATAAGCAGTGTTTGGGTGATACAGTCACAGTATAAGCAGTGTTTGGGTGATACAGTCACAGTATAAGCAGTGTTTGGGTGATACAGTCACAGTATAAGCAGTGTTTGGGTGATACAGTCACAGTATAAGCAGTGTTTAGGGGATACAGTCACAGTATAAGCAGTGTTTGGGTGATACAGTCACAGTATTAGCAGTGTTTGGGTGATACAGTCACAGTATAAGCAGTGTTTAGGGGATACAGTCACAGTATAAGCAGTGTTTGGGTGATTCAGTCACAGTATAAGCAGTGTTTGGGTGATACAGTCACAGTATTAGCAGTGTTTGGGTGATACAGTCACAGTATAAGCAGTAATAACTCACAGGGCTGTTCAGTATATGTGTGGGGGGAGCGGATATGGTTAGAGGGTCAGGGTTTAATTGATATAAATATCCTGTGTAATTTGAGGAGAGGGAGGCAATGCTCATTAAAAAAAACCCTCTGCAGAGCTGGCCCCATGATTACCCTCGCTCCACTCACTCTTATTAATGAGTCCGTCAGTTACCCAGTGACTGCGGTATTATCATAGACTGTGTCATTGGCCGATAATAGGATTCCTTTCATTAGTCCCTGGCCTTATCTTATATCTAGGATAGCCTTATACCTATCCCATGCTTAAACTCCTTCACTGTATTAACCTCTACCACTTCTACTGGAAGACTATTCCATGCATCCACTACCCTCTCAGTAATGTAATACTTTCATTAGTCCTTGGCCTTAACTTATATCTAGGATAGCCTTTTACCTATCCCACGTATGCTTAAACTCCTTCACTGTATTAACCTCTACCACTTCTACTGGAAGACTATTCCCTACATCCACTACCCTCTCAGTAATGTAATACTTTCATTAGTCCCTGGCCTTATCTTATATCTAGGATAGCCTTATATCTATCCCATGCATGCTTAAACTCCTTCACTGTATTAACCTCTACCACTTCTACTGGAAGGCTATTCCATGCATCCACTACCCTCTCAGTAATGTAATACTTTCATTAGTCCCTGGCCTTATCTTATATCTAGGATAGCCTTATACCTATCCCATGCATGCTTAAACTCCTTCACTGTATTAACCTCTACCACTTCTACTGGAAGACTATTCCATACATCCACTACACTCTCAGTACAGTAATACTTTCATTAGTCCCTGGCCTTATCTTATATCTAGGATAGCCTTATACCTATCCCATGCATGCTTAAACTCCTTCACTGTATTATCCTCTACCACTTCTACTGGAAGACTATTCCATACATCCACTACCCTCTCAGTAATGTAATACTTTCATTAGTCCCTGGCCTTATCTTATATCTAGGATAGCCTTATACCTATCCCACGCATGCTTAAACTCCTTCACTGTATTATCCTCTACCACTTCTACTGGAAGACTATTCCATGCATCCACTACCCTCTCAGTAATGTAATACTTTCATTAGACCCTGACCTTATCTTATATCTAGGATAGCCTTTTACCTATCCCACGTATGCTTAAACTCCTTCACTGTATTAACCTCTACCACTTCTACTGGAAGACTATTCCCTACATCCACTACCCTCTCAGTAATGTAATACTTTCATTAGTCCCTGGCCTTATCTTATATCTAGGATAGCCTTATACCTATCCCATGCATGCTTAAACTCCTTCACTGTATTAACCTCTACCACTTCTACTGGAAGACTATTCCATGCATCCACTACCCTCTCAGTAATGTAATACTTTCATTAGTTCTTGGCCTTATCTTATATCTAGGATAGCCTTATACCTATCCCATGCATGCTTAAACTCCTTCACTGTATTAACCTCTACCACTTCTACTGGAAGACTATTCCATACATCCACTACCCTCTCAGTACAGTAATACTTTCATTAGTCCCTGGCCTTATCTTATATCTAGGATAGCCTTATACCTATCCCATGCATGCTTAAACTCCTTCACTGTATTAACCTCTACCACTTCTACTGGAAGACTATTCCATACATCCACTACCCTCTCAGTACAGTAATACTTTCATTAGTCCCTGGCCTTATCTTATATCTAGGATAGCCTTATACCTATCCCATGCATGCTTAAACTCCTTCACTGTATTAACCTCTACCACTTCTACTGGAAGACTATTCCATGCATCCACTACCCTCTCAGTAATGTAATACTTTCATTAGTCCCTGACCTTATCTTATATCTAGGATAGCCTTATACCTATCCCACGCATGCTTAAACTCCTTCACTGTATTAACCTCTACCACTTCTACTGGAAGACTATTCCCTACATCCACTACCCTCTCAGTAATGTAATACTTTCATTAGTCCCTGGCCTTATCTTATATCTAGGATAGCCTTATATCTATCCCATGCATGCTTAAACTCCTTCACTGTATTAACCTCTACCACTTCTACTGGAAGGCTATTCCATGCATCCACTACCCTCTCAGTAATGTAATACTTTCATTAGTCCCTGGCCTTATCTTATATCTAGGATAGCCTTATACCTATCCCACGCATGCTTAAACTCCTTCACTGTATTAACCTCTACCACTTCTACTGGAAGACTATTCCATGTATCCACTACATTCTCAGTAATTTAATACTTTCATTAGTCCCTGGCCTTATCTTATATCTAGGATAGCCTTATACCTATCCCACGCATGCTTAAACTACTTCACTGTATTAACCTCTACCACTTCTACTGGAAGGCTATTCCATGCATCCACTACCCTCTCAGTAATGTAATACTTTCATTAGTCCCTGACCTTATCTTATATCTAGGATAGCCTTATACCTATCCCATGCATGCTTAAACTCCTTCACTGTATTAACCTCTACCACTTCTACTGGAAGACTATTCCATACATCCACTACCCTCTCAGTAATGTAATACTTTCATTAGTCCCTGACCTTATCTTATATCTAGGATAGCCTTATACCTATCCCACGCATGCTTAAACTCCTTCACTGTATTAACCTCTACCACTTCTACTGGAAGACTATTCCATGTATCCACTACATTGTCAGTAATGTAATACTTTCATTAGTCCCTGGCCTTATCTTATATCTAGGATAGCCTTATACCTATCCCATGCATGCTTAAACTCCTTCACTGTATTACCCTCTACCACTTCTACTGGAAGACTATTCCATGCATCCACTACCCTCTCAGTAATGTAATACTTTCATTAGTCCCTGACCTTATCTTATATCTAGGATAGCCTTATACCTATCCCATGCATGCTTAAACTCCTTCACTGTATTAACCTCTACCACTTCTACTGGAAGACTATTCCATGCATCCACTACCCTCTCAGTAATGTAATACTTTCATTAGTCCCTGGCCTTATCTTATATCTAGGATAGCCTTATACCTATCCCATGCATGCTTAAACTGCTTCACTGTATTAACCTCTACCACTTCTACTGGAAGACTATTCCATGCATCCACTACCCTCTCAGTAATGTAATACTTTCATTAGTCCCTGGCCTTATCTTATATCTAGGATAGCCTTATACCTATCCCATGCATGCTTAAACTCCTTCACTGTATTAACCTCTACCACTTCTACTGGAAGGCTATTCCATGCATCCACTACCCTCTCAGTAATGTAATACTTTCATTAGTCCCTGGCCTTATCTTATATCTAGGATAGCCTTATACCTATCCCACGCATGCTTAAACTCCTTCACTGTATTAACCTCTAACACTTCTACTGGAAGACTATTCCATGTATCCACTACATTCTCAGTAATTTAATACTTTCATTAGTCCCTGGCCTTATCTTATATCTAGGATAGCCTTATACCTATCCCACGCATGCTTAAACTACTTCACTGTATTACCCTCTACCACTTCTACTGGAAGACTATTCCATTCATCCACTACCCTCTCAGTAATGTAATACTTTCATTAGTCCCTGACCTTATCTTATATCTAGGATAGCCTTATACCTATCCCATGCATGCTTAAACTCCTTCACTGTATTAACCTCTACCACTTCTACTGGAAGACTATTCCATGCATCCACTACCCTCTCAGTAATGTAATACTTTCATTAATCCCTGGCCTTATCTTATATCTAGGATCGCCTTATACCTATCCCACGCATGCTTAAACTCCTTCACAGTATTAACCTCTACCACTTCTACTGGAAGACTATTCCATACATCCACTACCCTCTCAGTAATGTAATACTTTCATTAGTCCCTGGCCTTATCTTAAATCTAGGATAGCCTTATACCTATCCCATGCATGCTTAGACATGCCTCTATCACCCCATTACATACACATTGCCAATATTATTTGCCCAATAGTATGCCAGTTAGGATGGGGTTGTGGGGCAGGGATGGGTTAGGAGATTGTTGTGGGGCAGGTGGGGGGGTTACCATGGGGTTGCGGCGCAGGGAGGGGTTAAGATGGGGTTGTGGGGCAGGGAGGGTTACCATGGATGGGGTTGTGGGGCAGGGAGGGGTTAGGAGATTGTTGTGGGGCAGGGAGGGTTACCATGGATGGGGTTGTGGGGCAGGGACGGGGTTAGGAGATTGTTGTGGGGCAGGGATGGGTTAGGATGGGGTTGTGGGGCAGGGAGGGTTACCATGGATGGGGTTGTGGGGCAGGGATGGGTTAGGAGATTGTTGTGGGGCAGGGATGGGTTAGGATGGGGTTGTGGGGCAGGGTGGGGTTAAGATGGGGTTGTTGGGCAGGGATGGGTTAGGAGATTGTTGTGGGGCAGGGATGGGTTAGGATGGGGTTGTGGGGCAGGGTGGGGTTAAGATGGGGTTGTGGCGCAGGGATGGGTTAGGAGATTGTTGTGGGGCAGGGAGGGTTACCATGGGTTTGTGGGGCAGGGATGGGTTAGGATGGGGTTGTGGGGCATGGAGGGTTACCATGGATGGGATTGTTGGGCAGGGAGGGGTTAGGAGATTGTTGTGGGGCAGGGAGGGTTACCATGGATGGGGTTGTGGGGCAGGGAGGGGTTAGGAGATTGTTGTGGGGCAGGGATGGGTTAGGATGGGGTTGTGGGGCAGGGAGGGTTACCATGGATGGGGTTGTGGGGCAGGGAGGGGTTAGGAGATTGTTGTGGGGCAGGGAGGGTTACCATGGATCGGGTTGTGGGGCAGGGAGGGGTTAGGAGATTGTTGTGGGGCATGGATGGGTTAGGATGGGGTTGTGGGGCAGGGAGGGTTACCATGGATGGGGTTGTGGGGCAGGGATGGGTTAGGATGGGGTTGTGGGGCAGGGAGGGTTACCATGGATGGGGTTGTGGGGCAGGGATGGGTTAGGAGATTGTTGTGGGGCAGGGAGGGTTACCATGGATCGGGTTGTGGGGCAGGGAGGGGTTAGGAGATTGTTGTGGGGCAGGGATGGGTTAGGATGGGGTTGTGGGGCAGGGAGGGTTACCATGGATGGGGTTGTGGGGCAGGGATGGGTTAGGAGATTGTTGTGGGGCAGGGAGGGTTACCATGGATGGGGTTGTGGGGCAGGGACGGGGTTAGGAGATTGTTGTGGGGCAGGGATGGGTTAGGATGGGGTTGTGGGGCAGGGAGGGTTTCCATGGATGGGGTTGTGGGGCAGGGATGGGTTAGGAGATTGTTGTGGGGCAGGGATGGGTTAGGATGGGGTTGTGGGGCAGGGTGGGGTTAAGATGGGGTTGTTGGGCAGGGATGGGTTAGGAGATTGTTGTGGGGCAGGGATGGGTTAGGATGGGGTTGTGGGGCAGGGTGGGGTTAAGATGGGGTTGTGGCGCAGGGATGGGTTAGGAGATTGTTGTGGGGCAGGGAGGGTTACCATGGGTTTGTGGGGCAGGGATGGGTTAGGATGGGGTTGTGGGGCATGGAGGGTTACCATGGATGGGATTGTTGGGCAGGGAGGGGTTAGGAGATTGTTGTGGGGCAGGGAGGGTTACCATGGATGGGGTTGTGGGGCAGGGAGGGGTTAGGAGATTGTTGTGGGGCAGGGATGGGTTAGGATGGGGTTGTGGGGCAGGGAGGGTTACCATGGATGGGGTTGTGGGGCAGGGAGGGGTTAGGAGATTGTTGTGGGGCAGGGAGGGTTACCATGGATCGGGTTGTGGGGCAGGGAGGGGTTAGGAGATTGTTGTGGGGCAGGGATGGGTTAGGATGGGGTTGTGGGGCAGGGAGGGTTACCATGGATGGGGTTGTGGGGCAGGGATGGGTTAGGATGGGGTTGTGGGGCAGGGAGGGTTACCATGGATGGGGTTGTGGGGCAGGGATGGGTTAGGAGATTGTTGTGGGGCAGGGAGGGTTACCATGGATCGGGTTGTGGGGCAGGGAGGGGTTAGGAGATTGTTGTGGGGCAGGGATGGGTTAGGATGGGGTTGTGGGGCAGGGAGGGTTACCATGGATGGGGTTGTGGGGCAGGGATGGGTTAGGATGGGGTTGTGGGGCAGGGAGGGTTACCATGGATGGGGTTGTGGGGCAGGGATGGGTTAGGAGATTGTTGTGGGGCAGGGAGGGTTACCATGGATGGGGTTGTGGGGCAGGGACGGGGTTGCCTATGGCAGGAGGGCTTCTGTTCCAAGTGGTGACAGAGGATTGTGTGGGTTCCCCCCATCTCTAGCTCTGCATTCAGCTTGGTGAGATGTACTGACGTATGTTTTCCTCTCTCTCCAGCATGATGGGCGTCCGTACTGCCACAAACCCTGCTATGCTGCATTATATGGTCCTAAAGGTACGAGTTCCAGACCGGGTAATATCGAATTAGATACTTCCCTAATCCAGCACTACCACCCTCAACCTCGTGTAACTTAACTTGGCATTGGAACCCCTGACATGATCAACCAAATCCTGGCCACCTTCCCTGTGCCCACTGTGTCCCCTACCACAATATCCCCTTTGCATTGTTTCCCCCCATTGCGCTGTCCCCCCCCCCCCCCGCTCTATGTGTTCCCTTCCCCACACTGTCCCCTCCCCACATGCTCTACAAGTGAGCACTGCGCATGTCCTGAGCCAGCCAGGGGACTATGCAAGATATACAGTGCGTACGCTATTATCTCGTCTTCTAGCGCTTGGCGTCCATTATTCTCTGCAAGTTTTGGGGGGTTTGGGCTCTGGCTAGTCACAGGGGATACTGAATGGCTCCAAAATAAATCCTTAATATCTCCAGATATATATGGATAATGCTGTTTACTAAGCCTTCGATGACAAGCGAGTCCTGTGATAATCATGTGACACCTTAGCGCTGTCTCATTCTCCAGATAACGAGCATTCTTCCCATGGGAGGCAGACTCGCGTGTGCCTGGCCCCCTTCCCTCCGGTGCCGATATCTCCTGTCCTCTTTGGGGCATCAGATGCCAAATATGCCAGAAATGTGGCACCTCATACCGCTTGTGTCTGCAGCACGTCACAGCAGCTGATAACAGGCGTGCGGGGAGGGATCCAGCGAGGATACGCCATGGTCTGATCACACCACCATGGAGGGGGTTTAGTGTGGCCTTCCCCATCACTGCTTGCTTACCTAGCCTCCCCCTTCACTGCTTGCTTGCCTAGCCTCCCCATCACTGCTCACCTGCCTAGCCTCCCCCTTCACTGCTTGCTTGCCTAGCCTCCCCATCACAGCTTGCTTGCCTAGCCTCCCCATCACTGCTTGCTTGCCTAGCCTCCCCATCACTGCTTGCTTGCCTAGCCTCCCCATCACTGCTTGCTTGCCTAGCCTCCCCATCACTGCTTGCTTGCCTAGCCTTCCCCATCACTGCTTGCTTGCCTAGCCTTCCCCATCACTGCTTGCTTGCCTAGCGTCCCCATCATTGCTTGCTTGCCTAGCGTCCCCATCACTGCTTGCTTGCCTAGCCGCCCCATCACTGCTTGCTTGCCTAGCCTTCCCCACCACTGCTCCCTTGCCTTGTCTTCCCCATCACTGCTCTCTTGCCTAGTCTTCCCCATCACTGCTCACCTACATAGCCTCCTCCATCACTGCTTGCTTGCCTAGCCTCCTCCATCACTGCTTGCTTGCCTAGCCTCCTCCATCACTGCTTGCTTGCCTAGTCTCCTCCATCACTGCTTGCTTGCCTAGCCTCCTCCATCACTGCTTGCTTGCCTAGCCTCCTCCATCACTGCTTGCTTGCCTAGCCTCCTCCATCACTGCTTGCTTGCCTAGCCTCCCCCATCACTGCTTGCTTGCCTAGTCTCCTCCATCACTGCTTGCTTGCCTAGTCTCCTCCATCACTGCTTGCTTGCCTAGTCTCCTCCATCACTGCTCACCTGCCTAGCCTCCCCATCACTGCTCACTTGCCTAGCCTCCCCCATCACTGCTCACCTACCTAGCCTCCCCATCACTGCTCTCTTGCCTAGCCTTCCCCATCACTGCTCACCTGCCTAGCCTCCCCATCACTGCTCACTTGCCTAGTCTTCCCCATCACTGCTCTCTTGCCTAGCCTTCCCCATCACTGCTCACCTGCCTAGCCTCCCCATCACTGCTCACTTGCCTAGTCTTCCCCATCACTGCTCACCTACATAGCCTCCTCCATCACTGCTTGATTGCCTAGCCTCCTCCATCACTGCTTGCTTGCCTAGCCTCCTCCATCACTGCTTGCTTGCCTAGCCTCCCCCATCACTGCTCACCTGCCTAGCCTCCCCATCACTGCTCACTTGCCTAGCCTCCCAGGGCCGACTCTTGCCCCTGCTCACACTTGGCTGCTCCTCTCACCTCCCTCTTGCCCCTCCTTTCTTACAGGTGTGAACATTGGGGGTGTTGGGTGCTATATCTACGATACCTCTCCCAAATCCCCACCAAGCCATGTTCCAGTGTCTGCACCCAGCTCCGTGACTGTCCGCCCCAATGATGCCTCAAAGACGCCCACGAAAGGTGAACCAGAACCCCACCCACATGACTGGTACTGTGACCGGTCACTGAATCCCACCCACATGACTGGTACTGTGACCGGTCACTGAATCCCACCCACATGACTGGTACTGTGACCGGTCACTGAATCCCACCCGCACTGTACTGTGACCGGTCACTGAATCCCACCCGCATGGTACTGTGACCGGTCACTGAATCCCACCCGCACTGTACTGTGACCGGTCACTGAATCCCACCCGCATGGTACTGTGACCGGTCACTGAATCCCACCCGCATGGTACTGTGACCGGTCACTGAATCCCACCCGCATTGTTCTCTGTGACCGGTCACTGAATCCCACCTGCATGGTACTGTGACCGGTCACTGAATACCACCCGCACTGTACTCTGTGACCGGTCACTGAATCCCACCCGCATTGTACTGTGACCGGTCACTGAATCCCACCCGCATTGTACTGTGACCGGTCACTGAATCCCACCCGCACTGTACTGTGACCGGTCACTGAATCCCACCCGCACTGTACTGTGACCGATCACTGAATCCCACCCGCACTGTACTGTGACCGGTCACTGAATCCCACCCGCACTGTACTGTGACCGGTCACTGAATCCCACCCGCACTGTACTGTGACCGGTCACTGAATCCCACCCGCACTGTACTGTGACCGGTCACTGAATCCCACCCGCACTGTACTGTGACCGGTCACTGAATCCCACCCGCACTGCACTGTGACCGGTCACTGAATCCCACCCGCATTGTACTGTGACCGGTCACTGAATCCCAGCCGCATTGTACTGTGACCGGTCACTGAATCCCACCCGCACTGTACTGTGACCGGTCACTGAATCCCACCCGCACTGTACTGTGACCGATCACTGAATCCCACCCGCACTGTACTGTGACCGGTCACTGAATCCCACCCGCACTGTACTGTGACCGGTCACTGAATCCCACCCGCACTGCACTGTGACCGGTCACTGAATCCCACCCGCACTGTACTGTGACCGGTCACTGAATCCCACCCGCACTGTACTGTGACCGGTCACTGAATCCCACCCGCACTGTACTGTGACCGGTCACTGAATCCCACCCGCACTGTACTGTGACCGGTCACTGAATCCCACCCGCACTGTACTGTGACCGGTCACTGAATCCCACACGCACTGTACTGTGACCGGTCACTGAATCCCAGCCGCATTGTACTGTGACCGGTCACTGAATCCCACCCGCACTGTACTGTGACCGGTCACTGAATCCCAGCCGCACTGTACTGTGACCGGTCACTGAATCCCACCCGCACTGCACTGTGACCGGTCACTGAATCCCACCCGCACTGTACTGTGACCGGTCACTGAATCCCACCCGCACTGTACTGTGACCGGTCACTGAATCCCACCCGCATTGTACTGTGACCGGTCATTGAATCCCACCCGTATTGTACTGTGACCGGTCACTGAATCCCATCTGCACTGTACTGTGACCGGTCACTGAATCCCACCCACATTGTACTGTGACCGGTCACTGAATCCCAGCCGCATTGTACTCTGTGACTGGTCACTGAATCCCAGCCGCATTGTACTGTGACCGGTCACTGAATCCCACCCGCATGGTACTGTGACCGGTCACTGAATCCCAGCCGCATTGTACTGTGACCGGTCACTGAATCCCACCCGCACTGTACTGTGACCGGTCACTGAATCCCACCCGCACTGTACTGTGACCGGTCACTGAATCCCAGCCGCATTGTACTGTGACCGGTCACTGAATCCCACCCGCACTGCACTGTGACCGGTCACTGAATCCCTCCCGCACTGTACTGTGACCGGTCACTGAATCCCACCCGCACTGCACTGTGACCGGTCACTGAATCCCACCCGCACTGCACTGTGACCGGTCACTGAATCCCACCCTCTGATGATCCACTGAATGTGTAAACGTTTTCTTGTTTTTCCAGCTCCGTCCTGCGTGAGAACCTTTTCGGGGGAGACCGCCCTGTGTCCTGGATGTGGAAAGGTGGTCTACTTTGGTTAGTAGGGGTCTCTACATGTTGGTTGCCCCCAAGCCATTGTCCCATGTATACTGTGCAGCTTCATAGAATTTTCCTTTGTACTAAAGCATTGCCTGCACTGTAAGGGTCCTCAGACACACTAATATGCTGCAAGCCCCCTCTCTGAATGTGCTGCAAGCCCCTCCCCCTCTCTGAATGTGCTGCAAGCCCCTCCCCCTCTCTGAATGTGCTGCAAGCCCCTCCCCCTCTCTGAATGTGGTGCATGCCCCTCCCCCTCTCTGAATGTGGTGCATGCCCCTCCCCCTCTCTGAATGCGCTGTATGCCCCTCCCCCTCTCTGAATGCGCTGCATGCCCCTCCCCCTCTCTGAATGTGGTGCATGCCCCTCCCCCTCTCTGAATGCGCTGTATGCCCCTCCCCCTCTCTGAATGTGGTGCATGCCCCTCCCCCTCTCTGAATGTGGTGCATGCCCCTCCCCCTCTCTGAATGCGCTGTATGCCCCTCCCCCTCTCTGAATGTGGTGCATGCCCCTCCCCCTCTCTGAATGCGCTGTATGCCCCTCCCCCTCTCTGAATGCGCTGTATGCCCCTCCCCCTCTCTGAATGTGGTGCATGCCCCTCCCCCTCTCTGAATGTGGTGCATGCCCCTCAGACTCTGTAATGCGGGTCTGAATCCAGATGACCTTTTCCTTCCTCTGCAGCTGAGAAGGTCATGTCCCTGGGAAGGAGTTGGCATCGGCCATGTCTGCGCTGCCAGCGCTGCAATAAGACGCTCACCTCAGGAGGACATGCAGAGGTGAGTGACCCCCCCCGTGGGGTAATGGAATGGAGGATATGATTAGTTCAAGCCCCCAGGCTGGGTAATGATTACGGAAGGAAATTCCCACTCACTCCTGCAATGTCTGTTCTCTGTGCCACCCAATCACCCACCAGACCCTCAGGCCCCACTTCAGTCACCCCACCAGGGCACGGGACCTTGTCCCAGTCACCCCACCAGGGCACGGGACCTTGTCCCAGTCACCCCACCAGGGCACCGGACCTTGTCCCAGTCACCCCACCAGGGCACGGGACCTTGTCCCAGTCACCCCACCAGGGCACGGGACCTTGTCCCAGTCACCCCACCAGGGCACGGGACCTTGTCCCAGTCACCCCACCAGGGCACGGGACCTTGTCCCAGTCACCCCACCAGGGCACGGGACCTTGTCCCAGTCACCCCACCAGGGCACGGGACCTTGTCCCAGTCACCCCACCAGGGCACGGGACCTTGTCCCAGTCACCCCACCAGGGCACCGGACCTCGTCCCAGTCACCCCACCAGGGCACCGGACCTCGTCCCAGTCACCCCACCAGGGCACCGGACCTCGTCCCAGTCACCCCACCAGGGCACGGGACCTCGTCCCAGTCACCCCACCAGGGCACGGGACCTCGTCCCAGTCACCCCACCAGGGCACGGGACCTCGTCCCAGTCACCCCACCAGGGCACCGGACCTCGTCCCAGTCACCCCACCAGGGCACCGGACCTCGTCCCAGTCACCCCACCAGGGCACGGGACCTCGTCCCAGTCACCCCACCAGGGCACGGGACCTCGTTCCAGTCACCCCACCAGGGCACGGGACCTCGTCCCAGTCACCCCACCAGGGCACGGGACCTCGTCCCAGTCACCCCACCAGGGCACGGGACCTCGTCCCAGTCACCCCACCAGGGCACGGGACCTCGTCCCAGTCACCCCACCAGGGCACGGGACCTCGTCCCAGTCACCCCACCAGGGCACCGGACCTCGTCCCAGTTATTCCTCTAGGGCATTGAACCCAGTCTCAGTCACCCCACCAGGGCACCGGACCTCGTCCCAGTCACCCCACCAGGGCACCGGACCTCGTCCCAGTCACCCCACCAGGGCACGGGACCTCGTCCCAGTTATTCCTCTAGGGCATTGAACCCAGTCTGTCACCCCACTAGACCACCAGGACCTTCCCCAGTCAACCTACCCGGGCCTTTCCTAGTCACCCACATTGTCCCCAGTGCACTTTGGACATCTCCTCTGTGGATACACACCCGCAGAGGGGAGCTTCTGTCAGCGATAGGACAAGCCCACTATCCTGGGAGCAGATTATGACATCACTGCTTGCTGCTGTATCTTGGGGTGCTGGTGTCCCCAGTATCTGTGTATAATTTGTTGTTTGTTCTTCCAGCATGACGGGCAGCCATACTGCCATGTTCCCTGCTACGGACATCTGTTTGGGCCCAAAGGTACGTGACACAAGGATATGATGGATCATTTGGGGCTTACCTTGGAATTCGTGTACACATAGTGCCCTCTCCAGGCAACACACAGAACTGCTGCTCATTTACCAGATATTCCCCTATCTGTAATTCTTGGGAGCAGACGTATTTCAGATAACAAATGATTTTCTCCAATAAGATATATTAAAGCCTCTGAGCTCTCATGAAATACAGTAACATCAATGTAAATACTATATAGAGCAAATAAATCACCTGTACTGTGTCAGAATATTTGCTCCCCAGACTTGCCAGTGGCTCCCCAGGCTTGCCAGTGGCTCCCCAGGCTTGCCAGTGGCTCCCCAGGCTTGCCAGTGGCTCCCCAGACTTGCCAGTGGCTCCCCAGACTTGCCAGTGGCTCCCCAGACTTGCCAATCCTTGTGAGATTTGGTAACAATGCAAAACGTGATTTAAAATGAATGGTTTTCAGTTCTACGGCTAAGGGATTCTAAATCTGTATATTTAATAAATCACATTACAAGCTGAGTGAAAATGACAAAATATTTGATGTTTCCTATATAAATGATAACTCCCAAAATTCTCTCTGCTCCCAGGAGTGAACATTGGAGACGTAGGATGTTATTTATATGAACCTGTAATAGAGAAACCAGATTCCCCAAACCAGATGTAACACCTCCAGTGCATCCTGGTAAGATTATCTCCTCCAAGCTGTACACATCCCCCTCTCCCTTCTCTCCTCCAAGCTGTACACATCCCCCTCTCCCTTCTCTCCTCCAAGCTGTACACATCCCCCTCTCCCTTCTCTCCTCCAAGCTGTACACATCCCCCTCTCCCTTCTCTCCTCCGAGTTGTACACATCCCCCTCTCCCTTCTCTCCTCCGAGTTGTACACATCCCCCTCTCCCTTCTCTCCTCCAAGCTGTACACATCCCCCTCTCCCTTCTCTCCTCCAAGCTGTACACATCCCCCTCTCCCTTCTCTCCTCCGAGTTGTACACATCCCCCTCTCCCTTCTCTCCTCCAAGCTGTACACATCCCCCTCTCCCTTTCTCTCCTCCGAGCTGTACATATTAAGAGCTTTCATTCTGATATGTTTTATCCCCTCTCCCTTCTCTCCTCCAAGCTGTACATGTTAAGGGCTTTCAGTCTGATATGTTTTATCCCCTCTCCCTTCTCTCCTCCAAGCTGTACATATTAAGGGCTTTCATTCTGATATGTTTTATCCCCTCTCCCT
This sequence comes from Pelodytes ibericus, assembly GCA_036172795.1. NCBI lineage: Eukaryota > Metazoa > Chordata > Amphibia > Anura > Pelodytidae > Pelodytes > Pelodytes ibericus. The sequence goes on along the minus strand of CM069862.1, from coordinate 3,532,847 downwards.
TCTCTCCTCCGAGCTGTACATATTAAGGGCTTTCATTCTGATATGTTTTATCCCCTCTCCCTTCTCTTCTCCAAGCTGTACATATTAAGGGCTTTCAGTCTGATATATTTTATCCCCCTCTCCCTTCTCTCCTCCGAGCTGTACATATTAAGGGCTTTCAGTCTGATATGTTTTATCCCCTCTCCCTTCTCTCCTCCGGGCTGTACATATTAAGGGCTTTCAGTCTGATATGTTTTATCCCCCTCTCCCTTCTCTCCTCCGAGCTGTACATTAAGGGCTTTCAGTCTGATATGTTTTATCCCCTCTCCCTTCTCTCCTCCGAGCTGTACATATTAAGGGCTTTCATTCTGATATGTTTTATCCCCTCTCCCTTCTCTCCTCCAAGCTGTACATATTAAGGGCTTTCAGTCTGATATATTTTATCCCCCTCTCCCTTCTCTCCTCCGAGCTGTACATTAAGGGCTTTCAGTCTGATATGTTTTATCCCCTCTCCCTTCTCTCCTCCAAGCTGTACATATTAAGGGCTTTCAGTCTGATATGCTTTATCCCTCTCCCTTCTCTCCTCCCAGCGGTACATATTAAGGGCTTTCAGTCTGATATATTTTATCCCCTCTCCCTTCTCTCCTCCAAGCTGTACATATTAAGGGCTTTCAGTCTGATATGTTTTATCCCCCTCTCCCTTCTCTCCTCCGAGCTGTACATATTAAGGGCTTTCAGTCTGATATGTTTTATCCCCTCTCCCTTCTCTCCTCCGAGCTGTACATATTAAGGGCTTTCAGTCTGATATGTTTTATCCCCTCTCCCTTCTCTCCTCCGAGCTGTACATATTAAGGGCTTTCAGTCTGATATATTTTATCCCCTCTGCCTTCTCTCCTCCGAGCTGTACATATTAAGGGCTTTCAGTCTGATATGTTTTATCCCCTCTGCCTTCTCTCCTCCGAGCTGTATATATTAAGGGCTTTCAGTCTGATATATTTTATCCCCTCTCCCTTCTCTCCTCCGAGCTGTACATATTAAGGGCTTTCATTCTGATATGTTTTATCCCCTCTCCCTTCTCTCCTCCAAGCTGTACATATTAAGGGCTTTCATTCTGATATGTTTTATCCCCCTCTCCCTTCTCTCCTCCGAGCTGTACATGTTAAGGGCTTTCAGTCTGATATGTTTTATCCCCCTCTCCCTTCTCTCCTCCGAGCTGTACATATTAAGGGCTTTCATTCTGATATGTTTTATCCCCCTCTCCCTTCTCTCCTCCGAGCTGTACATGTTAAGGCCTTTCAGTCTGATATGTTTTATCCCCCTCTCCCTTCTCTCCTCCGAGCTGTACATATTAAGGGCTTTCATTCTGATATGTTTTATCCCCTCTCCCTTCTCTCCTCCGAGCTGGACATATTAAGGGCTTTCAGTCTGATATGTTTTATCCCCCTCTCCCTTCTCTCCTCCGAGCTGTACATATTAAGGGCTTTCAGTCTGATATGTTTTATCCCCTCTCCCTTCTCTCCTCCGAGCTGTACATATTAAGGGCTTTCAGTCTGATATGTTTTATCCCCTCTCCCTTCTCTCCTCCGAGCTGTACATATTAAGAGCTTTCAGTCTGATATGTTTTATTCCCCTCTCCCTTCTCTCCTCCGAGCTGTACATATTAAGGGCTTTCAGTCTGATATGTTTTATCCCCCTCTCCCTTCTCTCCTCCGAGCTGTACATATTAAGGGCTTTCAGTCTGATATGTTTTATCCCCTCTCCCTTCTCTCCTCCGAGCTGTACATTAAGGGCTTTCATTCTGATATGTTTTATCCCCTCTCCCTTCTCTCCTCCAAGCTGTACATATTAAGGGCTTTCAGTCTGATATGTTTTATCCCCTCTCCCTTCTCTCCTCCGAGCTGTACATATTAAGGGCTTTCAGTCTGATATGTTTTATCCCCCTCTCCCTTCTCTCCTCCGAGCTGTATATATTAAGGGCTTTCAGTCTGATATGTTTTATCCCCCTCTCCCTTCTCTCCTCCAAGCTGTACATTAAGGGCTTTCAGTCTGATATGTTTTATCCACTATCCCTTCTCTCCTCCGAGCTGTACATTAAGGGCTTTCATTCTGATATGTTTTATCCCCTCTCCCTTCTCTCCTCCAAGCTGTACATATTAAGGGCTTTCAGTCTGATATGTTTTATCCCCTCTGCCTTCTCTCCTCCAAGCTGTACATGTTAAGGGCTTTCAGTCTGATATGTTTTATCCACTATCCCTTCTCTCCTCCGAGCTGTACATTAAGGGCTTTCATTCTGATATGTTTTATCCCCTCTCCCTTCTCTCCTCCAAGCTGTACATATTAAGGGCTTTCAGTCTGATATGTTTTATCCCCTCTGCCTTCTCTCCTCCAAGCTGTACATATTAAGGGCTTTCAGTCTGATATGTTTTATCCACTATCCCTTCTCTCCTCCGAGCTGTACATATTAAGGGCTTTCAGTCTGATATGTTTTATCCTCTCTCCCTTCTCTCCTCCAAGCTGTACATATTAAGGGCTTTCAGTCTGATATGTTTTATCCCCTCTCCCTTCTCTCCTCAGAGCTGTATATATTAAGGGCTTTCAGTCTGATATGTTTTATTCCCCTCTCCCTTCTCTCCTCCGAGCTGTACATATTAAGGGCTTTCAGTCTGATATGTTTTATCCCCTCTCCCTTCTCTCCTCCGAGCTGTACATATTAAGGGCTTTCAGTCTGATATGTTTTATCCCCTCTCCCTTCTCTCCTCCGAGCTGTATATATTAAGGGCTTTCAGTCTGATATGTTTTATCCCCCTCTCCCTTCTCTCCTCCGAGCTGTACATATTAAGGTCTTCCAGTCCCTTCTCTCTTATCTATTGAGTGGTTTTTTTGGGGTATAATTTGGGCTTTCTTCTTCTCTTACAGGCCATCTATGTGAACTCTGCACTTCCTTACGGACCTCAATCTGTGGGAGTCTGTGTTGCTGAATATTTGCATATAGGGGATGGATTTGAATGCATTCTGGGGTCTCCCGGATAGGGGGTGTGTCTCTACCTCCTATAAATGATATATTATTTGGGGATTACTGTCCCCCCCCAACCTGGCCGTGTCGGAGGCGCTGTGTGCAGTACTCAGGTTCGGAGAGGGGGGGCTTTGGTGGGTGGAATTAGCCCCCAGTTCCCTATTGATGCTCCTATATCCTTGGATCATTAATAATTCCCCAAAGTTAGTAATTAGGAGCCCCTGAACTCACATTGAGAATATGGCCACAGTAATCCCACCTTTTACCTCCCTGTCTGCATTGGGATCTGTCTATTAGCATCTTTAGGATTCACCACTCTCCCCTGAACCATGATACATAGAGGAGCTGCTCGCAGTGACTGGCTACACATTTAAAGATAGAGGGGTGTCTTCATTTTCCAGAGTTGGGATATAAGGGGAATTTGCTTTGAGTCTCACTAATAAACACTTTATATTTACTGATCTGACCCTGGCATATTATTACAGGTCATTTATTGAATGGGGAGGGGGGTGCTGTTTAAAATCTTTCCCTGCCTGACCGCTCCCAGGTTCCCTACTGACAACATTTGGGAAATCTGAACCTACTGCCTTCAGCATTTTTGTGTAAATTCTCTCCTTACTACACATCAAATATAATCCCGATATCTATTTAGATATATTCACTGAAGGCCTATGTATTTGTTTAGCTCCAATAAATTTACAGGATATCCCTGACGGAGTGCAAAACGTGTAGGTTTTCTCCACGGGTGGTGCGCTCTTCAGCACACTGGTTGTGGCGTTTCATAATAAATGCATTGTGTTACACTATTTGGAGTCTCTTTTCTATTGTTATCCTGCCCTTCCTTTATCTTGTGTTGCTGCCTGCTACCAGTGGGAGTGCCAAAAGGAGGGTCCAGTATCTTTTAGAGTGATGGGTGTCTCCCGCGGACGTAGGATTGGTTTAATTAAATGGGGGTCCCCCCCCCCCCGGTATCTAGTTGTGCATCTCTTCTCACACTCACATAGCACTAATACACACTCACATACATTGGTGTACACACAGGGGTCACTGCTGGTGCTGTGGATGTATAGCAGGTGCTAGTTTCACTTGCTTGCCTGTTAGGGTGGGGGATAGGGTGGGGGGCCCCCTGGAAACATTCGCACAGACAATGGGGTAGTAGCAGAGGTGGCAGCCACAAGACAGAAATTCTTCTCTAAGCCCAAAGGGGAGTTCAGACCAAATCAGACCTGGTTTTGGGGGTCTTTTTATAGTTACATGTGATAGTGGTGGGTTAATATTTGCACATACACTGCTGCCTTTCAAACTTTGCACCAAAAAAACAGCCAGAAAACTCTACTCCATAGAAGCCATTATTAGTTGATTCAAGGTCATTCAAATACATCAGGACATCTGAAAGGCCAGTAACCAGGGGTCTCACCTATCATGGAGACCATAGTGTATTCTATAAACTAATGGGAGCTCTGCTGTACCAGTTAAAGGATCTGTCTGGCTAGACATTGATTAGAGCGGTTCTGTACAAGCCACTGAATACTAATGGGTGTTAAACTGTATCACATCTGTAGACTAAGCGTGACTATAACACCCCTGGAATGGAAACCCTGTGTGGAGGGGGCGATAAAGTTCAATCCTTGCCCCGGCCCAGCTAGTTACACCAGAGACTGGAGACAAAAAAATCGGTATTTATTTGAACCAAATATGGGATTCTTCCTGTTAAATATATTGCAAATTCCCACTGAATCTGAATAGTATTTTATACACCAACGCGTTGGAAGATTACACTTGAGTTTACATAACCCTGTTAAGAATAGAGGTCAGTATGTTGATGCCCACCCTTGATATCTGGCTGCTCAGTGGATTTCATTGGAAGATGAACATCGAGGGGACAAGGAAGGTTTATCCTCAGGAGTGTCATACACTGGAGTCGTGTCAAGACCCCTTTGTGGGACTGAGGGGCTCTCCGTTGATAAGGTCTGCTGTAGAGATCTGCCATTTGAATACAAGGAGAGGTCTTCGTGGGTCGCAGATGAGAAAACGTGGTGTCTGTAGAAAAGTACAAGAGATCTCTCCTGTAAACACTAAGTAACAGATTCATTTATCAACTTCTGGGAGAACTGATTGAAAGTGACCTGTCTACCCTAAACTAAGGGTAACATGCATCTGTACTGACAACTTCTCCTGTATTCCCTCAACTGGTACACACACACCTTAACTCTCGCCTGTATCTCCTCAACTGGTACACACACACCTTAACTCTCGCCTGTACCTCCTCAGCTGGTACACACACACCTTAACTCTCGCCTGTATCTCCTCAGCTGGTACACACACACCTTAACTCTCGCCTGTATCTCCTCAGCTGGTACACGCACACCTTAACTCTCGCCTGTATCTCCTCAGCTGGTACACGCACACCTTAACTCTCGCCTGTATCTCCTCAACTGGTACACACACACCTTAACTCTCGCCTGTATCTCCTCAACTGGTACACGCACACCTTAACTCTCGCCTGTATCTCCTCAGCTGGTACACACACACCTTAACTCTCGCCTGTATCTCCTCAACTGGTACACACACACCTTAACTCTCGCCTGTATCTCCTCAACTGGTACACACACACCTTAACTCTCGCCTGTATCTCCTCAACTGGTACACGCACACCTTAACTCTCGCCTGTATCTCCTCAGCTGGTACACACACACCTTAACTCTCGCCTGTATCTCCTCAGCTGGTACACGCACACCTTAACTCTCGCCTGTATCTCCTCAACTGGTACACGCACACCTTAACTCTTGCCTGTATCTCCTCAGCTGGTACACACACACCTTAACTCTCGCCTGTATCTCCTCAACTGGTACACACACACCTTAAATCTCGCCTGTATCTCCTCAGCTGGTACACACACACCTTAACTCTCGCCTGTATCTCCTCAAATGGTACACACACACCTTAACTCTCACCTGCTTCTCAACTGGTACACGCACACCTTAACTCTCGCCTGTATCTCCTCAGCTGGTACACACACACCTTAACTCTCACCTGTATCTCCTCAACTGGTACACACACACCTTAACTCTCGCCTGTATCTCCTCAACTGGTACACACACACCTTAACTCTCGCCTGTACCTCCTCAGCTGGTACACACACACCTTAACTCTCGCCTGTATCTCCTCAACTGGTACACACACACCTTAACTCTCACCTGTATCTCCTCAACTGGTACACACACACCTTAACTCTCGCCTGTATCTCCTCAGCTGGTACACACACACCTTAACTCTCGCCTGTATCTCCTCAACTGGTACACACACACCTTAACTCTCGCCTGTATCTCCTCAACTGGTACACACACACCTTAACTCTCGCCTGTATCTCCTCAGCTGGTACACACACACCTTAACTCTCGCCTGTATCTCCTCAGCTGGTACACGCACACCTTAACTCTCGCCTGTATCTCCTCAGCTGGTACACACACACCTTAACTCTCGCCTGTATCTCCTCAACTGGTACACGCACACCTTAACTCTTGCCTGTATCTCCTCAGCTGGTACACACACACCTTAACTCTCGCCTGTATCTCCTCAACTGGTACACACACACCTTAACTCTCACCTGCTTCTCAACTGGTACACGCACACCTTAACTCTCGCCTGTATCTCCTCAGCTGGTACACACACACCTTAACTCTCGCCTGTATCTCCTCAACTGGTACACACACACCTTAACTCTCACCTGCTTCTCAACTGGTACACGCACACCTTAACTCTCGCCTGTATCTCCTCAGCTGGTACACGCACACCTTAACTCTCGCCTGTATCTCCTCAACTGGTACACGCACACCTTAACTCTCACCTGTATCTCCTCAGCTGGTACACGCACACCTTAACTCTCGCCTGTATCTCCTCAGCTGGTACACACACACCTTAACTCTCGCCTGTATCTCCTCAACTGGTACACACACACCTTAACTCTCGCCTGTATCTCCTCAACTGGTACACGCACACCTTAACTCTCGCCTGTATCTCCTCAGCTGGTACACGCACACCTTAACTCTCGCCTGTATCTCCTCAGCTGGTACACGCACACCTTAACTCTCGCCTGTATCTCCTCAGCTGGTACACACACAGCTTAACTCTCGCCTGTATCTCCTCAACTGGTACACGCACACCTTAACTCTCGCCTGTATATCCTCAACCGGTACACGCACACCTTAACTCTCGCCTGTATCTCCTCAACCGGTACACGCACACCTTAACTCTCGCCTGTATCTCCTCAGCTGGTACACGCACACCTTAACTCTCGCCTGTATCTCCTCAGCTGGTACACGCACACCTTAACTCTCGCCTGTATCTCCTCAGCTGGTACACGCACACCTTAACTCTCGCCTGTATCTCCTCAGCTGGTACACGCACACCTTAACTCTCGCCTGTATCTCCTCAGCTGGTACACGCACACCTTAACTCTCGCCTGTATCTCCTCAACTGCTACACGCACACCTTAACTCTCACCTGCTTCTCAACTGGTACACGCACACCTTAACTCTCGCCTGTATCTCCTCAGCTGGTACACGCACACCTTAACTCTCGCCTGTATCTCCTCAACTGGTACACGCACACCTTAACTCTCACCTGTATCTCCTCAGCTGGTACACGCACACCTTAACTCTCGCCTGTATCTCCTCAGCTGGTACACACACACCTTAACTCTCGCCTGTATCTCCTCAACTGGTACACACACACCTTAACTCTCGCCTGTATCTCCTCAACTGGTACACGCACACCTTAACTCTCGCCTGTATCTCCTCAGCTGGTACACGCACACCTTAACTCTCGCCTGTATCTCCTCAGCTGGTACACGCACACCTTAACTCTCGCCTGTATCTCCTCAGCTGGTACACACACAGCTTAACTCTCGCCTGTATCTCCTCAACTGGTACACGCACACCTTAACTCTCGCCTGTATATCCTCAACCGGTACACGCACACCTTAACTCTCGCCTGTATCTCCTCAACCGGTACACGCACACCTTAACTCTCGCCTGTATCTCCTCAGCTGGTACACGCACACCTTAACTCTCGCCTGTATCTCCTCAGCTGGTACACGCACACCTTAACTCTCGCCTGTATCTCCTCAGCTGGTACACGCACACCTTAACTCTCGCCTGTATCTCCTCAGCTGGTACACGCACACCTTAACTCTCGCCTGTATCTCCTCAGCTGGTACACGCACACCTTAACTCTCGCCTGTATCTCCTCAACTGCTACACGCACACCTTAACTCTCGCCTGTATCTCCTCAGCTGGTACACGCACACCTTAACTCTCGCCTGTATCTCCTCAACTGGTACACGCACACCTTAACTCTCGCCTGTATCTCCTCAGCTGGTACACGCACACCTTAACTCTCGCCTGTATCTCCTCAACTGGTACACGTACACCTTAACTCTCGCCTGTATCTCCTCAACTGGTACACGCACACCTTAACTCTCGCCTGTATCTCCTCAACTGCTACACGCACACCTTAACTCTCGCCTGTATCTCCTCAACTGGTACACGTACACCTTAACTCTCGCCTGTATCTCCTCAACTGGTACACGCACACCTTAACTCTCGCCTGTATCTCCTCAACTGCTACACGCACACCTTAACTCTCGCCTGTATCTCCTCAGCTGGTACACGCACACCTTAACTCTCGCCTGTATCTCCTCAACTGGTACACGCACACCTTAACTCTCGCCTGTATATCCTCAACTGGTACACGCACACCTTAACTCTCGCCTGTATCTCCTCAACTGGTACACGCACACCTTAACTCTCGCCTGTATCTCCTCAGCTGGTACACACACACCTTAACTCTCGCCTGTATCTCCTCATATGCTACAGATACACTGTAACTCTCTCCTCTGTCAGTCACTTACCAGTATAAGAAAATAAAGTTAAATTGTATCCTTCTCTCACCTGTTCAGCTCTACATCCTGAATAGTCTCTGGCAGCTGAAGGTGTGATGTCTCTGTCAGTAAGAAAGCAGCAGCTCCAGAAACCAGAGACATGCAGCTAAATATAATAGGGGGGAGATGCACCCAGACGTCTTCAAGCAACATCACCAGAGGAGCCACAGAGCTTCCCAACCGGGTCATGAATGAACATAACCCGAGCCCGGTCTGTCTACAAAGAGGAAAATAACCTGAGATCACATTAATAACTCTCCCAGATGCTGAGCTAATCCCACTATGCTCAGTCCCATACTACCTCCCCCCAGTGAGCATGGAGTTACCTGAGTACAGTGGGGTATAGCTCGGCTGTGAAGAGGAACGCAGTAGTAAAGGAAGCCTCGGAGAATGCTTTGCCCAAGATGGCCATCACAGAACGTGTATGCTCTAGATCTGGATCAGGAATGTGGGAGGACACATTGCTTTATAACAAAGAAACCATACTGTATAGCAGGCACCCCTATTAGACATTCGTAGCCCCCTCAGGGAATAGGTAGAATACCCATTTGGCATCTACCAACCAGATTCCCGTCACGGATGCTTTGCTCTGTGGCTCCTTCTTCATTTAATGTATCCTAACCTCAACATCAATAGGGAGAGGTATTAGCAGAATGCTTGGTTGTATAGGGAGAGGTATTAGCAGAATGCTTGGATGTATAGGGAGAGGTATTAGCAGAATGCTTGGATGTATAGGGAGAGGTATTAGCAGAATGCTTGGTTGTATAGGGAGAGGTATGAGCAGAATGATTGGTTGTATAGGGAGAGGTATTAGCTGAATGCTTGGCTGTATAGGGAGAGGTATTAGCAGAATGCTTGGATGTATAGGGAGAGGTATTAGCAGAATGCTTGGCTGTATAGGGAGAGGTATTAGCAGAATGCTTGGTTGTATAGGGAGAGGTATTAGCAGAATGCTTGGATGTATAGGGAGAGGTATTAGCAGAATGCTTGGATGTATAGGGAGAGGCATTAGCAGAATGCTTGGTTGTATAGGGAGAGGTATGAGCAGAATGCTTGGATGTATAGGGAGAGGTATTAGCAGAATGCTTGGATGTATAGGGAGAGGTATTAGCAGAATGCTTAGATGTATAGGGAGAGGTATTAGCAGAATGCTTGGATGTATAGGGAGAGGTATTAGCAGAATGCTTGGATGTATAGGGAGAGGAATAAGCAGAATGCTTGGTTGTATAGGGAGAGGTATAAGCAGAATGCTTGGCTGTATAGGGAGAGGTATTAGCAGAATGCTTGGTTGTATAGGGAGAGGTATTAGCAGAATGCTTGGATGTATAGGGAGAGGTATTAGCAGAATGCTTGGATGTATAGGGAGAGGTATTAGCAGAATGCTTGGTTGTATAGGGAGAGGTATGAGCAGAATGCTTGGATGTATAGGGAGAGGTATTAGCAGAATGCTTGGATGTATAGGGAGAGGTATTAGCAGCATGCTTGGATGTATAGGGAGAGGTATTAGCAGAATGCTTGGATGTATAGGGAGAGGTATTAGCAGAATGCTTGGATGTATAGGGAGAGGTATTAGCAGAATGCTTGGATGTATAGGGAGAGGTATTAGCAGAATGCTTGGATGTATAGGGAGAGGAATAAGCAGAATGCTTGGATTTATAGGGAGAGGTATAAGCAGAATGCTTGGCTGTATAGGGAGAGGTATTAGCAGAATGCTTGGTTGTATAGGGAGAGGTATTAGCAGAATGCTTGGATGTATAGGGAGAGGTATTAGCAGAATGCTTGGATGTATAGGGAGAGGTATTAGCAGAATGCTTGGATGTATAGGGAGAGGTATTAGCAGAATGCTTGGATGTATAGGGAGAGGTATTAGCAGAATGCTTGGATGTATAGGGAGAGGTATTAGCAGAATGCTTGGATGTATAGGGAGAGGTATTAGCAGAATGCTTGGATGTATAGGGAGAGGTATTAGCAGAATGCTTGGATGTATAGGGAGAGGTATTAGCAGAATGCTTGGATGTATAGGGAGAGGTATTAGCAGAATGCTTGGATGTATAGGGAGAGGTATTAGCAGAATGCTTGGATGTATAGGGAGAGGTATTAGCAGAATGCTTGGATGTATAGGGAGAGGTATTAGCAGAATGCTTGGTTGTATAGGGAGAGGTATTAGCAGAATGCTTGGATGTATAGGGAGAGGTATTAGCAGAATGCTTGGATGTATAGGGAGAGGTATTAGCAGAATGCTTGGATGTATAGGGAGAGGTATTAGCAGAATGCTTGGATGTATAGGGAGAGGTATTAGCAGAATGCTTGGATGTATAGCGAGAGGTATTAGCAGAATGCTTGGATGTATAGGGAGAGGTATTAGCAGAATGCTTGGATGTATAGGGAGAGGTATTAGCAGAATGCTTGGTTGCATAGGGAGAGGTATTAGCAGAATATTTGGTTGCATAGGGAGAGGTATTAGCAGTAGGAAGAGGGAAGTGCTCATGCCATTGTACAGAGCACTGGTGAGACCTCACTTGGAGTATTGTACGCAGTACTGGAGACCGTATCTCCAGAAGGATATTGATACTTTGGAGAGAGTTCAGAGAAGGGCTACTAAACTGGTTCATGGGTTGAAGGATAAAACTTACCAGGAAAGGTTAAAGCATCTTAACATGTATAGCTTGGAGGAAAGACGTAACAGGGGGGATATGATAGAAACATTTAAATACATAAAGGGAATCAGCACAGTAAAGGCTCAAGGCTATCCTAGATATGAGATAGGGAACTGGGGACTAATACAAGTATTTAGAAAATTGGGCAGACTAGATGGCTGAATGGTCTCCGACACATTGTATGTTCCTCTCACAAGTGATGGGGTGGGAGAATACTGGTTGGCCAGAGAACTCTCTAGTCATATAAGGGAACTGATGTGGGTCTGTAGGGGTAAATCCTGCAGGTACAGTAGTCAAGATGAAGCTCAGCCATAGAGATATGATCGAGCGCATTCATGAGGGCTGGATGGAGCCAGTCCCTGGAGATTGAATGGAGACCACCGCTGAGGACAGTATGGAGCCCACTTCAGTGGTTTGGATGGAGTCCACCTCTATGTGCCAGGGGTAAAGAAAGAATAGGTGGTTTAAAAAGATGTTGGGGAGGGAAATATTCAGCTGGTAGGGGAGACAGGTATAAAGGTTGGGCAGAGGGATGGAAGGGGTGTTCTCTAGCATTACCTGTGGGTGTCAGGCAAGTGAGGGCAATAAAGACCCCAGTGATGAGCAGAGAGCCTCCCTGACACAGCTTGCGTCCAATTCTGTCCAGCAGGAGGAACACTCCGATTTTGGCTGGGATCTCAATGGCCCCAAATATGAAATGGGTAAGGAAAGGGTTAAGGCTGAAGCCAATCACATTGAAGCTGATGCCATAATAACTGAATGCCACGCCAAACCTGCAGAGGGAGCCAGAGAAGCACAGTCAAACACAGCACCAAACCTGCAGAGGGAGCCAGAGAAGCACAGTCACAGCACCAAACCTGCAGAGGGAGCCAGAGAAGCACAGTCACAGCACCAAACCTGCAGAGGGAGCCAGAGAAGCACAGTCACAGCACCAAACCTGCAGAGGGAGCCAGAGAAGCACAGTCACAGCACCAAACCTGCAGAGGGAGCCAGAGAAGCACAGTCACAGCACCAAACCTGCAGAGGGAGCCAGAGAAGCACAGTCACAGCACCAAACCTGCAGAGGGAGCCAGAGAAGCACAGTCAAAGCACCAAACCTGCAGAGGGAGCCAGAGAAGCACAGTCACAGCACCAAACTTGCAGAGGGAGCCAGAGAAGCACAGTCACAGCACCAAACCTGCAGAGGGAGCCAGAGAAGCACAGTCACAGCACCAAACCTGCAGAGGGAGCCAGAGAAGCACAGTCACAGCACCAAACCTGCAGATGGAGCCAGAGAAGCACAGTCACAGCACCAAACCTGCAGAGGGAGCCAGAGAAGCACAGTCACAGCACCAAACCTGCAGAGGGAGCCAGAGAAGCACAGTCACAGCACCAAACCTGCAGATGGAGCCAGAGAAGCACAGTCACAGCACCAAACCTGCTGATGGGATGAGTCAGCGAGTTGCTCATGGGACAGGTCAGCGAGTTGCTCATGGGACGGGTCAGCGAGTTGCTCATGGGACGGGTCAGGGAGTTGCTCATGGGACAGGTCAGCAAGTTGCTCATGGGACAGGTCAGCGAGTTGCTCATGGGACAGGTCAGCGAGTTGCTCATGGGATGGGTCAGTGAGTTGCTCATGGGAAGGTCAGTGAGTTGCTCATGGGACAGGTCAGCAAGTTGCTCATGGGACGGGTCAGTGAGTTGCTCATGAGACTGTTCAGTGAGTTGCTCATGGGATGGGTCAGTGAGCTACTCATGAGATGGGTCAGTTAGCTACTCATGATATGGGTCAGTGAGTTGCTCATGGCACAGGTCAGTGGGTTGCTCATGTGACAGGTCAGTGGGTTGCTCATGGGACAGGTCAGTGAGTTGCTCATGGGATCGGTCAGTGAGTTGTGCATGGGAAGGGTCAGTGAGTTGCTCATGGGATGGGTCAGTGAGTTGCTCATGGGATGGGTCAGTGAGTTGCTCATGGGATGGGTCAGTGAGTTGCTCATGGGATGGGTCAGCGAGTTGCTCATGGGATGGGTCAGTGAGTTGCTCATGGGACACGTCAGTGAGTTGCTCATGGGATGGGTCAGTGAGTTGCTCATGGGATGGGTCAGTGAGTTGCTCATGGGATGGGTCAGTGAGTTGCTCATGGGATGGGTCAGTGAGTTGCTCATGGGATGGGTCAGCGAGTTGCTCATGGGACAGGTCAGTGAGCCATTCATGGGACACATGAACGATCTACTCATAGGACTGGTCAGCGAGTTGCTCATGGGACATATGAGTGAGCTACTCATGGGGCGAGTCAGTGAGTTACTCATGGGATGGGTCAGTGAGTTTCTCATGGGATGGAAATCAAAAGAAAGGTGTGCACTCCACTCTCAAGGATGATGAACAAAGGTGCTTTAATATAATAAATACATATACACAAACAAAGTGAATGCGTCCACGGACTAAAGAGTCCTAGGAGTGGACCACCTGACGTGTTTCGCGTGTTGTCACGCTTAATCATACCTACCTTACCTATGGCTACGCGTGGCAACACGCGAAACGCATCAGGTGGTCCTCTCCTATGACTCTTTAGTCCGTGGATGCATTCACTTTGTTTGTGTATGTATTTATTATATTAAAGCACCTTTGTTCATCATCCTTGAGAGTGGAGTGCACACCTTTCTTTTGATTTTCTGCTGTGGAAGTACCCACCCTCGATACACTGGACTGCAGTTTGCTTGTTTTTTATTCTCATGGGATGGACCAGTGATCTACTCATGGGACAAGTTAGCGAGTTACTCATGGGACATATGAGTGAGCTATAAATGGGATGAGTCAGCGAGTTACTCATCGGTTGGGTCAAGGAGTTACTCATGGGACATATGAGTGAGTTACTCATGGGATGGTTCAAGGAGTTAATCATGGGATGGTTCAAGGAGTTACTCATGGGATGAGTCAGCGAGTTACTCATAGGATGGGTCAATGAGTTACTCATAGGATGGGTCAATGAGTTACTCATGGGACAAATGAGTGAGCTACTCATGGGACAAATGAGTGAGCTACTCATGGGACTGGTCAGAAAGTTGCTGTGGCGGAACCAACCTCGCCACTATGTTCTGGAGAAGCCTGGTTGCTCACCTGCTGCCTCTGGACTATGGCCCCATGGTAAAGGCTTGCATTTTCCCCTGCAGAAAGGCTTGTTCGTGCCTTTCTGCCTGGGTGTTCGGTAGATTGAATCTACCGAACCAACTCACAAATGAATGGACTACCTGGGCAAGGGATGTGCCATAGCACTATACGTTAATATTGTTAGTTAGTTATATTCTGTTAGTGTATTGGTTATATGTAATGTTTAATTCTGTGAGTAGACCACTCTGAAGGTTTATAATGTGACAGTGACTCCAATAGTTTACTCCAACATCCATTGTTCTGTTTTAACTGGATTAACTGGTAAACTGATTATGTTGTGTACATTATGTTTCTTACTGTGTGTCTACTCACTGTATGGTAATTTGGTTTTCAGACTGAATGTCTAATGTTTTCCTAGACCCAGTTAGTTGGAGGACTATGTTTAGTTCCTTCCCCCATTGTATACTATATACTATATACTAATGGGTCAAGGAGTTTCTCATGGGATGGTTCAAGGAGTTACTCATGGGACGAGTCAGTGAGTTACTCATGGGACATATGAGTGAGCTACTCATGGGAGGAATCAGTGAGTTACTCATGGGATGGGTCAGTGAGTTGCTCATGGGATGGACCAGTGATCTACTCATGGGACGAGTCAGCGAGTTACTCATGGGACATATGAGTGAGCTATTCATGGAATGAGTCAGCGAGTTACTCATGGAATGGGTCAAGGAGTTACTCATGGGACATATGAGTGAGTTAATCATGGGATGTTTCAAGGAGTTTCTCATGGTATGGGTCAAGGAGTTACTCATGGGACATATGAGTGAGTTAATCATGGGATGGGTCAAGGAGTTACTCATGGGACATATGAGTGAGTTAATCATGGGATGGTTCAAGGAGTTTCTCATGGGATGGGTCAAGGAGTTACTCATGGGATGGGTCAATGAGTTACTCATGGGACAAATGAGTGAGCTACTCATGGGAGGAATCAGTGAGTTACTCATGGGACAGGTCAAGGAGTTACTCATGGGATGAGTCAGCGAGTTACTCATGGGATGAGTCAGCGAGTTACTCATGGGATGGGTAAAGGAGTTACTCATGGGATACATGAGTGAGCTACTCATGGGACAGGTAAGTGAGTTGCTCATGGGACGGGTCAGTGAGCCACTCATGGGACACATGAATGATCTACTCATAGGACTGGTCAGCAAGTTGCTCATGGGACATATGAGTGATCTACTCATGGGACGAATCAGTGAGTTACTCATGGGATGGGTCAGTGAGTTACTCATGGGACAACTGAGTGATTCACTCATGGAATGGGTGCTAACTTGCGCCTCCATCATGCAGCTGGATGGACCATACCACATAACCCCGAGGCACATGGTGTTCTTTCTCAGCTGATGGGTCTTCACCAAATCCCAGAAGTTGTATTTCCTGCTTTCCACGGACACAGTCTTCTGTAGGACCTGGGGACCAGAGATCAGACCCTTAATGAACACTCACACATCTCATGTTATACTCGGCTCTCTCACTACATGCCCCACACTCTCGCTACACACCCCACCAGGCTCTCTCACTACATTCCCCACACTCTCATTACACACCCCACCAGGCTCTCTCACTACACGCCCCACACTCTCATTACACACCACACCAGGCTCTCTCACTACATGCCCCACACTCTCGCTACACACCACACCAGGCTCTCTCAATACATGCCCCACACTCTCGCTACACACCACACCAGGCTCTCTCACTACATTCCCCACACTCTCATTACACACCCCACCAGGTTCTCTCACTACATGCCCCACACTCTCGCTACACACCACACCAGGCTCTCACTACATGCCCCACACTCTCATTACACACCCCACCAGGTTCTCTCACTACATGCCCCTGTAAGGTCCGCTCCGCTGGTCCCTTTCACGTACCTCACAAGACGGGAATCGGCACTTTCGAGTCTTGTCACCGCCGGCTATCCCCTTCTAAACGCAGCCGCAACTGGAGACAAGCGCGTGCACGCCGCGAAGCTCTTTCACTGCTGTCTCCTTCATTGCTATGGCGACGGGCAGCGTGGCGCGCGTCGCGCACGTCACGGGGGCGGAGCTATGCCCTTTAAATCTTCTGGGCGCGCAATTCAAACTTGCTTGAAGATTTCTCAAGCTAGCTCAGCGTGGTTTGCTCCCAGCTCCTCCGTTTTGCTGCCCAAAGTTTTGTACAACTATCTGGATCTACTGGACTCCTGACCTGGCTTTTCCTGACCTCCTCTCTCGTCTGATCCCTGAACATTTGGCTTTTCCCTGGATTCTGCTGCTCTCTGTTTTCCCTGACCCGGCTATCGTTTTGTGACCATTCTACCCTCTGGCTCCCCGACTCCGGCTATCGTTTTATGACCATTCTACCCTCTGGCTCCCCGACTCGGACTGCACCTCCACTACTCTTAGACCTTCGTGCCTGCTGCCATCTATTGAAGTCTGCCTCCTCTGTAGCCCTCGGTAGTGGTGGTATCAGGCAAGGATTGTCTTATTCTGCAACTGGGGTTCCCCCTGCGCTGAATCACGGTACGTACACTACCTTACAGCCCCACACTCTCGTTACACACCCCACCAGGCTCTCTCACTACATGCCCCACACTCTCGCTACACACCACACCAGGCTCTCACTACATGCCCCACACTCTCGCTACACACCACACCAGGCTCTCTCACTACATTCCCCACACTCTAATTACACACCCCACCAGGCTCTCTCACTACATTCCCCACACTCTAATTACACACCACACCAGGCTCTCTCACTACATTCCCCACACTCTAATTACACACAACACCAGGCTCTCTCACTACACGCCCCACACTCTCATTACACACCACACCAGGCTCTCACTACATGCCCCACACTCTCGCTACACACCACACCAGGCTCTCTCACTACATTCCCCACACTCTAATTACACACCCCTCCAGGCTTTCTCACTACATTCCCCACACTCTAATTACACACCACACCAGGCTCTCTCACTACATTCCCCACACTCTAATTACACACAACACCAGGCTCTCTCACTACACGCCCCACACTCTCATTACACACCACACCAGGCTCTCACTACATGCCCCACACTCTCATTACACACCACACCAGGCTCTCTCACTACATTCCCCACACTCTCATTACACACCCCACCAGGCTCTCTCACTACATTCCCCACACTCTCATTACACACCACACTCTCTCACTACACGCCCCACACTCTCGCTACACACCACACCAGGCTCTCTCACTACATTCCCCACACTTTCATTACACACCCCACCAGGCACTCTCACTACATGCCCCACACTCTCGCTACACACCACACTAGGCTCTCTCACTACACGCCCCACACTCTCATTACACACCACACCAGGCTCTCACTACATGCCCCACACTCTCATTACACACCACACCAGGCACTCTCACTACATGCCCCACACTCTCGCTACACAACACACCAGGCTCTCTCACTACATTCCCCACACTCTAATTACACACCCCACCAGGCTCTCTCACTACACGCCCCACACTCTCATTACACACCACACCAGGCTCTCACTACATGCCCCACACTCTCATTACACACCACACCAGGCACTCTCACTACATGCCCCACACTCTCGCTACACACCACACCAGGCTCTCTCACTACATTCCCCACACTCTCATTACACACCCCACCAGGCTCTCTCACTACATTCCCCACACTCTCATTACACACCCCACCAGGCTCTCTCACTACACGCCCCACACTCTCATTACACACCACACCAGGCTCTCACTACATGCCCCACACTCTCGTTACACACCACACCAGGCACTCTCACTACATGCCCCACACTCTCGCTACACACCACACCAGGCTCTCACTACATGCCCCACACTCTCGCTACACACCACACCAGGCTCTCTCACTACATTCCCCACACTTTCATTACACACCCCACCAGGCTCTCTCACTACACGCCCCACACTCTCATTACACACCACACCAGGCTCTCACTACATGCCCCACACTCTCATTACACACCACACCAGGCACTCTCACTACATGCCCCACACTCTCGCTACACACCACACCAGGCTCTCTCACTACATTCCCCACACTCTCATTACACACCCCACCAGGCTCTCTCACTACATTCCCCTCACTCTCATTACACACCCCACCAGGCTCTCTCACTACACGCCCCACACTCTCATTACACACCACACCAGGCTCTCACTACATGCCCCACACTCTCATTACACACCACACCAGGCACTCTCACTAGATGCCCCACACTCTCGCTACACACCACACCAGGCTCTCACTACATGCCCCACACTCTCGCTACACACCACACCAGGCTCT
Organism: Pelodytes ibericus; assembly: GCA_036172795.1. Classification (NCBI taxonomy): domain Eukaryota; kingdom Metazoa; phylum Chordata; class Amphibia; order Anura; family Pelodytidae; genus Pelodytes; species Pelodytes ibericus. The sequence goes on along the minus strand of CM069862.1, from coordinate 3,513,771 downwards.
CTCACTACATTCCCCACACTTTCATTACACACCCCACCAGGCTCTCTCACTACACGCCCCACACTCTCATTACACACCACACCAGGCTCTCACTACATGCCCCACACTCTCGTTACACACCCCACCAGGCACTCTCACTACATGCCCCACACTCTCGCTACACACCACACTAGGCTCTCTCACTACACGCCCCACACTCTCATTACACACCACACCAGGCTCTCACTACATGCCCCACACTCTCATTACACACCACACCAGGCACTCTCACTACATGCCCCACACTCTCGCTACACACCACACCAGGCTCTCTCACTACATTCCCCACACTCTAATTACACACCCCACCAGGCTCGCTCACTACACGCCCCACACTCTCATTACACACCACACCAGGCTCTCACTACATGCCCCACACTCTCATTACACACCACACCAGGCACTCTCACTACATGCCCCACACTCTCGCTACACACCACACCAGGCTCTCTCACTACATTCCCCACACTCTCATTACACACCCCACCAGGCTCTCTCACTACACGCCCCACACTCTCATTACACACCACACCAGGCTCTCACTACATGCCCCACACTCTCGTTACACACCACACCAGGCACTCTCACTACATGCCCCACACTCTCGCTACACACCACACCAGGCTCTCACTACATGCCCCACACTCTCGCTACACACCACACCAGGCTCTCTCACTACATTCCCCACACTTTCATTACACACCCCACCAGGCTCTCTCACTACACGCCCCACACTCTCATTACACACCACACCAGGCTCTCACTACATGCCCCACACTCTCATTACACACCACACCAGGCACTCTCACTACATGCCCCACACTCTCGCTACACACCACACCAGGCTCTCTCACTACATTCCCCACACTCTCATTACACACCCCACCAGGCTCTCTCACTACATTCCCCTCACTCTCATTACACACCCCACCAGGCTCTCTCACTACACGCCCCACACTCTCATTACACACCACACCAGGCTCTCACTACATGCCCCACACTCTCATTACACACCACACCAGGCACTCTCACTAGATGCCCCACACTCTCGCTACACACCACACCAGGCTCTCACTACATGCCCCACACTCTCGCTACACACCACACCAGGCTCTCTCACTACATTCCCCACACTTTCATTACACACCCCACCAGGCTCTCTCACTACACGCCCCACACTCTCATTATACACCACACCAGGCTCTCACTACATGCCCCACACTCTCATTACACACCACACCAGGCACTCTCACTACATGCCCCACACTCTTGCTACACACCCCACCAGGCTTTCTCACTACATTCCCCACACTCTCATTACACACCCCACCAGGCTCTCTCACTACACGCCCCACACTCTCATTACACACCACACCAGGCACTCTCACTACATGCCCCCCACTCTTGCTACACACCACACCAGGCTCTCTCACTACATTCCCCACACTCTCATTACACACCCCACCAGGTTTTCTCACTACATTCCCCACACTCTCATTACACACCCCACCAGGCTCTCTCACTACATGCCCCACACTCTCGCTACACACCACACCAGGCTCTCTCACTACATTCCCCACACTCTCATTACACACCCCACCAGGCTCTCTCACTACACGCCCCACACTCTCATTACACACCACACCAGGCTCTCACTACATGCCCCACACTCTTATTACACACCACACCAGGCACTCTCACTACATGCCCCACACTCTCGCTACACACCACACCAGGATCTCTCACTACATTCCCCACACTCTCATTACACACCCCACCAGGCTCTCTCACTACATTCCCCACACTCTCATTACACACCCCACCAGGCTCTCTCACTACACGCCCCACACTCTCATTACACACCACACCAGGCTCTCACTACATGCCACACACTCTCATTACACACCACACCAGGCACTCTCACTACATGCCCCACACTCTCGCTACACACCACACCAGGCTCTCACTACATGCCCCACACTCTCGCTACACACCACACCAGGCTCTCTCACTACATTCCCCACACTTTCATTACACACCCCACCAGGCTCTCTCACTACACGCCCCACACTCTCATTACACACCACACCAGGCTCTCACTACATGCCCCACACTCTCATTACACACCACACCAGGCACTCTCACTACATGCCCCACACTCTTGCTACACACCCCACCAGGCTTTCTCACTACATTCCCCACACTCTCATTACACACCCCACCAGGCTCTCTCACTACACGCCCCACACTCTCATTACACACCACACCAGGCTCTCTCACTACATGCCCCCCACTCTTGCTACACACCACACCAGGCTCTCTCACTACATTCCCCACACTCTCATTACACACCCCACCAGGCTCTCTCACTACATTCCCCACACTCTCATTACACACCCCACCAGGCTCTCTCACTACATGCCCCACACTCTCGCTACACACCACACCAGGCTCTCTCACTACATTCCCCACACTCTCATTACACACCCCACCAGGCTCTCTCACTACACGCCCCACACTCTCATTACACACCACACCAGGCTCTCACTACATGCCCCACACTCTTATTACACACCACACCAGGCACTCTCACTACATGCCCCACACTCTCGCTACACACCACACCAGGATCTCTCACTACATTCCCCACACTCTCATTATACACCCCACCAGGCTCTCTCACTACATTCCCCACACTCTCATTACACACCACACCAGGCTCTCACTACATGCCCCACACTCTCATTACACACCCCACCAGGCTCTCTCACTACATGCCCCACACTCTCATTACACACCACACCAGGCACTCTCACTACATGCCCCACACTCTCATTACACACCACACCAGGCTCTCTCACTACATTCCCCACACTCTCATTACACACCCCACAAGGCTCTCTCACTACATGCCCCACACTCTCATTACACACCACACCAGGCTCTCACAACATGCCACACACTCTCGCTACACACCCCACCAGGCTTTCTCATTACATTCCCCACACTCTCATTACACACCACACAAGGCTCTCTCACTACATGCCCCACACTCTCATTACACACCACACCAGGCTCTCACTACATGCCCCACACTCTCATTACACACCACACCAGGCACTCTCACTACATGCCCCACACTCTCGCTACACACCACACCAGGCACTCTCACTACATGCCCCACATTCTCATTACACACCACACCAGACACTCTCACTACATGCCCCACACTCTCATTACACACCACACCAGACACTCTCACTACATGCCCCACACTCTCATTACACACCACACCAGACACTCTCACTACATGCCCCACACTCTCATTACACACCACACCAGACACTCTCACTACATGCCCCACACTCTCATTACACACCACACCAGGCTCTCACTACATGCCCCACACTCTCGCTACACAACACCAGGCTCTCTCACTACATTCCCCACACTCTCATTACACACCACACCAGGCTCTCACTACATGCCCCACACTCTCATTACACACCACACCAGGCACTCTCACTCCCTGTGTATTACTATACTCCAAACCCTGCTCAATCGGTATACACCTTGCTTACTCACTATACACCAAACCCTGCTCAATCGGTATACACCTTGCTCACTCGTTATACACTGTGCTCACTCGTTATGCACCCTGCTCACTCGTTATACACTGTGCTCACTCGTTATGCACCGTGCTCACTCGTTATGCACCGTGCTCACTCGTTATACACCTTGCTCACTCGTTATACACCTTGCTCACTCGTTATACACCCTGCTCACTCGTTATACACCCTGCTCACTCGTTATACACCCTGCTCACTCGTTATACACCCTGCTCACTCGTTATGCACCCTGCTCACTCGTTATACACCCTGCTCACTCGTTATACACCCTGCTCACTCGTTATACACCCTGCTCACTCGTTAGGCACCCTGCTCACTCGTTATGCACCCTACTCACTCCTTATGCACCCTGCTCACTCGTTATGCACCCTGCTCACTCGTTATGCACCCTGCTCACTCTTTATACACCCTGCTCACTCGTTATGCACCCTGCTCACTCGTTATACACCCTGCTCACTCGTTATGCACCCTGCTCACTCGTTATACACCCTGCTCACTCGTTATACACCCTGCTCACTCGTTATGCACCCTGCTCACTCGTTATACACCCTGCTCCTACCTCAGGCGATATCTTGCGTTGGAATTCGGGATTCCCATTCATGCGTGCACACCTAGCCAGGTACAGGTGAGCCGACACTGATTCCTGCTTAGTAAGAAGCCATCTGGCAGACTCAGGAACCCACCTGCAGAGAGCGAGACACCAGTCACTAATAGTCTGAACCCTGCGTCTGTCATATCTCTGTCTGTCTGATCCCTGTGTCTGTCATATCTCTGTCTGTCTGATCCCTGTGTCTGTCATATCTCTGTCTGTCTGATCCCTGTGTCTGTCATATCTCTGTCTGTCTGTCTGATCCCTGTGTCTGTCATATCTCTGTCTGTCTGTCTGATCCCTGTGTCTGTCATATCCCTGTCTGTCTGATCCCTGTGTCTGTCATATCCCTGTCTGTCTGTCTGATCCCTGTGTCTGTCATATCTCTGTCTGTCTGATCCCTGTGTCTGTCATATCTCTGTCTGTCTGTCTGATCCCTGTGTCTGTCATATCTCTGTCTGTCTGATCCCTGTGTCTGTCATATCTCTGTCTGTCTGATCCCTGTGTCTGTCATATCTCTGTCTGTCTGATCCCTGTGTCTGTCATATCTCTGTCTGTCTGATCCCTGTGTCTGTCATATCTCTGTCTGTCTGATCCCTGTGTCTGTCATATCTCTGTCTGTCTGATCCCTGTGTCTGTCATATCTCTGTCTGTCTGATCCCTGTGTCTGTCATATCTCTGTCTGTCTGATCCCTGTGTCTGTCATATTTCTGTCTGTCTGATCCCTGTGTCTGTCATATCTCTGTCTGTCTGTCTGATCCCTGTGTCTGTCATATCTCTGTCTGTCTGATCCCTGTGTCTGTCATATCTCTGTCTGTCTGATCCCTGTGTCTGTCATATCTCTGTCTGTCTGATCCCTGTGTCTGTCATATCTCTGTCAGTCTGTCTGATCCCTGTGTCTGTCATATCTCTGTCTGTCTGATCCCTGTGTCTGTCATATCTCTGTCTGTCTGATCCTTGTGTCTGTCATATCTCTGTCTGTCTGATCCCTGTGTCTGTCATATCTCTGTCTGTCTGATCCTTGTGTCTGTCATATCTCTGTCTGTCTGCCTGATCCCTGTGTCTGTCATATCTCTGTCTGTCTGATTTCTGTGTCTGTCATATCTCTGTCTGTCTGATCCCTGTGTCTGTCATATCTCTGTCTGTCTGATCCCTGTGTCTGTCATATCTCTGTCTGTCTGATCCTTGTGTCTGTCATATCTCTGTCTGTCTGTCTGATCCCTGTGTCTGTCATATCTCTGTCTGTCTGATTCCTGTGTCTGTCATATCTCTGTCTGTCTGATCCCTGTGTCTGTCATATCTCTGTCTGTCTGATCCCTGTGTCTGTCATATCTCTGTCTGTCTGATCCCTGTGTCTGTCATATCTCTGTCTGTCTGATCCCTGCGTCTGTCATATCTCTGTCTGTCTGATCCCTGTGTCTGTCATATCTCTGTCTGTCTGATCCCTGTGTCTGTCATATCTCTGTCTGTCTGATCCCTTTTGTCTGTCATATCCCTGTCTCTCTTTCTGGTCCCTGTTTCTGTCATATCTCTGTCTGTCTGATCCCTGTGTCTGTCATATCCCTGTCTGTCTGTCTGATTCCTGTGTCTGTCATATCTCTGTCTGTCTGATCCCTGTGTCTGTCATATCTCTGTCTGTCTGTCTGATCCCTGTGTCTGTCATATCCCTGTCTGTCTGTCTGATTCCTGTGTCTGTCATATCTCTGTCTGTCTGATCCCTGTGTCTGTCATATCTCTGTCTGTCTGTCTGATCCCTGTGTCTGTCATATCTCTGTCTGTCTGATCCCTGTGTCTGTCATATCCCTGTCTCTCTTTCTGGTCCCTGTTTCTGTCATATCTCTGTCTGTCTGATCCCTGTGTCTGTCATATCCCTGTCTGTCTGTCTGATTCCTGTGTCTGTCATATCTCTGTCTGTCTGATCCCTGCGTCTGTCACATCTCTAACTGTCTGTATGATGCCTGCGTCTGTCATATCTCTGTCTGTCTGATCCCTGCGTCTGTCATATCTCTGTCTGTCTGATCCCTGTGTCTGTCATATCTCTGTCTGTCTGATCCCTGTGTCTGTCATATCCCTGTCTGTCTGTCTGATTCCTGTGTCTGTCATATCCCTGTCTGTCTGATCCCTGTTTCTGTCATATCTCTGTCTGTCTGATCCCTGTGTCTGTCATATCTCTGTCTGTCTGTCTGATCCCTGTGTCTGTCATATCTCTGTCTGTCTGATCCCTGCGTCTGTCATATCTCTGTCTGTCTGTCTGATCCCTGTGTCTGTCATATCTCTGTCTGTCTGATCCCTGCGTCTGTCATATCTCTGTCTGTCTGTCTGATCCCTGTGTCTGTCATATCTCTGTCTGTCTGTATGATCCCTGTGTCTGTCATATCTCTGTCTGTCTGATCCCTGCGTCTGTCATATCTCTGTCTGTCTGATCCCTGCGTCTGTCATATCTCTGTCTGTCTGTTGTGTTAGAGCTGACACTGTGTGTTGAGCTGTGATAGAGCTGACACTGTGTGTTGAGCTGTGTTAGAGCTGACACTGTGCGTTGAGCTGTGTTAGAGCTGACACTGTGTGTTGTGCTGTGTTAGAGCTGACAATGTGTGCTGAGCTGTGTTAGAGCTGACATTGTCTGTTGAGCTGTGTTAGAGCTGACACTGTGTGTTGAGCTGACACTGTGTGTTGTGCTGTGTTAGAGCTGACAATGTGTGCTGAGCTGTGTTAGAGCTGACACTGTGTGTTGATCTGTGTTAGAGCTGACACTGTGTGTTGAGCTGTGTTAGAGCTGACACTGTGTATTGTGTTGTGTTAGAGCTGACACTGTATGTTGAGCTGTGTTAGAGCTGACACTGTGTGTTGAGCTGTGTTAGAGCTGACACTGTCTGTTGAGCTGTGTTAGAGCTGACACTGTGTGTTGAGCTGTGTTAGAGCTGACACTGTGTGTTGTGTTGTGTTAGAGCTGACACTGTATGTTGAGCTGTGTTAGAGCTGACACTGTGTGTTGAGCTGTGTTAGAGCTGATACTGTGTGTTGAGCTGTGTTAGAGCTGACACTGTTAACAACTGTGTGTTGTGTTAGAGCAAACATAGTGTGTTGTGTTAGAGCTGACATTGTGTGTTGTGTTGTGTTAGAGCTGACACTGTTAACAACTGTGTATTGTGTTAGAGCTGACATTGTGTGTTGTGTTAGAGCTGACATTGTGTGTTGTTAGAGCTGAAATTGTGTGTTGTGTTAGAGCTGACATTGTGTGTTGTGTTGTGTTAGAGCTGAAATTGTGTGTTGTGTTAGAGCTGACATTGTGTGTTGTGTTGTGTTAGAGCTGACACTGTGCGTTGTGTTGTGTTAGAGCTGACACTGTGTGTTGAGCTGTGTTAGAGCTGACACTGTGTGTTGAGCTGTGTTAGAGTTGACACTGTGTGTTGAGTTGTGTTAGAGATGACACTGTGTGTTGAGCTGTGTTAGAGCTGACACTGTGTGTTGAGCTGTGCTAGAGCTGACACTGTGTGTTGAGCTGTCTTAGAGCTGACACTGTGTGTTGAGCTGTGATAGAGCTGACACTGTGTGTTGAGCTGTGTTAGAGCTGACACTGTGTGTTGAGCTGTGTTAGAGCTGACACTGTGTGTTGAGCTGTGTTAGAGCTGACACTGTGTGTCGAGCTGTGTTAGAGCTGACACTGTGTGTCGAGCTGTGTTAGAGCTGACACTGTGTGTTGAGCTGTGTTAGAGCTGACACTGTGTGTTGAGCTGTGTTAGAGCTGACACTGTGTGTTGAGCTGTGTTAGAGCTGACATTGTGTGTTGTGTTGTGTTAGAGCTGACATTGTGTGTTGTGTTAGAGCTGACACTGTGTGTTGAGCTCTGTTAGAGCTGACACTGTGTGTTGAGCTGTGTTAGAGCTGACACTGTGTTGAGCTCTGTTAGAGCTGACACTGTGTGTTGAGCTGTGTTAGAGCTGACACTGTTTGTTTAGCTGTGTTAGAGCTGACACTGTTTGTTTAGCTGTGTTAGAGCTGACACTGTGTGTTGAGCTGTGTTAGAGCTGACATTGTGTATTGGGTTGTGTTAGAGCTGACATTGTGTGTTGAGCTGTGTTAGAGCTGACACTGTGCGTTGAGCTGTGTTAGAGCTGACGCTGTGTGTTGAGCTGTGTTAGAGCTGACACTGTGTGTTGAGCTGTGTTAGAGCTGACACTGTGTGTTGTGTTAGAGCTGACATTGTGTGTTGTGAAAGAGCTGACATTGTGTGTTGTGAAAGAGCTGACACTGTTAACAACTGTTTGTTGTGTTAGAGCTGACATTGTGTGTTGTGTTAGAGCTGACATTGTGTGTTGTGTTAGAGCTGACACTGTTAACAACTGTTTGTTGTGTTAGAGCTGACATTGTGTGTTGTGTTAGAGCTGACATTGTGTGTTGTGTTAGAGCTGACACTGTGTGTTGTGTTGTGTTAGAGCTGACACTGTGTGTTGAGCTGTGTTAGAGCTGACACTGTGTGTTGAGCTGTGTTAGAGCTGACACTGTGTGTTGAGCTGTGTTAGAGCTGACAGTGTTAACAACTGTGTGTTGTGTTAGAGCTGACATTGTGTGTTGTGTTAGAGCTGACATTGTGTGTTGTGTTAGAGCTGACACTGTGTGTTGTGTTAGAGCTGACACTGTGTGTTGTGTTGTGTTAGAGCTGACATTGTGTGTTGTGTTAGAGCTGACATTGTGTGTAGTGTTGTGTTAGAGCTGACATTGTGTGTTGAGCTGTGTTACAGCTGACATTGTGTGTTGTATTATGTTAGAGCTGACATTGTGCATTGTGTTAGAGCTGACATTGTGCGTTGTTAGAGCTGACATTGTGCGTTGTTAGAGCTGACATTGTGCGTTGTGTTAGAGCTGACATTGTGCGTTGTGTTAGAGCTGACATTGTGTGTTGAGCTGTGTTAGAGCTGACACTGTGTGTTGTGTTGTGTTAGAGCTGACATTGTGTGTTGTGTTAGAGCTGACACTGTGTGTTGTGTTAGAGCTGACACTGTGTGTTGTGTTGTGTTAGAGCTGACACTTTGTTTTGTGTTGTGTTAGAGCTGACACTGTTAACAACTGTTTTTGTGTTAGAGCTGACATTGTGTGTTGTGTTAGAGCTGACATTGTGTGTTGTGTTAGAGCTGAAATTGTGTGTTGTGTTAGAGCTGACACTGTGTGTTGTGTTGTGTTAGAGCTGACACTGTGTGTTGAGCTGTGCTAGAGCTGACACTGTGTGTTGAGCTGTGTGAGAGCTGACACTGTTAACAACTGTGTGTTGTGTTAGAGCTGACATTGTGTGTTGTGTCAGAGCTGACATTGTGTGTTGTGTTGTGTTAGAGCTGACATTGTGTGTTGTGTTGTGTTAGAGCAGACATTGTGTGTTGAGCTGTGTTACAGCTGACATTGTGTGTTGTATTATGTTAGAGCTGACATTGTGCGTTGTGTTAGAGCTGTCATTGTGCGTTGTGTTAGAGCTGACATTGTGCGTTGTGTTAGAGCTGACATTGTGCGTTGGGTTGTATTTGAGCTGACATTGTGTGTTGAGTTAGAGCTAACATTGCGTGTTGAGTTGTGTTTGAGCTAAAATTGTGTGTTGCGCTGACATCGTGTGTTGTATTGTGTTAGAGCTGACATTGTGTGTTGTGTTAGAGTGGACATTGTGTGTTGTGTTAGAGTGGACATTGTGTGTTGTTTTAGAGCTGACACTGTGTTGTGTTAGAACTGACATTGTGTGTTGTGTTTGAGCTGACATTGTGTGTTGTGTTGAGTTGCCATAGAGCTGACACTGTGTGTTTGAGCTGACATTGTGTGTTGTGTTGAGTTGTGTTAGAGCTGACACTGTGTGTTTGAGCTGACATTGTGTGTTGTTTTAGAGCTGACATTGTGTGTTGTGTTAAGTTGTGTTAGAGCTGACACTTTGTGTTTGAGTTGACATTGTGTGTTGTGTTTGAGCTGACATTGTGTGTTGTGTTTGAGCTGACATTGTGTGTTGTTTTAGAGCTGACACTGTGTTGTGTTAGAACTGACATTGTGTGTTGTGTTTGAGCTGACATTGTGTGTTGTGTTGAGTTGCCATAGAGCTGACACTGTGTGTTTGAGCTGACATTGTGTGTTGTGTTGAGTTGTGTTAGAGCTGACACTGTGTGTTTGAGCTGACATTGTGTGTTGTTTTAGAGCTGACATTGTGTGTTGTGTTAAGTTGTGTTAGAGCTGACACTTTGTGTTTGAGCTGACATTGTGTGTTGTGTTTGAGCTGACATTGTGTGTTGTGTTGAGTTGTGTTAGAGTTGACACTATGTGTTATGCTAGTGCTGACATTATGTGTTGTATTAGAGCTGACACTGTGTGAAGCTAATGCTGACATTGTGTGTTGTGTTTGAGCTGACATTGTGTGTTGTTTTAGAGCTGACATTGTGTGTTGAGCTGTGTTAGAGCTGACATTGTGTGTTGAGCTGTGTTAGAGCTGACATTGTGTGTTGAGCTGTATTTGAGCTGACATTGTGTGTTGAGTTGTATTTGAGCTGACATTGTGTGTTGAGTTGTATTTGAGCTGACATTGTGTGTTGAGTTGTATTTGAGCTGACATTGTGTGTTGAGTTAGAGCTGACATGTGTCGAGTTGTATTTGAGCTGGCATTGTGTGTTGAGTTAGAGCTGACATAGTGTGTTGTGTTGTGTTCGAGCTAACATTGCGTGTTGAGTTGTGTTTGAGCTAAAATTGTGTGTTGCGCTGACATTGTGTGTTGTATTGGTTAGAGCATACATTGTGTGTTGTGTTAGAGTGGACATTGTGTGTTGTTTTAGAGCTGACACTGTGTTGTGTTAGAACTGACATTGTGTGTTGTGTTTGAGCTGACATTGTGTGTTGTGTTAGAGCTGACATTGTGTGTTGTGTTGAGTTGTGTTAGAGCTGACACTGTGTGTTATGCTAGTGCTGACATTATGTGTTGTGTTTGAGCTGACATTGTGTGTTGTGTTGAGTTGTGTTAGAGCTGACACTGTGTGTTTGAGCTGACATTGTGTGTTGTGTTTGAGCTGACATTGTGTGTTGTGTTGAGTTGTGTTAGAGCTGACACTGTGTGTTTGAGCTGACATTGTGTGTTGTGTTAGAGCTGACATTGTGTGTTGTGTTGAGTTGTGTTAGAGCTGACACTGTGTGTTATGCTAGTGCTGACATTATGTGTTGTGTTTGAGCTGACATTGTGTTTTGTGTTGAGTTGTGTTAGAGCTGACACTGTGTGTTTGAGCTGACATTGTGTGTTGTGTTAGAGCTGACATTGTGTGTTGTGTTAAGTTGTGTTAGAGCTGACACTTTGTGTTTGAGCTGACATTGTGTGTTGTGTTGAGTTGTGTTAGAGCTGACACTATGTGTTATGCTAGTGCTGACATTATGTGTTGTGTTTGAGCTGACATTGTGTGTTGTGTTTGAGCTGACATTGTGTGTTGTGTTTGAGATGACTTCATGATTCTGTCACGAGTCAGCTCCACAAACTCACCACCAGGTGGCAATAGCGATCAGGCAGGGGGAGGTGGCAGCAAGCAGGAGCCACCTCCAATCTCTGATGAGATAGGCCAGCAATGCCAGGATCATGTAACCCCCTGTCCATGAAAGACTGCTGATGGTACCACAAAACGTGCGATGGGCCACGTCTGTCCACTCCAGGGCTGCAGAGACACAAGGAGAGTGAGATAATCTCACAGCAGTTTTTATTATATGCAGAAGGTGGCGCAGTTCCGATTCACATGCTCCAACTACTCACACATACATGAGCTCAGTCCACCATGCACATACATCATTCATCTACTCCCTACATGTTGTTTTCAGCCAAGGTCAGGGTCTGACCCCCGTCCAGATACCTAGTGTGATGGAGATCAGAGTCATTCCCATGAGGCCCACTCCAGAGAGCAATCTGCACAGCGAAAACATCATGTAGGACACCGAGAAAGCAGAGACAACTCCAAAGACACTGCTGATCAGGAAGGAGAGCAGAAGGATCCACCGGCGGCCAAACCTGAAGAAGACAAGATGAAAATCAAAGAGGAACCCAGAAATCAGAAAATCAAAGAGGAACCAAGAAATCAGGATGTAGCGGATGGCACCAGGCAACCCTACAAAAAATACTGTATAAAGCTGCATCCGTGTATCTGCTGTATTTTCTGTGTATTAAAGCCTTCCATTGTTTAGTTATGTCAGCCACCCAGTCTGACTACCTTGCTTCTGGCTCCAGATTAAAGTGGCTAGATACTGCTTTACTGGTGATGTGTTTAAGTTTTCTATTGTTTAATCAAGTGTTATCTGATTGCAGTTTGGTGTATATAAGTCTGTGTTGTTTGTCAAATAAAGTAGTTCAATCTTGCTGTAAAAGGCTTGTCAGTTATGCTCCTGAAACTGTGTGTCGTCCAGTTATTGGGATTGCTGTTGGGATATTGCTGTATTTGACCTGCTGGAAACCCTGCCTTTGGATTTACTATTTACTTGTTCCTGAGTCTCACTTGGATTATAAGCGGAGATAACCTGGGTAATATTGCATCTCCGCTACATTGGTTGGCAGCGCTGGGATCCAGACTCACAGAGGAACAAGCCTAAATGGAGTATGGATGGAGATTGATTTTGCCACACTAAAACGCTCCACGCTAAAAGACCTTCTGGAGGCAAAGGGTATACAAGCCAGCAATAAGACAAAAGCGGCACTTATCACTGACCTGATGGCGGAGTACCGAATGGAAGGCGATTCGGGTCCCGAACAGGGGAATTCGGGAGAAACACCGGAACAAAGGGAGTTCCAGAGGCAGGTACAATTTCGGCTGTCTTTCTATGGGGAACACCCTCCAACAGAGATTGTGTCCAAAACAATAACGGAGGTCCAGGAATTTATACTGAGGAGTCAAACAGCGGCCCCGGAACGCAGCTCTACAGTAAATATGCCACATGAAGGTAAGCCGAAAATACCGTACCAGGCTTTTAAAACATATGTGGAGGCAGAGGAAGATATAGACGCTTTCCTGCAAGATTTCGAGAGACTGTGTGCACTGCATAGAATCAGCACAGAGGACTGGGTACCTATTTTGGCAGGGAGGTTAACTGGGAGGGCAGCTGAGGCATATCGGACTGTACCGAATGATGAAATACGGAATTACCACAAAGTGAAAGAAATTATATTGGCCAGGTATGCTATAACACCAGAAGCATACCGGCGGAGATTCAGGGATTTAAAGAAGGTGGAGAAAGACTCACATGCTGAGTGGGCATGCAGACTGCAACGAGCAGTCTTGGGGTGGGTGCAAGCGAGCAAGGCACGGTCTATGGAGGATGTATTGCAAATGGTACTGCTGGAGCAATTTTATGAAGGAGTAACCAGCGAGGTACAGGAGTGGGTAAGAGACAGAAACCCTACCTCCCTTACCGAAGCAGCCAGGAAGGCGGACGAGTACCTGGATGCACACAGGCAGCAAAAACCTGCAGCTCCAAAAGTACCTTTTAAAACCTTTGGGGGAAATAACTACACGCCAGCTCTACCAAGGTCACTGCCACCACCACCACCACCCGCTGCACAGCCACGTTTCCGCCAGCCCACGTCGGGCCCTTGCCACCACTGCCAGAAGTGGGGACATTATAAAAGGGAATGCCCCCAGCTGCGGGACCGTTCCACCTGGATTCGACCCGGTCCGCCACCACCACCGAGAGCCGCCGCAGCCCATCACTACCAGGACATCGTGGCCACACCGTATGGTTCAGCAGTTCCCATCACAACAGTAGAGCAGTGGGAGATACTGCACGAGGCAGATCCCGTCCAGGCTAACGCAGACAACCGCCAGCATCACAGGCAGACCGTGTATCTGGAGGGTAAAGCGGTTCAGGGGCTACGTGACTCAGGAGCCACCATCACCCTGGTAAAAAGTCACCTGGTCTCAGACCAAGCTAAACTTAATAAGGCTGTGGCCGTCAGGGTAGCCGGGGGAGCAGTATACCGGCTACCCACAGCAAGGGTACATTTGCATTGGGGAGCGGGGGCAGGGCATGTGGAGGTGGGGTTGATGCCGCAGTTACCGGCGGAGGTTTTATTGGGGAACGATCTGGGGAGGCTCACATCTGCTTTTGAGCCCCAGACACCCACCACAGGAGAAGCTCACCCTGTGGTCACTCGACAACAGGCCCGCACCCAGGACTACAACACACTCCCGGAGGTTCAGGTAAGAGATCCTTCCCCTTCCCCTGACTGTGTCCCCTGGGCCCCTCCTAACGAATTTGCAGCTGAGGTAGTGACTGACCCCACTTTGCAGGTGTATAGGGACAAGGTGACAGCAGACACGCCTGGGGGGGAGGGCGAAAGGTTTATTTGGGACAACCAGCTGTTATATCGGGAGACGGATAAGCAGGTATCCGGGTCAGACCCGATTGTGATGAGGCAGTTAGTGGTACCTCAGCGGTACCGGGCGGAGTTACTACGGATAGCCCATGACATTCCGCTATCTGGACATTTAGGGGTCAGCAGGACCCGATACAGGTTAACCCAAAGTTTCTTTTGGCCGGGAATTAGCCAGGAGGTGCGCAGGTATTGCAACACGTGCGATACCTGTCAAAGGGTGGGGAAAAGGGGGGACCGGCGCAAGGCCAAGTTACATCCCCTCCCCATAATCGAGGAACCCTTTAGCAGGGTAGCAGTTGACCTAATAGGACCCCTCAACAAAGCAAGCCCGTCAGGTAAAAGATTTATCCTGACAGTAGTAGATTATGCCACCAGATATCCAGAGGCGGTGGCCCTGACGAATATACAGGCTGAGACAGTAGCCGAAGCCCTGATGAAGATATTCTCCCGGGTGGGACTCCCCAGGGAGATTGTCTCCGATCAGGGCACCCAGTTCACCGCCGAAGTCACGCAGCGCCTCTGGAAGTTTTGTGACATTAAGCCGGTCATTAGTTCCCCTTACCACCCCCAGACGAATGGGCTCTGCGAACGTTTCAACGGTACATTGAAACAAATGCTCCGAACCTTCGCAGAGACCCACAAGGACTGGGAGAAGTTCCTGCCACACCTCCTCTTTGCTTACCGGGAGGTGCCGCAGGAATCCACTGGGTTCTCCCCATTTGAACTATTGTTTGGCCGCAGGGTACGAGGGCCTTTAGATTTGATCAGAGAGCATTGGGAGGGAGAACGGAGCACTGACGGCACCCCCATCATACCCTATGTGTTGGCATTCCGAGACCGCCTTGAGGCCTTAACTCAGACGGTACGCGAGAATTTGCAGGCGGCTCAGACACGCCAACGCACATGGTATGATCGGGGCGCCAGGGACCGTAGCTTTCAGGTCGGGCAGAAGGTGTTAATCTTAAAACCTGTCCGACACGATAAGCTGCAGGCCGCCTGGCAGGGCCCTTATAAGGTGGTGGAACAACGGTGTGACACCACTTATATAATCGGCTCGTGCGTTGGTACTGGGGGGCGACGCATGCTCCATGTGAACATGATGAAGCCCTACCAGGAGCGCTCGGAGGAAGTGACCGCTATATGTGCGCCTAACTCCGAGGAGTTTGACAGTTTACCTCTCCCGGATCTGCTGGGAGAGGGTCAGTTATCCGGGGACTTAGGGGAGGTCACTCTGGGGGATCGGTTGAGCCCACAGGAGCGGAGCGAGGTACAACAGCTGTTGAGGGAGAAGCAGGATATCTTCTCTAATGTACCTGGTTACACTCCTCTGGCCACTCACCGAGTAGACACCCCAGGGCAACTTCCCCTGCGTCAGACCCCGTACCGCATCCCAGAAGCGGTACGGGCGAACATGCGCAAGGAGATAGATGAGATGCTCCAGCTGGGGGTGATTGAGCCCTCTGACAGCCCCTGGGCATCTCCGGTAGTGCTAGTGCCAAAGCGGGACGGCACGACCCGGTTCTGTGTAGACTACCGGAGATTAAATGAGAAGACGGTATCGGACGCCTATCCTATGCCCAGGATAGACGAACTCCTGGATCGGATGGCGAGGGGGCACTATCTCACCACAATTGACTTGTGTAAAGGGTATTGGCAAATACCCCTGGCACAAGACGCCATCCCTAAGTCGGCCTTTGTCACCCCATTCGGCTTGTACCAATTTAAGGTCATGCCGTTTGGGATGAAAAACGCCCCGGCTACTTTTCAGCGGATGGTGGACCGCCTCCTAGATGGGTTCCAGGATTATACCTGCGCATACCTCGACGATATTGCCATTTTCAGCAATACCTGGCAGGAACACCTGACCCATATAGGAGCGGTCCTAGACAGGATTAGGGCCGCTGGTTTAACTCTGAAACCAGCCAAATGCAGCATAGGAATGGCTGAAGTACAGTACCTAGGTCATCGGGTAGGATGTGGCAAGCAAAAGCCGGAACCAGCCAAAGTCGAGGCTGTAGCTCAATGGCCCACCCCTAGGACTAAGACCCAGGTGTTAGCGTTCTTAGGAACGGCCGGATACTACCGGAAATTTGTCCCGAATTACAGTGCCCTGGCCAAACCTCTCACCGACGTGACACGTAAAAACCTACCCCGCCAAGTAACCTGGACCCCGGAGTGTGAACAGGCATTTCAGTTGTTAAAAGATGCATTGACAAATGCCCCTGTCTTGGCAGCTCCCAATCCAACTAAACGTTTTCTTGTCCACACAGACGCTTCTATGTTTGGATTGGGAGCAGTATTAAGCCAAGTCGGGGCCGATGGCGGAGAACATCCCGTGGCTTACATCAGCCGGAAACTGTTACCTCGAGAAGTAAGCTACGCCGCCATCGAGAAAGAATGCCTGGCTGTGGTGTGGGCCCTGAAGAAATTACAGCCATATTTGTACGGACAAGCTTTTTCCCTGCTCACGGATCACAACCCGTTAGTATGGCTAAACCGGGTGGCTGGGGACAATGCCCGGCTGCTGCGCTGGAGTCTGGCGCTGCAGCCCTTTGACTTTAATATCCAGTACCGCCCGGGTAAACAGAATGGAAATGCTGATGGGTTGTCTCGGCAAACGGACCTAGAGAAATGATCCGTGAGCCTCCCCGGACATCCCCAAGCCGATCCGTGTTGGATCAGACTGTGTATGCCGGCTTGTGGGCAAGGGGGAGCAGTGTAGCGGATGGCACCAGGCAACCCTACAAAAAATACTGTATAAAGCTGCATCCGTGTATCTGCTGTATTTTCTGTGTATTAATGCCTTCCATTGTTTAGTTATGTCAGCCACCCAGTCTGACTACCTTGCTTCTGGCTCCAGATTAAAGTGGCTAGATACTGCTTTACTGGTGATGTGTTTAAGGTTTCTATTGTTTAATCAAGTGTTATCTGATTGCAGTTTGGTGTATATAAGTCTGTGTTGTTTGTCAAATAAAGTAGTTCAATCTTGCTGTAAAAGGCTTGTCAGTTATGCTCCTGAAACTGTGTGTCGTCCAGTTATTGGGATTGCTGTTGGGATATTGCTGTATTTGACCTGCTGGAAACCCTGCCTTTGGATTTACTATTTACTTGTTCCTGAGTCTCACTTGGATTATAAGCGGAGATAACCTGGGTAATATTGCATCTACGCTACACAGGAAATCAAAGAGGAACCAAGAAATCAGAAAATTAAAGAAAGAGGAACCCAGAAATAAGAAAATCAAAGAGGAACTAAGGACATTATAATGGGACCCAGAAATCAGAGAGAAACCAAAAAAATCAGAAAATCAAAGAGGAACACAGAAATCAGAAAATCAGAGCAGAAAAACAAGCACAAAAAACAGAAATCTGAAACTAAGAGCAGAAACCAGAAAGAAATCTAGAAAATCAGATAGAAACCTAGAAATTATACAAAATCAGAGAGGAACCCAGAAATCATATCACTCAAACAGGAACCCAAACTATGCCTATCAAATAGGAACCCAGAAATCAGTAAATCAAAGAGGAACCTAGAAATCAGGAGTTCAAAGAGGAACCCAGAAATCAGGAAATCAAAGAGGAACCCGGAAATAAGAAAATCAAGGAGGAACCCAAAAATCAGGAAATCAAAGAGGAACCAAGAAATCAGAAAATCAAAGAGGAACACAGGACATTATAATGGGACCCAGAAATCAGAGAGAAACCAAAAAATCAGAAAATCAAAGAGGAACCAAGAAATCAGAAAATCAAAGAGGAACCCGGAAATCAGAAAATAAAAGAATAAACCAGAAAATTATAACGGAACCCAAGAATCGGAGAGAAACCAAGAAATAAGAAAATCAAAGATTAACCCTGAAAATTAAAAGGGAACCCAGAAATCAGAAAATCAGAGAGGAACCTAGAAGTCTGAGAGAAACCTATGAAATCAGAGACAAATTCAGAAAGGAACCCCAAAATCAGATAGCAACTCAGAAAACCAGAGGGAAACACAGAAATCAGAAAATCAGAGTATAAATCCAGAAAACCAGAAAGGAACCAGAGAGGAACCAAGAAATTAGAAAATCAAAGAGGAACACAGGACATTATAATGGGACCCAGAAATCAGAGAGAAACCAAAAAATAGCTGAAGATCGCGGGCTTTACTTCCGGGTTCGTAACGTCACAAACCCGGAAGTAAAGCCCGCGATCTTCAGCTATTTAAGGATTCCATAGAGTACAGTGGTCACACGCTAGGAGGAAGCCTAAGGAAAGGTGAAACGCGTTGCGTGACCCACTGTACACCACTGACTTATGCCCATCTCTAGCTCCACTACGATTTGGGAGTTTTTAATCTTGTCTTTGCATCAGTCTCCTGGCTGTCTGCTATATGTATAAGACGACTTGCAGTGCTGCTCGTACATTGTATATGTAAGCTACTTTGTTTTTTTAAAGCCTTTTGTATTATACTATACACTGATTCTACCTCTACTTTCTGCCACTATTCTTACATATGGCTACTGCGTGAGAAGGAAGAGGATAAGAGAAGATTCCAGCTATATCAGATAAGCCCTGTCTCTTACTTATTTTGTGAGTGCAGTTCACCTCTTTTTATTGCCCACCCCATATTGCCCTATTACACTATGTTTTTTGTCTCTTCTTGTCGTTGCATGTTCTGAGACATTTGGCATCATTTTTATGCTCCATCAATGAAGTGAATCGCTATTTCAGGCAATTACATCATTCCTTTTACCATATGTATTTGTTGGTGGAAGGCCTCTAGCACACTTACCACTCCTGTTTTTTGTCATATATAATATGTATGCTGGATTGTGTACAGGGGCGTTGCTAGGTCTCCAAAAGATCCGGGGCTGGAGCCCGAGATAGATTTGATAGAAGTGGAGTAAATAAGCTCACATGGTTAGGCAGCATACAGACTGATATATATGATGCCAATGAACAATAGGTATATGTGGGGATATATCAGGGCTCAACAAATCCTGGGCACCAGGAAATTATACCGGGCGCCTGGTTATTGTTGTCCCTGCCTGGTGCCCTCGCCGCTGGGATCGTTTTATTTATTTATTTATCCAGCTGAGCGCGGGGGAGCAGTGTGTGCACCGGCTGCACAGCCTTATAGTGTCCGAGCTCTGAGTGTGCTCAGCAGGGCACAGACCAGGCTAGAATGAGGTATAGCAGCCAGGAGGGGGAAATATTGATAGATGCACTTTTTATATCGTAAACAAGAACAAAATTGCTGACTTGTGTGTTAGTGTATGTGACTGACAGTGTGTGTGTGTATGACTGACTGCATGTGTGTGTGTGTAACTGATTGTGTGTTTATGTGACTGACTGTGTTTATGTCTGCCTGTGATCGACTGTAAGTGTCTGTGACTGATTGTATGTGTTTATCTGTCTGTTACTGACTGTGTGTGTGTTTGTCTGTGACTGACTGTATGTCTGCCTGTGACCGACTGTATGTGTGTATCTGTTTGTGTGTGTGCCTGTCTGTCTGTGACTGACAGCACAGCATTGTACAAATGTATAGGTATAACACAGACTCCACAGCAATAAAACTCACAGTAATGAATAGGCTGAGGTATGAAGGTGTGCTCCTTCTACCCCGGGGAGAATAGGCTGAGGTATGAAGGTATGCTCCTTCTACCCCGGGGAGAATAGGCTGAGGTATGAAGGTATGCTCCTTCTACCCTGGGGAGAATAGGCTGAGGTATGAAGGTATGCTCCTTCTACCCCGGGAGAATAGGCTGAGGTATGAAGGTATGCTACTTCTACCCCGGGAGAATAGGCTGAGGTATGAAGGTGTGCTCCTTCTACCCTGGGGAGAATAGGCTGAGGTATGAAGGTATGCTCCTTCTACCCCGGGAGAATAGGCTGAGGTATGAAGGTACGCTCCTTCTACCCCGGGAGAATAGGCTGAGGTATTAAGGTATGCTCCTTCTACCCCGGGAGAATAGGCTGAGGTATGAAGGTACGCTCCTTCTACCCCGGGGAGAATAGGCTGAGGTATGAAGGTACGCTCCTTCTACCCCGGGAGAATAGGCTGAGGTATGAAGGTACGCTCCTTCTACCCCGGGGAGAATAGGCTGAGGTATGAAGGTACGCTCCTTCTACCCCGGGGAGAATAGGCTGAGGTATGAAGGTATGCTCCTTCTACCCCGGGGAGAATAGGCTGAGGTATGAAGGTACGCTCCTTCTACCCCGGGGAGAATAGGCTGAGGTATGAAGGTATGCTCCTTCTACCCCGGGGAGAATAGGCTGAGGTATGAAGGTATGCTCCTTCTACCCTGGGGAGAATAGGCTGAGGTATGAAGGTGTGCTCCTTCCACCCTGGGGAGAATAGGCTGAGGTATGAAGGTGTGCTCCTTCTACCCCGGAGAGAATAGACTGAGGTATGAAGGTATGCTCCTTCTACCCCGGGGAGAATAGGCTGAGGTATGAAGGTATGCTCCTTCTACCCCGGAGAGAATAGACTGAGGTATGAAGGTATGCTCCTTCTACCCCGGGGAGAATAGGCTGAGGTATGAAGGTGTGCTCCTTCTACCCTGGGGAGAATAGGCTGAGGTATGAAGGTGTGCTCCTTCTACCCTGGGGAGAATAGGCTGAGGTATGAAGGTATCCTCCTTCTACCCTGGGGAGAATAGGCTGAGGTATGAAGGTATGCTCCTTCTACCCTGGGGAGAATAGGCTGAGGTATGAAGGTATGCTCCTTCTACCCCGGGGAGAATAGGCTGAGGTATGAAGGTATGCTCCTTCTACCCCGGGGAGAATAGGCTGAGGTATGAAGGTGTGCTCCTTCTACCCTGGGGAGAATAGGCTGAGGTATGAAGGTATGCTCCTTCTACCCCGGGGAGAATAGGCTGAGGTATGAAGGTGTGCTCCTTCTACCCTGGGGAGAATAGGCTGAGGTATGAAGGTATGATCCTTCTACCATGGGGAGAATAGGCTGAGGTATGAAGGTATGCTTCTTCTACCCCGGGGAGAATAGGCTGAGGTATGAAGGTATGCTCCTTCTACCCTGGGGAGAATAGGCTGAGGTATGAAGGTATGCTCCTTCTACCCCGGGGAGAATAGGCTGAGGTTTGAAGGTATGCTCCTTCTACCCCGGGGAGAATAGGCTGAGGTATGAAGGTATGCTCCTTCTACCCTGGGGAGAATAGGCTGAGGTATGAAGGTGTGCTCCTTCTACCCCGGGGAGAATAGGCTGAGGTATGAAGGTATGCTCCTTCTATCCTGGGGAGAATAGGCTGAGGTATGAAGGTATGCTCCTTCTACCCTGGGGAGAATAGGCTGAGGTATGAAGGTATGGTCCTTCTACCCTGGGGAGAATAGGCTGAGGTATGAAGGTGTGCTCCTTCTACCCTGGGGAGAATAGGCTGAGGTATGAAGGTGTGCTCCTTCTACCCCGGGGAGAATAGGCTGAGGTATGAAGGTGTGCTCCTTCTACCCTGGGGAGAATAGGATGAGGTATGAAGGTGTGCTCCTTCTACCCTGGGGAGAATAGGCTGTGGTATGAAGGTGTGCTCCTTCTACCCCGGGGAGAATAGGCTGAGGTATGAAGGTATGCTGCTTCTACCCTGGGGAGAATAGGCTGAGGTATGAAGGTGTGCTCCTTCTACCCTGGGGAGAATAGGCTGAGGTATGAAGGTACGCTCCTTCTACCCCGGGGAGAATAGGCTGAGGTATGAAGGTGTGCTCCTTCTACCCCGGGAAGAATAGGCTGAGGTATGAAGGTATGCTCCTTCTACCATGGGGAGAATAGGCTGAGGTATGAAGGTGTGCTCCTTCTACCCTGGGGAGAATAGGCTGAGGTATGAAGGTATGCTCCTTCTACCCTGGGGAGAATAGGCTGAGGTATGAAGGTGTGCTCCTTCTACCCCGGGGAGAATAGGCTGAGGTATGAAGGTATGCTCCTTCTACCATGTGGAGAATAGGCTGAGGTATGAAGGTACGCTCCTTCTACCCCGGGGAGAATAGGCTGAGGTATGAAGGTATGCTCCTTCTACCCCGGGGAGAATAGGCTGAGGTATGAAGGTATGCTCCTTCTACCCTGGGGAGAATAGGCTGAGGTATGAAGGTATGCTCCTTCTACCCTGGGGAGAATAGGCTGAGGTATGAAGGTGTGCTCCTTCTACCATGGCGAGAATAGGCTGAGGTATGAAGGTATGCTCCTTCTACCATGGGGAGAATAGGCTGAGGTATGAAGGGGTGCTCCTTCTACCCTGGGGAGAATAGGCTGAGGTATGAAGGTATGCTCATCTACCCTGGGGAGAATAGGCTGAGGTATGAAGGTATGCTCCTTCTACCCTGGGGAGAATAGGCTGTGGTATGAAGGTGTGCTCCTTCTACCCCGGGAGAATAGGCTGAGGTATGAAGGTGTGCTCCTTCTACCCCGGGGAGAATAGGCTGAGGTATGAAGGTATGATCCTTCTACCCTGGGGAGAATAGGATGAGGTATGAAGGTGTGCTTCTTCTACCCCGGGGAGAATAGGCTGAGGTATGAAGGTATGCTTCTTCTACCCCGGGGAGAATAGGCTGAGGTATGAAGGTATGCTTCTTCTACCCCGGGGAGAATAGGCTGAGGTATGAAGATATGCTTCTTCTACCCCGGGGAGAATAGGCTGAGGTATGAAGGTATGCTCCTTCTACCCCGGAGAGAATAGGCTGAGGTATGAAGGTATGCTCCTTCTACCCCGGGGAGAATAGGCTGAGGTATGAAGGTGTGCTACTTCTACCCTGGGGAGAATAGGCTGAGGTATGAAGGTATGCTCCTTCTACCTCGGGGAAAATAGGCTGAGGTATGAAGGTGTGCTCCTTCTACCCTGGGGAGAATAGGCTGAGGTATGAAGGTATGCTCCTTCTACCCTGGGGAGAATAGGCTGAGGTATGAAGGTGTGCTCCTTCTACCCTGGGGAGAATAGGCTGAGGTATGAAGGTGTGCTCCTTCTACCCCGGGGAGAATAGGCAGAGGTATGAAGGTGTGCTCCTTCTACCCTGGGGAGAATAGGCTGAGGTATGAAGGTATGCTCCTTCTACCCTGGGGAGAATAGGCTGAGGTATGAAGGTATGCTATTTCTACCCTGGGGAGAATAGGCTGAGGTATGAAGGTGTGCTCCTTCTACCCTGGGGAGAATAGGCTTAGGTATGAAGGTATGCTCCTTCTACCCTGGGGAGAATAGGCTGAGGTATGAAGGTGTGCTCCTTCTACCAAGGGGAGAATAGGCTTAGGTATGAAGGTGTGCTCCTTCTACCCTGGGGAGAATAGGCTGAGGTATGAAGGTATGCTCCTTCTACCCTGGGGAGAATAGGCTGAGGTATGAAGGTATGCTCCTTCTACCCTGGGGTGAATAGGCTGAGGTATGAAGGTGTGCTCCTTCTACCCCGGGGAAAATAGGCTTAGGTATGAAGGTATGCTCCTTCTACCCTGGGGAGAATAGGCTGAGGTATGAAGGTGTGCTCCTTCTACCAAGGGGAGAATAGGCTTAGGTATGAAGGTGTGCTCCTTCTACCCTGGGGAGAATAGGCTGAGGTATGAAGGTATGCTCCTTCTACCCTGGGGAGAATAGGCTGAGGTATGAAGGTATGCTCCTTCTACCCTGGGGAGAATAGGCTGAGGTATGAAGGTATGCTCCTTCTACCCTGGGGAGAATAGGCTGAGGTATGAAGGTGTGCTCCTTCCACCCCGGGGAGAATAGGCTGAGGTATGAAGGTATGCTCCTTCTACCCCGGGGAGAATAGGCTGAGGTATGAAGGTATGCTCCTTCTACCCTGGGGAGAATAGGCTGAGGTATGAAGGTGTGCTCCTTCTACCCTGGGGAGAATAGGCTGAGGTATGAAGGTGTGCTCCTTCTACCATGGGGAGAATAGGCTGAGGTATGAAGGTGTGCTCCTTCTACCCTGGGGAGAATAGGCTGAGGTATGAAGGTGTGCTTCTTCTACCCTGGGGAGAATAGGCTGAGGTATGAAGGTGTGCTCCTTCTACCCTGGGGAGAATAGGCTGAGGTATGAAGGTGTGCTCCTTCTACCCTGGGGAGAATAGGCTGAGGTATGAAGGTGTGCTCCTTCCACCCTGGGGAGAATGGGCTGAGGTATGAAGGTATGCTCCTTCTACCCTGAGGAGAATAGGCTGAGGTATGAAGGTGTGCTCCTTCTACCCCGGGGAGAATAGGCTGAGGTATGAAGGTATGCTCCTTCTACCCTGGGGAGAATAGGCTGAGGTATGAAGGTGTGCTCCTTCTACCCCGGGGAGAATAGGCTGAGGTATGAAGGTATGCTCCTTCTACCCTGGGGAGAATAGGCTGAGGTATGAAGGTACGCTCCTTCTACCATGGGGAGAATAGGCTGAGGTATGAAGGTGTGCTCCTTCCACCCTGGGGAGAATAGGCTGAGGTATGAAGGTATGCTCCTTCTACCCTGGAGAGAATACGCTGAGGTATGAAGGTGTGCTCCTTCTACCCTGGGGAGAATAGGCTGAGGTATGAAGGTATGCTCCTTCTACCCCGGGGAGAATAGGCTGAGGTATGAAGGTGTGCTCCTTCTACCCTGGGGAGAATAGGCTGAGGTATGAAGGTGTGCTCCTTCCACCCTGGGGAGAATAGGCTGAGGTATGAAGGTATGATCCTTCTACCCTGGGGAGAATAGGCTGAGGTATGAAGGTATGCTCCTTCTACCCTGGGGAGAATAGGCTGAGGTATGAAGGTGTGATCCTTCTACCCCGGGGAGAATAGGCTGAGGTATGAAGGTATGCTCCTTCTACCCCTGGGAGAATAGGCTGAGGTATGAAGGTATGCTCCTTCTACCCTGGGGTGAATAGGCTGAGGTATGAAGGTGTGCTCCTTCTACCCCGGGGAGAATAGGCTGAGGTATGAAGGTGTGCTCCTTCTACCCTGGAGAGAATACGCTGAGGTATGAAGGTGTGCTCCTTCTACCCTGGGGAGAATAGGCGGAGGTATGAAGGTGTGCTCCTTCTACCCTGGGGAGAATAGGCTGAGGTACGAAGGTATGCTCCTTCTACCCTGGGGAGAATAGGCTGAGGTATGAAGGTGTGCTCCTTCTACCCCGGGGAGAATAGGCTGAGGTATGAAGGTATGCTCCTTCCACCCTGGGGAGAATAGGCTGAGGTATGAAGGTGTGCTCCTTCTACCCTGGGGAGAATAGGCTGAGGTATGAAGGTGTGCTCCTTCTACCCCGGGGAGAATAGGCTGAGGTATGAAGGTGTGCTCCTTCTACCCCGGGGAGAATAGGCTGAGGTATGAAGGTATGTTCCTTCTACCCCGGGAGAATAGGCTGAGGTATGAAGGTACGCTCCTTCTACCCCGGGGAGAATAGGCTGAGGTATGAAGGTACGCTCCTTCTACCCCGGGGAGAATAGGCTGAGGTATGAAGGTGTGCTCCTTCTACCCTGGGGAGAATAGGCTGAGGTATGAAGGTACGCTCCTTCTACCCCGGGGAGAATAGGCTGAGGTATGAAGGTACGCTCCTTCTACCCCGGGGAGAATAGGCTGAGGTATGAAGGTGTGCTCCTTCTACCCTGGGGAGAATAGGCTGAGGTATGAAGGTATGCTCCTTCTACCCCGGGGAGAATAGGCTGAGGTATGAAGGTGTGCTCCTTCTACCATGGGGAGAATAGGCTGAGGTATGAAGGTGTGCTCCTTCTACCCTGGGGAGAATAGGCTGAGGTATGAAGGTATGCTCCTTCTACCCTGGGGAGAATAGGCTGAGGTATGAAGGTATGCTCCTTCTACCCTGGGGAGAATAGGCTGAGGTATGAAGGTATGCTCCTTCTACCCCGGGGAGAATAGGCTGAGGTAAGAAGGTATGCTCCTTCTACCCCGGGAGAATAGGCTGAGGTATGAAGGTATGCTCCTTCTACCCCGGGAGAATAGGCTGAGGTATGAAGGTATGCTCCTTCTACCCCGGGAGAATACGCTGAGGTATGAAGGTATGCTCCTTCTACCCCAGGGAGAATAGGCTGAGGTATGAAGGTATGCTTCTTCTACCCCGGGGAGAATAGGCTGAGGTATGAAGGTACGCTCCTTCTACCCCGGGGAGAATAGGCTGAGGTATGAAGGTACTCTCCTTCTACCCCGGGGAGAATAGGCTTAGGCATGAAGGTATGCTTCTTCTACCCCGGGGAGAATAGGCTGAGGTATGAAGGTACGCTCCTTCTACCCTGGGGAGAATAGGCTGAGGTATGAAGGTATGCTCCTTCTACCTCGGGGAGAATGGGCTGAGGTATGAAGGTGTGCTCCTTCTACCCTGGGGAGAATAGGCTGAGGTATGAAGGTATGCTCCTTCTACCCCGGGGAGAATAGGCTGAGGTATGAAGGTATGCTCCTTCTACCCTGGGGAGAATAGGCTGAGGTATGAAGGTGTGCTCCTTCTACACCTGGAGAGAATACGTTGAGGTATGAAGGTATGCTCCTTCTACACCTGGAGAGAATACGCTGAGGTATGAAGGTATGCTCCTTCTACCTCGGGGAGAATGGGCTGAGGTATGAAGGTGTGCTCCTTCTACCCTGGGGAGAATAGGCTGAGGTATGAAGGTATGCTCCTTCTACCCTGGGGAGAATAGGCTGAGGTATGAAGGTGTGCTCCTTCTACCCTGGGGAGAATAGGCAGAAGTATGAAGGTGTGCTCCTTCTGCCCCGGGGAGAATAGGCTGAGGTATGAAGGTATGCTCCTTCTACACCTGGAGAGAATACGCTGAGGTATGAAGGTATGCTCCTTCTACCCCGGGGAGAATAGGCTGAGGTATGAAGGTGTGCTCCTTCTACCATGGGGAGAATAGGCTGAGGTATGAAGGTATGCTCCTTCTACCCTGGGGAGAATAGGCTGAGGTATGAAGGTATGCTCCTTCTACCCTGGGGAGAATAGGCTGAGGTATGAAGGTGTGCTCCTTCTACCCTGGGAGAATAGGCTGAGGTATGAAGGTATGCTCCTTCTACCCTGGGGAGAATAGGCTGAGGTATGAAGGTATGCTCCTTCTACCCTGGGGTGAATAGGCTGAGGTATGAAGGTGTGCTCCTTCTACCCCGGGGAGAATAGGCTGAGGTATGAAGGTGTGCTCCTTCTACCCTGGAGAGAATACGCTGAGGTATGAAGGTGTGCTCCTTCTACCCTGGGGAGAATAGGCGGAGGTATGAAGGTGTGCTCCTTCTACCCTGGGGAGAATAGGCTGAGGTACGAAGGTATGCTCCTTCTACCCTGGGGAGAATAGGCTGAGGTATGAAGGTGTGCTCCTTCTACCCCGGGGAGAATAGGCTGAGGTATGAAGGTATGCTCCTTCCACCCTGGGGAGAATAGGCTGAGGTATGAAGGTGTGCTCCTTCTACCCTGGGGAGAATAGGCTGAGGTATGAAGGTGTGCTCCTTCTACCCCGGGGAGAATAGGCTGAGGTATGAAGGTGTGCTCCTTCTACCCCGGGGAGAATAGGCTGAGGTATGAAGGTATGTTCCTTCTACCCCGGGAGAATAGGCTGAGGTATGAAGGTACGCTCCTTCTACCCCGGGGAGAATAGGCTGAGGTATGAAGGTACGCTCCTTCTACCCCGGGGAGAATAGGCTGAGGTATGAAGGTGTGCTCCTTCTACCCTGGGGAGAATAGGCTGAGGTATGAAGGTACGCTCCTTCTACCCCGGGGAGAATAGGCTGAGGTATGAAGGTACGCTCCTTCTACCCCGGGGAGAATAGGCTGAGGTATGAAGGTATGCTCCTTCTACCCCGGGGAGAATAGGCTGAGGTATGAAGGTGTGCTCCTTCTACCATGGGGAGAATAGGCTGAGGTATGAAGGTGTGCTCCTTCTACCCTGGGGAGAATAGGCTGAGGTATGAAGGTATGCTCCTTCTACCCTGGGGAGAATAGGCTGAGGTATGAAGGTATGCTCCTTCTACCCCGGGGAGAATAGGCTGAGGTATGAAGGTGTGCTCCTTCTACCCTGGGGAGAATAGGCTGAGGTATGAAGGTATGCTCCTTCTACCCCGGGGAGAATAGGCTGAGGTATGAAGGTATGCTCCTTCTACCCCGGGAGAATAGGCTGAGGTATGAAGGTATGCTCCTTCTACAACGGGAGAATAGGCTGAGGTATGAAGGTATGCTCCTTCTACCCCGGGAGAATACGCTGAGGTATGAAGGTATGCTCCTTCTACCCCAGGGAGAATAGGCTGAGGTATGAAGGTATGCTTCTTCTACCCCGGGGAGAATAGGCTGAGGTATGAAGGTACGCTCCTTCTACCCCGGGGAGAATAGGCTGAGGTATGAAGGTACTCTCCTTCTACCCCGGGGAGAATAGGCTTAGGTATGAAGGTATGCTTCTTCTACCCCGGGGAGAATAGGCTGAGGTATGAAGGTACGCTCCTTCTACCCTGGGGAGAATAGGCTGAGGTATGAAGGTATGCTCCTTCTACCTCGGGGAGAATGGGCTGAGGTATGAAGGTGTGCTCCTTCTACCCTGGGGAGAATAGGCTGAGGTATGAAGGTATGCTCCTTCTACCCCGGGTAGAATAGGCTGAGGTATGAAGGTATGCTCCTTCTACCCTGGGGAGAATAGGCTGAGGTATGAAGGTGTGCTCCTTCTACACCTGGAGAGAATACGCTGAGGTATGAAGGTATGCTCCTTCTACACCTGGAGAGAATACGCTGAGGTATGAAGGTATGCTCCTTCTACCTCGGGGAGAATGGGCTGAGGTATGAAGGTGTGCTCCTTCTACCCTGGGGAGAATAGGCTGAGGTATGAAGGTATGCTCCTTCTACCCTGGGGAGAATAGGCTGAGGTATGAAGGTGTGCTCCTTCTACCCTGGGGAGAATAGGCTGAGGTATGAAGGTGTGCTCCTTCTACCCCGGGGAGAATAGGCTGAGGTATGAAGGTATGCTCCTTCTACACCTGGAGAGAATACGCTGAGGTATGAAGGTATGCTCCTTCTACCCCGGGGAGAATAGGCTGAGGTATGAAGGTGTGCTCCTTCTACCATGGGGAGAATAGGCTGAGGTATGAAGGTATGCTCCTTCTACCCTGGGGAGAATAGGCTGAGGTATGAAGGTATGCTCCTTCTACCCTGGGGAGAATAGGCTGAGGTATGAAGGTGTGCTCCTTCTACCCTGGGAGAATAGGCTGAGGTATGAAGGTATGCTCCTTCTACCCTGGGGAGAATAGGCTGAGGTATGAAGGTATGCTCCTTCTACCCTGGGGAGAATAGGCTGAGGTATGAAGGTGTGCTCCTTCTACCCTGGGAGAATAGGCTGAGGTATGAAGGTATGCTCCTTCTACCCCGGGGAGAATAGGCTGAGGTATGAAGGTGTGCTCCTTCTACCCTGGGAGAATAGGCTGAGGTATGAAGGTATGCTCCTTCTACCGTGGGGAGAATAGGCTGAGGTATGAAGGTATGCTGCTTCTACCCTGGGGAGAATAGGCTGAGGTATGAAGGTATGCTCCTTCTACCATGGGGAGAATAGGCTGAGGTATGAAGGTATGCTCCTTCTACCCTGGGGAGAATAGGCTGAGGTATGAAGGTACGCTCCTTCTACCCCGGGGAGAATAGGCTGAGGTATGAAGGTACGCTCCTTCTACCCCGGGGAGAATAGGCTTAGGTATGAAGGTGTGCTCCTTCTACCCCGGGGAGAATAGGCTTAGGTATGAAGGTATGCTCCTTCTACCCTGGGGAGAATAGGCTTAGGTATGAAGGTATGCTCCTTCTACCCTGGGGAGAATAGGCTGAGGTATGAAGGTATGCTCCTTCTACCCCGGGGAGAATAGGCTGAGGTATGAAGGTACGCTCCTTCTACCCTGGGGAGAATAGGCTGAGGTATGAAGGTGTGCTCCTTCCACCCTGGGGAGAATAGGCTGAGGTATGAAGGTATGCTCCTTCCACCCTGGGGAGAATAGGCTGAATTATGAAGGTGTGCTCCTTCTACCCTGGGGAGAATAGGCTGAGGTATGAAGGTATGCTCCTTCCACCCTGGGGAGAATAGGCTGAGGTATGAAGGTGTGCTCCTTCCACCCTGGGGAGAATAGGCTGAGGTATGAAGGTGTGCTCCTTCTACCCCGGGGAGAATAGGCTGAGGTATGAAGGTATGCTCCTTCTACCCTGGGGAGAATAGACTGAGGTATGAAGGTATGCTCCTTCTACACTGGGGAGAATAGGCTGAGGTATGAAGGTGTGCTCCTTCTACCCTGGGGAGAATAGGCTGAGGTATGAAGGTGTGCTCCTTCTACCCTGGGGAGAATAGGCTGAGGTATGAAGGTATGCTCCTTCTACCCTGGGGAGAATAGGCTGAGGTATGAAGGTATGCTCCTTCTACCCTGGGGAGAATAGGCTGAGGTATGAAGGTATGCTCCTTCTACCCTGGGGAGAATACGCTGAGGTATGAAGGTGTGCTCCTTCTACCCTGGGGAGAATAGGCTGAGGTATGAAGGTATGCTCCTTCTACCATGGGGAGAATAGGCTGAGGTATGAAGGTATGCTCCTTCTACCCTGGGGAGAATAGGCTGAGGTATGAAGGTGTGCTCCTTCTACCCTGGGGAGAATAGGCTGAGGTATGAAGGTGTGCTCCTTCTACCCCGGGAGAATAGGCTGAGGTATGAAGGTGTGCTCCTTCTACCCTGGGGAGAATAGGCTGAGGTATGAAGGTATGCTCCTTCCACCCTGGGGAGAATAGGCTGAGGTATGAAGGTGTGCTCCTTCTACCCTGGGGAGAATAGGCTGAGGTATGAAGGTATGCTCCTTCTACCCTGGGGAGAATAGGCTGAGGTATGAAGGTGTGCTCCTTCTACCCTGGGGAGAATAGGCTGAGGTATGAAGGTGTGCTCCTTCTACCCCGGGGAGAATAGGCTGAGGTATGAAGGTATGCTCCTTCTACCCTGGGGAAAATAGGCTGAGGTATGAAGGTGTGCTCCTTCTACATCGGGAGAATAGGCTGAGGTATGAAGGTGTGCTCCTTCTACCCCGGGGAGAATAGGCTGAGGTATGAAGGTGTGCTCCTTCTACCCTGGGGAGAATAGGCTGAGGTATGAAGGTATGCTCCTTCTACCCCGGGGAGAATAGGCTGAGGTATGAAGGTGTGCTCCTTCTACCCTGGGGAGAATAGGCTGAGGTATGAAGGTATGCTTCTTCTACCCCGGGGAGAATAGGCTGAGGTATGAAGGTATGATCCTTCTACCCTGGGGAGAATAGGCTGAGGTATGAAGGTGTGCTCCTTCTACCCTGGGGAGAATAGGCTGAGGTATGAAGGTATGCTCCTTCTATCCTGGGGAGAATAGGCTGAGGTATGAAGGTATGCTCCTTCCACCCCGGGGAGAATAGGCTGAGGTATGAAGGTATGCTCCTTCTACCACGGGGAGAATAGGCTGAGGTATGAAGGTATGCTCCTTCTACCCCGGGGAGAATAGGCTGAGGTATGAAGGTGTGCTCCTTCTACCCTGGGGAGAATAGGCTGAGGTATGAAGGTATGCTCCATGCTCCTTCTACCCTGGGGAGAATAGGCTGAGGTATGAAGGTACGCTCCTTCTACCCTGGGGAGAATAGGCTGAGGTATGAAGGTATGCTCCTTCCACCCCGGGGAGAATAGGCTGAGGTATGAAGGTATGCTCCTTCTACCCCGGGGAGAATAGGCTGAGGTATGAAGGTATGCTCCTTCTACCCCGGGGAGAATAGGCTGAGGTATGAAGGTGTGCTCCTTCTACCCTGGGGAGAATAGGCTGAGGTATGAAGGTATGCTCCATGCTCCTTCTACCCTGGGGAGAATAGGCTGAGGTATGAAGGTACGCTCCTTCTACCCTGGGGAGAATAGGCTGAGGTATGAAGGTACGCTCCTTCTACCCCGGGGAGAATAGGCTGAGGTATGAAGGTGTGCTTCTTCTACCCTGGGGAGAATAGGCTGAGGTATGAAGGTGTGCTCCTTCTACCCTGGGGAGAATAGGCTGAGGTATGAAGGTATGCTCCTTCTACCATGGGGAGAATAGGCTGAGGTATGAAGGTATGCTCCTTCTACCCCGGGGAGAATAGGCTGAGGTATGAAGGTATGCTCCTTCTACCCTGAGGAGAATAGGCTGAGGTATGAAGGTATGCTCCTTCTACCCTGGGGAGAATAGGCTGAGGTATGAAGGTGTGCTCCTTCTACCCTGGGGAGAATAGGCTGAGGTATGAAGGTGTGCTCCTTCTACCCTGGGGAGAATAGGCTGAGTTATGAAGGTATGCTCCTTCTACCCTGGGGAGAATACGCTGAGGTATGAAGGTGTGCTCCTTCTACCCTGGGGAGAATAGGCTGAGGTATGAAGGTATGCTCCTTCTACCATGGGGAGAATAGGCTGAGGTATGAAGGTATGCTCCTTCTACCCTGGGGAGAATAGGCTGAGGTATGAAGGTGTGCTCCTTCTACCCTGGGAGAATAGGCTGAGGTATGAAGGTATGCTCCTTCTACCCTGGGGAGAATAGGCTGAGGTATGAAGGTATGCTCCTTCTACCCTGGGGTGAATAGGCTGAGGTATGAAGGTGTGCTCCTTCTACCCCGGGGAGAATAGGCTGAGGTATGAAGGTGTGCTCCTTCTACCCTGGAGAGAATACGCTGAGGTATGAAGGTGTGCTCCTTCTACCCTGGGGAGAATAGGCGGAGGTATGAAGGTGTGCTCCTTCTACCCTGGGGAGAATAGGCTGAGGTACGAAGGTATGCTCCTTCTACCCTGGGGAGAATAGGCTGAGGTATGAAGGTGTGCTCCTTCTACCCCGGGGAGAATAGGCTGAGGTATGAAGGTATGCTCCTTCCACCCTGGGGAGAATAGGCTGAGGTATGAAGGTGTGCTCCTTCTACCCTGGGGAGAATAGGCTGAGGTATGAAGGTGTGCTCCTTCTACCCCGGGGAGAATAGGCTGAGGTATGAATGTGTGCTCCTTCTACCCCGGGGAGAATAGGCTGTTGTATGAAGGTATGTTCCTTCTACCCCGGGAGAATAGGCTGAGGTATGAAGGTACGCTCCTTCTACCCCGGGGAGAATAGGCTGAGGTATGAAGGTACGCTCCTTCTACCCCGGGGAGAATAGGCTGAGGTATGAAGGTGTGCTCCTTCTACCCTGGGGAGAATAGGCTGAGGTATGAAGGTATGCTCCTTCTACCCTGGGGAGAATAGGCTGAGGTAGGAAGGTATGCTCCTTCTACCCCGGGGAGAATAGGCTGAGGTATGAAGGTGTGCTCCTTCTACCCTGGGGAGAATAGGCTGAGGTATGAAGGTATGCTCCTTCTACCCCGGGGAGAATAGGCTGAGGTATGAAGGTATGCTCCTTCTACCCCGGGAGAATAGGCTGAGGTATGAAGGTATGCTCCTTCTACAACGGGAGAATAGGCTGAGGTATGAAGGTATGCTCCTTCTACCCCGGGAGAATACGCTGAGGTATGAAGGTATGCTCCTTCTACCCCAGGGAGAATAGGCTGAGGTATGAAGGTATGCTTCTTCTACCCCGGGGAGAATAGGCTGAGGTATGAAGGTACGCTCCTTCTACCCCGGGGAGAATAGGCTGAGGTATGAAGGTACTCTCCTTCTACCCCGGGGAGAATAGGCTTAGGTATGAAGGTATGCTTCTTCTACCCTGGGGAGAATAGGCTGAGGTATGAAGGTACGCTCCTTCTACCCTGGGGAGAATAGGCTGAGGTATGAAGGTATGCTCCTTCTACCTCGGGGAGAATGGGCTGAGGTATGAAGGTGTGCTCCTTCTACCCTGGGGAGAATAGGCTGAGGTATGAAGGTTTGCTCCTTCTACCCCGGGGAGAATAGGCTGAGGTATGAAGGTATGCTCCTTCTACCCTGGGGAGAATAGGCTGAGGTATGAAGGTGTGCTCCTTCTACACCTGGAGAGAATACGCTGAGGTATGAAGGTATGCTCCTTCTACACCTGGAGAGAATACGCTGAGGTATGAAGGTATGCTCCTTCTACCTCGGGGAGAATGGGCTGAGGTATGAAGGTGTGCTCCTTCTACCCTGGGGAGAATAGGCTGAGGTATGAAGGTATGCTCCTTCTACCCTGGGGAGAATAGGCTGAGGTATGAAGGTGTGCTCCTTCTACCCTGGGGAGAATAGGCTGAGGTATGAAGGTGTGCTCCTTCTACCCCGGGGAGAATAGGCTGAGGTATGAAGGTATGCTCCTTCTACACCTGGAGAGAATACGCTGAGGTATGAAGGTATGCTCCTTCTACCCCGGGGAGAATAGGCTGAGGTATGAAGGTGTGCTCCTTCTACCATGGGGAGAATAGGCTGAGGTATGAAGGTATGCTCCTTCTACCCTGGGGAGAATAGGCTGAGGTATGAAGGTATGCTCCTTCTACCCTGGGGAGAATAGGCTGAGGTATGAAGGTGTGCTCCTTCTACCCTGGGAGAATAGGCTGAGGTATGAAGGTATGCTCCTTCTACCCTGGGGAGAATAGGCTGAGGTATGAAGGTATGCTCCTTCTACCCTGGGGAGAATAGGCTGAGGTATGAAGGTGTGCTCCTTCTACCCTGGGAGAATAGGCTGAGGTATGAAGGTATGCTCCTTCTACCCCGGGGAGAATAGGCTGAGGTATGAAGGTGTGCTCCTTCTACCCTGGGAGAATAGGCTGAGGTATGAAGGTATGCTCCTTCTACCCTGGGGAGAATAGGCTGAGGTATGAAGGTATGCTGCTTCTACCCTGGGGAGAATAGGCTGAGGTATGAAGGTGTGCTCCTTCTACACCTGGAGAGAATACGCTGAGGTATGAAGGTATGCTCCTTCTACACCTGGAGAGAATACGCTGAGGTATGAAGGTATGCTCCTTCTACCTCGTGGAGAATGGGCTGAGGTATGAAGGTATGCTCCTTCTACCCTGGGGAGAATAGGCTGAGGTATGAAGGTACGCTCCTTCTACCCCGGGGAGAATAGGCTGAGGTATGAAGGTACGCTCCTTCTACCCCGGGGAGAATAGGCTTAGGTATGAAGGTGTGCTCCTTCTACCCCGGGGAGAATAGGCTTAGGTATGAAGGTATGCTCCTTCTACCCTGGGGAGAATAGGCTTAGGTATGAAGGTATGCTCCTTCTACCCTGGGGAGAATAGGCTGAGGTATGAAGGTATGCTCCTTCTACCCCGGGGAGAATAGGCTGAGGTATGAAGGTACGCTCCTTCTACCCTGGGGAGAATAGGCTGAGGTATGAAGGTGTGCTCCTTCTACCCTGGGGAGAATAGGCTGAGGTATGAAGGTATGCTCCTTCCACCCTGGGGAGAATAGGCTGAATTATGAAGGTGTGCTCCTTCTACCCTGGGGAGAATAGGCTGAGGTATGAAGGTATGCTCCTTCCACCCTGGGGAGAATAGGCTGAGGTATGAAGGTGTGCTCCTTCCACCCTGGGGAGAATAGGCTGAGGTATGAAGGTGTGCTCCTTCTACCCCGGGGAGAATAGGCTGAGGTATGAAGGTATGCTCCTTCTACCCTGGGGAGAATAGACTGAGGTATGAAGGTATGCTCCTTCTACACTGGGGAGAATAGGCTGAGGTATGAAGGTGTGCTCCTTCTACCCTGGGGAGAATAGGCTGAGGTATGAAGGTGTGCTCCTTCTACCCTGGGGAGAATAGGCTGAGGTATGAAGGTATGCTCCTTCTACCCTGGGGAGAATAGGCTGAGGTATGAAGGTATGCTCCTTCTACCCTGGGGAGAATAGGCTGAGGTATGAAGGTATGCTCCTTCTACCCTGGGGAGAATACGCTGAGGTATGAAGGTGTGCTCCTTCTACCCTGGGGAGAATAGGCTGAGGTATGAAGGTATGCTCCTTCTACCATGGGGAGAATAGGCTGAGGTATGAAGGTATGCTCCTTCTACCCTGGGGATAATAGGCTGAGGTATGAAGGTGTGCTCCTTCTACCCTGGGAGAATAGGCTGAGGTATGAAGGTATGCTCCTTCTACCCTGGGGAGAATAGGCTGAGGTATGAAGGTGTGCTCCTTCTACACCTGGAGAGAATACGCTGAGGTATGAAGGTATGCTCCTTCTACACCTGGAGAGAATACGCTGAGGTATGAAGGTATGCTCCTTCTACCTCGGGGAGAATGGGCTGAGGTATGAAGGTATGCTCCTTCTACCCTGGGGAGAATAGGCTGAGGTATGAAGGTACGCTCCTTCTACCCCGGGGAGAATAGGCTGAGGTATGAAGGTACGCTCCTTCTACCCCGGGGAGAATAGGCTTAGGTATGAAGGTGTGCTCCTTCTACCCCGGGGAGAATAGGCTTAGGTATGAAGGTATGCTCCTTCTACCCTGGGGAGAATAGGCTTAGGTATGAAGGTATGCTCCTTCTACCCTGGGGAGAATAGGCTGAGGTATGAAGGTATGCTCCTTCTACCCCGGGGAGAATAGGCTGAGGTATGAAGGTACGCTCCTTCTACCCTGGGGAGAATAGGCTGAGGTATGAAGGTGTGCTCCTTCCACCCTGGGGAGAATAGGCTGAGGTATGAAGGTATGCTCCTTCCACCCTGGGGAGAATAGGCTGAATTATGAAGGTGTGCTCCTTCTACCCTGGGGAGAATAGGCTGAGGTATGAAGGTATGCTCCTTCCACCCTGGGGAGAATAGGCTGAGGTATGAAGGTGTGCTCCTTCCACCCTGGGGAGAATAGGCTGAGGTATGAAGGTGTGCTCCTTCTACCCCGGGGAGAATAGGCTGAGGTATGAAGGTATGCTCCTTCTACCCTGGGGAGAATAGACTGAGGTATGAAGGTATGCTCCTTCTACACTGGGGAGAATAGGCTGAGGTATGAAGGTGTGCTCCTTCTACCCTGGGGAGAATAGGCTGAGGTATGAAGGTGTGCTCCTTCTACCCTGGGGAGAATAGGCTGAGGTATGAAGGTATGCTCCTTCTACCCTGGGGAGAATAGGCTGAGGTATGAAGGTATGCTCCTTCTACCCTGGGGAGAATAGGCTGAGGTATGAAGGTATGCTCCTTCTACCCTGGGGAGAATACGCTGAGGTATGAAGGTGTGCTCCTTCTACCCTGGGGAGAATAGGCTGAGGTATGAAGGTATGCTCCTTCTACCATGGGGAGAATAGGCTGAGGTATGAAGGTATGCTCCTTCTACCCTGGGGAGAATAGGCTGAGGTATGAAGGTGTGCTCCTTCTACCCTGGGGAGAATAGGCTGAGGTATGAAGGTGTGCTCCTTCTACCCCGGGAGAATAGGCTGAGGTATGAAGGTGTGCTCCTTCTACCCTGGGGAGAATAGGCTGAGGTATGAAGGTATGCTCCTTCCACCCTGGGGAGAATAGGCTGAGGTATGAAGGTGTGCTCCTTCTACCCTGGGGAGAATAGGCTGAGGTATGAAGGTATGCTCCTTCTACCCTGGGGAGAATAGGCTGAGGTATGAAGGTGTGCTCCTTCTACCCTGGGGAGAATAGGCTGAGGTATGAAGGTGTGCTCCTTCTACCCCGGGGAGAATAGGCTGAGGTATGAAGGTATGCTCCTTCTACCCTGGGGAAAATAGGCTGAGGTATGAAGGTGTGCTCCTTCTACATCGGGAGAATAGGCTGAGGTATGAAGGTGTGCTCCTTCTACCCCGGGGAGAATAGGCTGAGGTATGAAGGTGTGCTCCTTCTACCCTGGGGAGAATAGGCTGAGGTATGAAGGTATGCTCCTTCTACCCCGGGGAGAATAGGCTGAGGTATGAAGGTGTGCTCCTTCTACCCTGGGGAGAATAGGCTGAGGTATGAAGGTATGCTTCTTCTACCCCGGGGAGAATAGGCTGAGGTATGAAGGTATGATCCTTCTACCCTGGGGAGAATAGGCTGAGGTATGAAGGTGTGCTCCTTCTACCCTGGGGAGAATAGGCTGAGGTATGAAGGTATGCTCCTTCTATCCTGGGGAGAATAGGCTGAGGTATGAAGGTATGCTCCTTCCACCCCGGGGAGAATAGGCTGAGGTATGAAGGTATGCTCCTTCTACCCCGGGGAGAATAGGCTGAGGTATGAAGGTATGCTCCTTCTACCCCGGGGAGAATAGGCTGAGGTATGAAGGTGTGCTCCTTCTACCCTGGGGAGAATAGGCTGAGGTATGAAGGTATGCTCCATGCTCCTTCTACCCTGGGGAGAATAGGCTGAGGTATGAAGGTACGCTCCTTCTACCCTGGGGAGAATAGGCTGAGGTATGAAGGTATGCTCCTTCCACCCCGGGGAGAATAGGCTGAGGTATGAAGGTATGCTCCTTCTACCCCGGGGAGAATAGGCTGAGGTATGAAGGTATGCTCCTTCTACCCCGGGGAGAATAGGCTGAGGTATGAAGGTGTGCTCCTTCTACCCTGGGGAGAATAGGCTGAGGTATGAAGGTATGCTCCATGCTCCTTCTACCCTGGGGAGAATAGGCTGAGGTATGAAGGTACGCTCCTTCTACCCTGGGGAGAATAGGCTGAGGTATGAAGGTACGCTCCTTCTACCCCGGGGAGAATAGGCTGAGGTATGAAGGTGTGCTTCTTCTACCCTGGGGAGAATAGGCTGAGGTATGAAGGTGTGCTCCTTCTACCCTGGGGAGAATAGGCTGAGGTATGAAGGTATGCTCCTTCTACCATGGGGAGAATAGGCTGAGGTATGAAGGTATGCTCCTTCTACCCCGGGGAGAATAGGCTGAGGTATGAAGGTATGCTCCTTCTACCCTGGGGAGAATAGGCTGAGGTATGAAGGTATGCTCCTTCTACCCTGGGGAGAATAGGCTGAGGTATGAAGGTGTGCTCCTTCTACCCTGGGGAGAATAGGCTGAGGTATGAAGGTGTGCTCCTTCTACCCTGGGGAGAATAGGCTGAGTTATGAAGGTGTGCTCCTTCTACCATGGGGAGAATAGGCTGAGGTATGAAGGTATGCTCCTTCTACCCTGGGGAGAATAGGCTGAGGTATGAAGGTGTGCTCCTTCTACCCCGGGGAGAATAGGGTGAGGTATCAAAGTATGCTCCTTCTACCCCGGGGAGAATAGGCTGAGGTATGAAGGTGTGCTCCTTCTACCCTGGGGAGAATAGGCTGAGGTATGAAGGTGTGCTCCTTCTACCATGGGGAGAATAGGCTGAGGTATGAAGGTATGCTCCTTCTACCCTGGAGAGAATAGGCTGAGGTATGAAGGTATGCTCCTTCTACCCTGGGGAGAATAGGCTGAGGTATGAAGGTATGCTCCTTCTACCCCGGGGAGAATAGGTTGAGGTATGAAGGTATGCTCCTTCTACCCCGGGGAGAATAGGCTGAGGTTTGAAGGTGTGCTCCTTCTACCCCGGGGAGAATAGGCTGAGGTATGAAGGTATGCTCCTTCTACCCCGGGGAGAATAGGTTGAGGTATGAAGGTGTGCTCCTTCTACCCCGGGGAGAATAGGCTGAGGTATGAAGGTGTGCTCCTTCTACCCTGGGGAGAATAGGCTGAGGTATGAAGGTATGCTCCTTCTACCCTGGGGAGAATAGGCTGAGGTATGAAGGTGTGCTCCTTCTACCCCGGGGAGAATAGGCTGAGGTATGAAGGTATGCTCCTTCTACCCTGGGGAGAATAGGCTGAGGTATGAAGGTGTGCTCCTTCTACCCCGGGGAGAATAGGCTGAGGTATGAAGGTATGCTCCTTCTACCCTGGGGAGAATAGGCTGAGGTATGAAGGTATGCTCCTTCTACCCTGGGGAGAATAGGCTGAGGTATGAAGGTACGCTCCTTCTACCCCGGGGAGAATAGGCTGAGGTATGAAGGTGTGCTCCTTCTACCCTGGGGAGAATAGGCTGAGGTATGAAGGTGTGCTCCTTCTACCCTGGGGAGAATAGGCTGAGGTATGAAGGTATGCTCCTTCTACCATGGGGAGAATAGGCTGAGGTATGAAGGTATGCTCCTTCTACCATGGGGAGAATAGGCTGAGGTATGAAGGTATGCTCCTTCTACCCCGGGGAGAATAGGCTGAGTTATGAAGGTATGCTCCTTCTACCCTGGGGAGAATAGGCTGAGGTATGAAGGTATGCTCCTTCTACCCTGGGGAGAATAGGCTGAGGTATGAAGGTGTGCTCCTTCTACCCCGGGGAGAATAGGCTGAGGTATGAAGGTATGCTCCTTCTACCCTGGGGAGAATAGGCTGAGGTATGAAGGTATGATCCTTCTACCCCGGGGAGAATAGGTTTAGGTATGAAGGTATGCTCCTTCTACCCTGGGGAGAATAGGCTGAGGTATGAAGGTGTGCTCCTTCTACCCCGGGGAGAATAGGATGAGGTATGAAGGTATGCTCCTTCTACCCTGGGGAGAATAGGCTGAGGTATGAAGGTGTGCTCCTTCTACCCCGGGGAGAATAGGCTGAGGTATGAAGGTATGCTCCTTCTACCCTGGGGAGAATAGGCTGAGGTATGAAGGTATGCTTCTTCTACCCCGGGGAGAATGGGCTGAGGTATGAAGGTGTGCTCCTTCTACCCTGGGGAGAATAGGCTGAGGTATGAAGGTACGCTCCTTCTACCCTGGGGAGAATAGGCTGAGGTATGAAGGTGTGCTCCTTCTACCCTGGGGAGAATAGGCTGAGGTATGAAGGTACGCTCCTTCTACCCCGGGGAGAATAGGCTGAGGTATGAAGGTGTGCTCCTTCTACCCCGGGGAGAATAGGCTGAGGTATGAAGGTGAGCTCCTTCTACGCTGGGGAGAATAGGCTGAGGTATGAAGGTATGCTCCTTCTACCCCGGGGAGAATAGGCTGAGGTATGAAGGTATGCTCCTTCTACCATGGGGAGAATAGGCTGAGGTATGAAGGTGTGCTCCTTCTACCCTGGGGAGAATAGGCTGAGGTATGAAGGTATGATCCTTCTACCCTGGGGAGAATAGGCTGAGGTATGAAGGTGTGCTCCTTCTACCCCGGGGAG
The DNA here is from genome assembly GCA_036172795.1 of Pelodytes ibericus. Classification (NCBI taxonomy): domain Eukaryota; kingdom Metazoa; phylum Chordata; class Amphibia; order Anura; family Pelodytidae; genus Pelodytes; species Pelodytes ibericus. The sequence goes on along the minus strand of CM069862.1, from coordinate 3,472,349 downwards.
AATAGGCTGATGAATGAAGGTGTGCTCCTTCTACCCCGGGGAGAATAGGCTGAGGTATGAAGGTATGCTCCTTCTACCCTGGTGAGAATAGGCTGAGGTATGAAGGTACGCTCCTTCTACCCCGGGGAGAATAGGCTGAGGTATGAAGGTGTGCTCCTTCTACCCTGGGGAGAATAGGCTGAGGTATGAAGGTATGCTCCTTCTACCCTGGGGAGAATAGGCTGAGGTATGAAGGTGTGCTCCTTCTACCCTGGGGAGAATAGGCTGAGGTATGAAGGTATGCTCCTTCTACCCTGGGGAGAATAGGCTGAGGTATGAAGGTGTGCTCCTTCTACCCCGGGGAGAATAGGCTGAGGTATGAAGGTATGCTCCTTCTACCCTGGGGAGAATAGGCTGAGGTATGAAGGTATGCTGCTTCTACCATGGGGAGAATAGGCTGAGGTATGAAGGTATGCTCCTTCTACCCTGGGGAGAATAGGCTGAGGTATGAAGGTACGCTCCTTCTACCCCGGGGAGAATAGGCTGAGGTATGAAGGTATGCTCCTTCTACCCTGGGAGAATAGGCTGAGGTATGAAGGTATGCTCCTTCTACCCTGGGGAGAATAGGCTGAGGTATGAAGGTGTGCTCCTTCTACCCCGGGGAGAATAGGCTGAGGTATGAAGGTACGATCCTTCTACCCTGGGGAGAATAGGCTGAGGTATGAAGGTATGCTCCTTCTACCCCGGGGAGAATAGGCTGAGGTATGAAGGTGTGCTCCTTCTACCCTGGGGAGAATAGGCGGAGGTATGAAGGTATGCTCCTTCTACCCCGGGGAGAATAGGCTGAGGTATAAAGGTGTGCTCCTTCTACCCTGGGGAGAATAGGCTGAGGTATGAAGGTGTGCTCCTTCTACCCTGGGGAGAATAGGCTGAGGTATGAAGGTGTGCTCCTTCTACCCTGGGGAGAATAGGCTGAGGTATGAAGGTATGCTCCTTCTACCCTGGGGAGAATAGGCTGAGGTATGAAGGTATGCTCCTTCTACCCTGGGGAGAATAGGCTGAGGTATGAAGGTGTGCTCCTTCTACCCTGGGGAGAATAGGCTGAGGTATGAAGGTGTGCTCCTTCTACCCTGGGGAGAATAGGCTGAGGTATGAAGGTGTGCTCCTTCTACCCTGGGGAGAATAGGCTGAGGTATGAAGGTATGCTCCTTCTACCCTGGGGAGAATAGGCTGAGGTATGTAGGTATGCTCCTTCTACCCTGAGGAGAATAGGCTGAGGTATGAAGGTATGCTCCTTCTACCCCGGGGAGAATAGGCTGAGGTATGGAGGTGTGCTCCTTCTACCCCGGGGAGAATAGGCTGAGGTATGAAGGTATGCTCCTTCTACCCTGGGAAGAATAGGCTGAGGTATGAAGGTATGCTCCTTCTACCCTGGGGAGAATAGGCTGAGGTATGAAGGTGTGCTCCTTCTACCCTGGGGAGAATAGGCTGAGGTATGAAGGTGTGCTCCTTCTACCCTGGGGAGAATAGGCTGAGGTATGACGGTATGCTCCTTCTACCCTGGGGAGAATAGGCTGAGGTATGAAGGTGTGCTCCTTCTACCCTGGGGAGAATAGGCTGAGGTATGAAGGTGTGCTCCTTCTACCCTGGAGAGAATAGGCTGAGGTATGAAGGTGTGCTCCTTCTACCCCGGGGAGAATAGGCTTAGGTATGAAGGTATGCTCCTTCTACCATGGGGAGAATAGGCTGAGGTATGAAGGTATGCTCCTTCTACCCCGGGGAGAATAGGCTGAGGTATGAAGGTGTGCTCCTTCTACCCTGGGGAGAATAGGCTGAGGTATGAAGGTGTGCTCCTTCTACCCTGGGGAGAATAGGCTGAGGTATGAAGGTATGCTCCTTCTACCCTGGGGAGAATAGGCTGAGGTATGAAGGTATGCTCCTTCTACCCTGGGGTGAATAGGCTGAGGTATGAAGGTGTGCTCCTTCTACCCTGGGGAGAATAGGCTGAGGTATGAAGGTATGCTCCTTCTACCCTGGGGAGAATAGGCTGAGGTATGAAGGTATGCTCCTTCTACCCTTGAGAGAATACGCTGAGGTATGAAGGTATGGTCCTTCTACCCTGGGGAGAATAGGCTGAGGTATGAAGGTGTGCTCCTTCTACCCTGGGGAGAATAGGCTGAGGTATGAAGGTATGCTCCTTCTACCCTGGGGAGAATAGGCTGAGGTATGAAGGTATGCTCCTTCTACCCTGGGGAGAATCGGCTGAGGTATGAAGGTATGCTCCTTCTACCCCGGAGAGAATAGGCTGAGCTATGAAGGTATGCTCCTTCTACCCTGGGGAGAATAGGCTGAGGTATGAAGGTGTGCTCCTTCTACCCTGGGGAGAATAGGCTGAGGTATGAAGGTATGCTCCTTCTACCCTGGGGAGAATAGGCTGAGGTATGAAGGTATGCTCCTTCTACCCTGGGGAGAATAGGCTGAGGTATGAAGGTATGCTCCTTCTACCCTGGGGAGAATAGGCTGAGGTATGAAGGTGTGCTCCTTCTACCCCGGAGAGAATAGGCTGAGGTATGAAGGTGTGCTCCTTCTACCCCGGGGAGAATAGGCTGAGGTATGAAGGTATGCTCCTTCTACCCTGGGGAGAATAGGCTGAGGTATGAAGGTATGCTCCTTCTACCCTGGGGAGAATAGGCTGAGGTATGAAGGTGTGCTCCTTCTACCCTGGGGAGAATAGGCTGAGGTATGAAGGTATGCTCCTTCTACCCCGGAGAGAATAGGCTGAGGTATGAAGGTGTGCTCCTTCTACTCCGGGGAGAATAGGCTGAGGTATGAAGGTATGCTCCTTCTACCATGGGGAGAATAGGCTGAGGTATGAAGGTGTGCTCCTTCTACCCCGGAGAGAATAGGCTGAGGTATGAAGGTGTGCTCCTTCTACCCTGGGGAGAATAGGCTGAGGTATGAAGGTGTGCTCCTTCTACCCTGGGGAGAATAGGCTGAGGTATGAAGGTGTGCTCCTTCTACCCTGGGGAGAATAGGCTGAGGTATGAAGGTGTGCTCCTTCTACCCCGGGGAGAATAGGCTGAGGTATGAAGGTGTACTCCTTCTACCCTGGGGAGAATAGGCTGAGGTATGAAGGTGTGCTCCTTCTACCCCGGGGAGAATAGGCTGAGGTATGAAGGTGTGCTCCTTCCACCCTGGGGAGAATAGGCTGAGGTATGAAGGTATGCTCCTTCTACCATGGGGAGAATAGGCTGAGGTATGAAGGTGTGCTCCTTCTACCCCGGGGAGAATAGGCTGAGGTATGAAGGTACGCTCCTTCTACCCTGGGGAGAATAGGCTGAGGTATGAAGGTACGCTCCTTCTACCCTGGGGAGAATAGGCTGAGGTATGAAGGTACGCTCCTTCTACCCCGGGGAGAATAGGCTTAGGTATGAAGTTATGCTCCTTCTACCCTGGGGAGAATAGGCTGAGGTATGAAGGTATGCTCCTTCTACCCTGGGGAGAATAGGCTGAGGTATGAAGGTGTGCTCCTTCTACCCTGGGGAGAATAGGCTGAGGTATGAAGGTGTGCTCCTTCTACCCTGGGGAGAATAGGCTGAGGTATGAATGTGTGCTCCTTCTACCCTGGGGAGAATAGGCTGAGGTATGAAGGTGTGCTCCTTCTACCCCGGGAGAATAGGCTGAGGTATGAAGGTGTGCTCCTTCTACCCCGGGGAGAATAGGCTGAGGTATGAAGGTATGCTCCTTCTACCATGGGGAGAATAGGCTGAGGTATGAAGGTGTGCTCCTTCTACCCCGGGGAGAATAGGCTGAGGTATGAAGGTGTGCTCCTTCTACCATGGGGAGAATAGGCTGAGGTATGAAGGTGTGCTCCTTCTACCCCGGGGAGAATAGGCTGAGGTATGAAGGTGTGCTCCTTCTACCATGGGGAGAATAGGCTGAGGTATGAAGGTGTGCTCCTTCTACCCCGGGGAGAATAGGCTGAGGTATGAAGGTATGCTCCTTCTACCCCGGGGAGAATAGGCTGAGGTATGAAGGTGTGCTCCTTCTACCATGGGGAGAATAGGCTGAGGTATGAAGGTATGCTCCTTCTACCCCAGGGAGAATAGGCTGAGGTATGAAGGTGTGCTCCTTCTACCCTGGGGAGAATAGGCTGAGGTATGAAGGTATGCTCCTTCTACCCCGGGGAGAATAGGCTGAGGTATGAAGGTATGCTCCTTCTACCCTGGGGAGAATAGGCTGAGGTATGAAGGTGTGCTCCTTCTACCCTGGGGAGAATAGGCTGAGGTATGAAGGTATGCTCCTTCTACCCTGGGGAGAATAGGCTGAGGTATGAAGGTGTGCTCCTTCTACCCTGGGGAGAATAGGCTGAGGTATGAAGGTGTGCTCCTTCTACCCCGGGGAGAATAGGCTGAGGTATGAAGGTATGCTCCTTCTACCCTGGGGAGAATAGGCTGAGGTATGAAGGTATGCTCCTTCTACCCTGGGGAGAATAGGCTGAGGTATGAAGGTATGCTCCTTCTACCCTGGGGAGAATAGGCTGAGGTATGAAGGTGTGCTCCTTCTACCCTGGGGAGAATAGGCTGAGGTATGAAGGTATGCTCCTTCTACCCCGGGGAGAATAGGCTGAGGTATGAAGGTGTGCTCCTTCTACCCTGGGGAGAATAGGCTGAGGTATGAAGGTATGCTCCTTCTACCCTGGGGAGAATAGGCTAAGGTATGAAGGTACGCTCCTTCTACCCTGGGGAGAATAGGCTGAGGTATGAAGGTATGCTCCTTCTACCCCGGGGAGAATAGGCTGAGGTATGAAGGTATGCTCCTTCTACCCCGGGAGAATAGGCTGAGGTATGAAGGTATGCTCCTTCTACCATGGGGAGAATAGGCTGAGGTATGAAGGTGTGCTCCTTCCACCCTGGGGAGAATAGGCTGAGGTATGAAGGTATGCTCCTTCTACCATGGGGAGAATAGGCTGTGGTATGAAGGTATGCTCCTTCTACCCTGGGGAGAATAGGCTGAGGTATGAAGGTGTGCTCCTTCTACCCTGGAGAGAATACGCTGAGGTATGAAGGTATGCTCCTTCTACCCTGGGGAGAATAGGCTGAGGTATGAAGGTATGCTCCTTCTACCCTGGGGAGAATAGGCTGAGGTATGAAGGTATGCTCCTTCTACCCTGGGGAGAATAGGCTGAGGTATGAAGGTGTGCTCCTTCTACCCTGGGGGAATAGGCTGAGGTATGAAGGTGTGCTCCTTCTACCCCGGGGAGAATAGGCTGAGGTATGAAGGTGTGCTCCTTCTACCCTGGGGAGAATAGGCTGAGGTATGAAGGTATGCTCCTTCTACCCTGGGGAGAATAGGCTGAGGTATGAAGGTGTGCTCCTTCTACTCCGGGGAGAATAGGCTGAGGTATGAAGGTACGCTCCTTCTACCCTGGGGAGAATAGGCTTAGGTATGAAGGTATGCTCCTTCTACCCTGGGGAGAATAGGCTGAGGTATGAAGGTATGCTCCTTCTACCCCTGGGAGAATAGGCTGAGGTATGAAGGTACGCTCCTTCTACCCTGGGGAGAATAGGCTGAGGTATGAAGGTATGCTCCTTCTACCCCGGGGAGAATAGGCTGAGGTATGAAGGTACGCTCCTTCTACCCTGGGGAGAATAGGCTGAGGTATGAAGGTATGCTCCTTCTACCCCGGGGAGAATAGGCTGAGGTATGAAGGTGTGCTCCTTCTACCCCGGGGAGAATAGGCTGAGGTATGAAGGTATGCTCCTTCTACCCCGGGGAGAATAGGCTGAGGTATGAAGGTACGCTCCTTCTACCCTGGGGAGAATAGGCTGAGGTATGAAGGTGTGCTCCTTCTACCCTGGGGAGAATAGGCTGAGGTATGAAGGTATGCTCCTTCTACCCTGGGGAGAATAGGCTGAGGTATGAAGGTGTGCTCCTTCTACCCTGGGGAGAATAGGCTGAGGTATGAAGGTGTGCTCCTTCTACCCCGGGGAGAATAGGCTGAGGTATGGAGGTATGCTCCTTCTACCCCGGGGAGAATAGGCTGAGGTATGAAGGTATGCTCCTTCTACCCTGGGGAGAATAGGCTGAGGTATGAAGGTATGCTCCTTCTACCCTGGGGAGAATAGGCTGAGGTATGAAGGTATGCTCCTTCTACCCTGGGGAGAATAGGCTGAGGTATGAAGGTATGCTCCTTCTACCCCGGGGAGAATAGGCTGAGGTATGAAGGTGTGCTCCTTCTACCCCGGGGAGAATAGGCTGAGGTATGAAGGTGTGCTCCTTCTACCCTGGGGAGAATAGGCTGAGGTATGAAGGTATGCTCCTTCTACCCTGGGGAGAATAGGCTGAGGTATGAAGGTATGCTCCTTCTACCCTGGGGAGAATAGGCTGAGGTATGAAGGTGTGCTCCTTATACCCCGGGGAGAATAGGCTTAGGTATGAAGGTATGCTCCTTCCACCCTGGGGAGAATAGGCTGAGGTATGAAGGTATGCTCCTTCCACCCTGGGGAGAATAGGCTGAGGTATGAAGGTATGCTCCTTCTACCCTGGGGAGAATAGGCTGAGGTATGAAGGTGTGCTCCTTCTACCCCGGGGAGAATAGGCTGAGGTATGAAGGTATGCTCCTTCTACCCTGGGGAGAATAGGCTGAGGTATGAAGGTATGCTCCTTCTACCCTGGGGAGAATAGGCTGAGGTATGAAGGTATGCTCCTTCTACCCCGGGGAGAATAGGCTGAGGTATGAAGGTGTGCTCCTTCTACCCCGGGGAGAATAGGCTGAGGTATGAAGGTGTGCTCCTTCTACCCTGGGGAGAATAGGCTGAGGTATGAAGGTATGCTCCTTCTACCCTGGGGAGAATAGGCTGAGGTATGAAGGTATGCTCCTTCTACCCTGGGGAGAATAGGCTGAGGTATGAAGGTGTGCTCCTTCTTCCCCGGGGAGAATAGGCTGAGGTATGAAGGTGTGCTCCTTCTACCCTGGGGAGAATAGGCTGAGGTATGAAGGTATGCTCCTTCTACCCCAGGGAGAATAGGCTGAGGTATGAAGGTGTGCTCCTTCTACCCTGGGGAGAATAGGCTGAGGTATGAAGGTATGCTCCTTCCACCCTGGGGAGAATAGGCTGAGGTATGAAGGTATGCTCCTTCTACCCTGGGGAGAATAGGCTGAGGTATGAAGGTATGCTCCTTCTACCCTGGGGAGAATAGGCTGAGGTATGAAGGTATGCTCCTTCTACCCTGGGGAGAATAGGCTGAGGTATGAAGGTGTGCTCCTTCTACCCTGGGGAGAATAGGCTTAGGTATGAAGGTATGCTCCTTCTACCCCGGGGAGAATAGGCTGAGGTATGGAGGTATGCTCCTTCTACCCCGGGGAGAATAGGCTGAGGTATGAAGGTATGCTCCTTCTACCCTGGGGAGAATAGGCTGAGGTATGAAAGTGTGCTCCTTCTACCCCGGGGAGAATAGGCTGAGGTATGAAGGTATGCTCCTTCTACCCTAGGGAGAATAGGCTGAGGTATGAAGGTATGCTCCTTCTACCCTGGGGAGAATAGGCTGAGGTATGAAGGTGTGCTCCTTCTACCCTGGGGAGAATAGGCTGAGGTATGAAGGTATGCTCCTTCTACCCTGGGGAGAATAGGCTGAGGTATGAAGGTGTGCTCCTTCTACCCTGGGGAGAATAGGCTGAGGTATGAAGGTGTGCTCCTTCTACCCTGGGGAGAATAGGCTGAGGTATGAAGGTATGCTCCTTCTACCCTGGGGAGTATAGGCTGAGGTATGAAGTTATGCTCCTTCTACCCCGGGGAGAATAGGCTGAGGTATGAAGGTATGCTCCTTCTACCCCGGGGAGAATAGGCTGAGGTATGAAGGTGTGCTCCTTCTACCCTGGGGAGAATAGGCTGAGGTATGAAGGTATGCTCCTTCTACCCCGGGGAGAATAGGCTGAGGTATGAAGGTGTGCTCCTTCTACCCCGGGGAGAATAGGCTGAGGTATGAAGGTGTGCTCCTTCTATCCTGGGTAGAATAGGCTGAGGTATGAAGGTATGCTCCTTCTACCCCGGGGAGAATAGGCTGAGGTATGAAGGTGTGCTCCTTCTACCCTGGGGAGAATAGGCTGAGGTATGAAGGTATGATCCTTCTACCCTGGGGAGAATAGGCTGAGGTATGAAGGTGTGCTCCTTCTACCCTGGGGAGAATAGGCTGAGGTATGAAGGTATGCTCCTTCTACCCTGGGGAGAATAGGCTGAGGTATGAAGGTGTGCTCCTTCTACCCTGGGGAGAATAGGCTGAGGTATGAAGGTGTGCTCCTTCTACCCTGGGGAGAATAGGCTGAGGTATGAAGGTGTGCTCCTTCTACCCTGGGGAGAATAGGCTGAGGTATGAAGGTATGCTCCTTCTACCCTGGGGAGTATAGGCTGAGGTATGAAGTTATGCTCCTTCTACCCCGGGGAGAATAGGCTGAGGTATGAAGGTATGCTCCTTCTACCCCGGGGAGAATAGGCTGAGGTATGAAGGTGTGCTCCTTCTACCCTGTGGAGAATAGGCTGAGGTATGAAGGTATGCTCCTTCTACCCCGGGGAGAATAGGCTGAGGTATGAAGGTGTGCTCCTTCTACCCCGGGGAGAATAGGCTGAGGTATGAAGGTGTGCTCCTTCTACCCCGGGGAGAATAGGCTGAGGTATGAAGGTGTGCTCCTTCTACCCTGGGGAGAATAGGCTGAGGTATGAAGGTATGCTCCTTCTACCCTGGGGAGAATAGGCTGAGGTATGAAGGTATGCTCCTTGTACCCTGGGGAGAATAGGCAGAGGTATGAAGGTATGCTCCTTCTACCAACCTCATAAAAGAGAGAAGTGTAGGGAATTGAGATGAGATTTCAACTGAATGGGAGAATTTCTCCAACTCTGCTACTTTAGCCTTAATTCTGAAATTCCCCTCTCACTTCCCTGCACTTCTCTCTTTCATGAGTAAAGCCCATAATATAATGAGCAGCTCATTAATTCATAATGTATGGGTTTAATACTATAACCAGGTACATGGGATGTGTAATGCTATGTGTATGGACTCATTGCCATCAATATAAAGACTATATATAAAGATGAATCACTATTATTTATATTGAATGTGATAATCAAGTGTGAAAATAAAAATAATATGAGATGATAGCATTGTTTCACACTTGATTATCACATTCAATATGAATCATAGTAATTAATCACATTTCTCCTAGTAATCTCACTGGGATTCACACTCACACACATCCATAACTCTGCCACTCACACTTTCACTCTCACACACTCTGCCATTCACACACAGATACTCGCACACTCATGACTCTGCCACTCACTCTTACACTCATTCACACACACTCTTCCAAACACTTACATTCTCCCACTCACACACATAACTCTGCCACTCATAATTACTCTCTTCCACTCACACCCACTTACACTCTGCCACTCACATACATACACATGCACACTCATAACTCTGCCACTCACACTTAAACTCACTCACACACACTTACTCTCTTCCAAACACTCACACCCAGCCACTCACACACGTGCACACACATAACTCTGCCACTCACACTCTGCCACCTACATATATACACATGCACACTCAGAACTATGCCACTCACACTCTGCCAATTACATACATACACATGCACACTCATAACTCTGCCACTCACACCCACTTACACTCTGCCACTTACATACATACACATGCACACTCATAACTCTGCCACTCACACCCACTTACACTCTGCCACTCATACATACACATGCACACTCATAACTCTGCCACTCACACTCACTTACACTCTGCCACTTACATACATACACATGCACACTCATAACTCTGCCACTCACACCCACTTACACTCTGCCACTTACATACATACACATGCACACTCATAACTCTGCCACTCACACCCACTTACACTCTGCCACTTACATACATACACATGCACACTCATAACTCTGCCACTCACACCCACTTACATTCTGCCACTTACATACATACACATGCACACTAATAACTCTGCCACTCACACCCACTTACATTCTGCCACTTACATACATACACATGCACACTCATAACTCTGACACTCACACCCACTTACACTCTGACACTTACATACATACACATGCACACTCAAACCTCTGCCACTCACACCCACTTACACTCTGCCACTCATACATACACATGCACACTCATAACTCTGCCACTCACACTCACTTACACTCTGCCACTTACATACATACACATGCACTCTCATAACTCTGCCACTCACACCCACTTACACTCTGCCACTTACATACATACACATGCACACTCATAACTCTGCCACTCACACCCACTTACATTCTGCCACTTACATACATACACATGCACACTCATAACTCTGCCACTCACACCCACTTACATTCTGCCACTTACATACATACACATGCACACTCATAACTCTGACACTCACACCCACTTACACTCTGACACTTACATACATACACATGCACACTCAAACCTCTGCCACTCACACCCACTTACACTCTGCCACTTACATACATACACATACACACTCATAACTCTGCCACTCACACCCACTTACACTCTGCCACTCATACATACACATGCACACTCATAACTCTGCCACTCACACCCACTTACACTCTGCCACTCATACATACACATGCACACTCAAACCTCTGCCACTCACACCCACTTACATTCTGCCACTTACATACATACACATGCACACTCATAACTCTGCCACTCACACCCACTTACATTCTGCCACTTACATACATACACACTCATAACTCTGTCACTCATATACATACACATGCAGACTCGTACCTGCCACTCTCTCTTACACTCTGCCAGACTCACATTCAAAGCTTAAGGGGGTGGAGCCGAGCATGAGGGGCGGAGTCTGGTTCTGTCCAGCATCCAGATTGCAGCATGCAGGGGGAGGACCGAGCGCGAGGCCTAGAGCGAGGGGGCGTGGTCAGAGTCGACATCCTGGGCTATGGAGGGGAGATCCGGGGCTTCAGCCCCAGTAGCGCCCCCTAGCGACGCCTCTGATTGTGTATATTTATATATATATTACATGTGTGCAAGGGACTGTATATTTATATATAACATGTATGCTGGATTGTGTATATTTATATATATATTACATGTGTGCCGGGGACTGTATATTTATATATATATTACATGTGTGCTGGGGACTGTATATTTATACATAACATGTATGCTGGATTGTGTATATTTATATATATATTACATGTGTGCCGGGGACTGTATATTTATATATATATTACATGTGCCGTGTTGTGTATATTTATATATATATTACATGTGTGCCGGGGACTGTATATTTATATATAACATGTGTGCCGGGGACTGTATATTTATATATAACATGTGTGCCGGGGACTGTATATTTATATATATATTACATGTGCCGTGTTGTGTATATTTATATATATATTACATGTGTGCCGGGGACTGTATATTTATATATAACATGTATGCTGGATTGTGTATATTTATATATATATTACATGTGTGCCGGGGACTGTATATTTATATATAACATGTATGCTGGATTGTGTATATTTATATATATATTACATGTGTGCCGGGGACTGTATATTTATATATAACATGTGTGCCGGGGACTGTATATTTATATATAACATGTATGCTGGATTGTGTATATTTATATATATATTACATGTGTGCCGGGGACTGTATATTTATATATAACATGTGTGCCGGGGACTGTATATTTATATATAACATGTATGCTGGATTGTGTATATTTATATATATATTACATGTGTGCCGGGGACTGTATATTTATATATAACATGTATGCTGGATTGTGTATATTTATATATATATTACATGTGTGCCGGGGACTGTATATTTATATATAACATGTATGCTGGATTGTGTATATTTATATATATATTACATGTGTGCCGGGGACTGTATATTTATATATAACATGTGTGCCGGGGACTGTATATTTATATATAACATGTATGCTGGATTGTGTATATTTATATATATATTACATGTGTGCCGGGGACTGTATATTTATATATAACATGTGTGCCGGGGACTGTATATTTATATATAACATGTATGCTGGATTGTGTATATTTATATATATATTACATGTGTGCCGGGGGCTGTATATTTATATATAACATGTATGCTGGATTGTGTATATTTATATATATATTACATGTGTGCCGGGGGCTGTATATTTATATATAACATGTATGCTGGATTGTGTATATTTATATATATATTACATGTGTTCCGGGGACTGTATATTTATATATAACATGTGTGCCGGGGACAGTATATTTATATATAACATGTGTGCCGGGGACTGTATATTTATATATATATTACATGTGCCGTGTTGTGTATATTTATATATATATTACATGTGTACCGGGGACTGTATATTTATATATAACATGTATGCTGGATTGTGTATATTTATATATATATTACATGTGTGCCGGGGACTGTATATTTATATATAACATGTATGCTGGATTGTGTATATTTATATATGTATATTACATGTGTGCCGGGACTGTATATTTATATATAACATGTATGCTGGATTGTGTATATTTATATATATATTACATGTGTGCCGGGGACTGTATATTTATATATAACATGTATGCTGGATTGTGTATATTTATATATATATTACATGTGTGCCGGGGACTGTATATTTATATATAACATGCATGCTGGATTGTGTAAATTTATATATATATTACATGTGTGCCGGGGACTGTATATTTATATATAACATGTATGTTGGATTGTGTATATTTATATATATATAATACATGTGTGCCGGGGACTGTATATTTATATATAACATGTGTGCTGGATTGTGTATATTTATATATATATTACATGTGTGCCGTGGTGTGTATATTTATATATAACATGTATGCTGGATTGTGTATATTTATATATATATTACATGTGTGCCGTGGTGTGTATATTTATATATAACATGTATGCTGGATTGTGTATATTTATATATATATTACATGTGTGCCTGGGACTGTATATTTATATATAACATGTATGCTGGATTGTGTATATTTATATATATATTACATGTGTGCCGGGGGCTGTATATTTATATATAACATGTATGCTGGATTGTGTATATTTATATATATATTACATGTGTGCCGGGGACTGTATATTTATATATAACATGTATGCTGGATTGTGTATATTTATATATATATTACATGTGTGCCGGGGGCTGTATATTTATATATAACATGTATGCTGGATTGTGTATATTTATATATATATTACATGTGTGCCGGGGACTGTATATTTATATATAACATGTATGCTGGATTGTGTATATTTATATATATATTACATGTGTGCCGGGGACTGTATATTTATATATAACATGTGTGCCGGGGACTGTATATTTATATATAACATGTATGCTGGATTGTGTATATTTATATATATATTACATGTGTGCCGGGGGCTGTATATTTATATATAACATGTATGCTGGATTGTGTATATTTATATATATATTACATGTGTGCCGGGGGCTGTATATTTATATATAACATGTATGCTGGATTGTGTATATTTATATATATATTACATGTGTTCCGGGGACTGTATATTTATATATAACATGTGTGCCGGGGACTGTATATTTATATATAACATGTGTGCCGGGGACTGTATATTTATATATATATTACATGTGCCGTGTTGTGTATATTTATATATATATTACATGTGTACCGGGGACTGTATATTTATATATAACATGTATGCTGGATTGTGTATATTTATATATATATTACATGTGTGCCGGGGACTGTATATTTATATATAACATGTATGCTGGATTGTGTATATTTATATATGTATATTACATGTGTGCCGGGGACTGTATATTTATATATAACATGTATGCTGGATTGTGTATATTTATATATATATTACATGTGTGCCGGGGACTGTATATTTATATATAACATGTATGCTGGATTGTGTATATTTATATATATATTACATGTGTGCCGGGGACTGTATATTTATATATAACATGCATGCTGGATTGTGTAAATTTATATATATATTACATGTGTGCCGGGGACTGTATATTTATATATAACATGTATGTTGGATTGTGTATATTTATATATATATAATACATGTGTGCCGGGGACTGTATATTTATATATAACATGTGTGCTGGATTGTGTATATTTATATATATATTACATGTGTGCCGTGGTGTGTATATTTATATATAACATGTATGCTGGATTGTGTATATTTATATATATATTACATGTGTGCTGGGGACTGTATATTTATATATAACATGTATGCTAGATTGTGTATATTTATATATATATTACATGTGTGCCGGGGGCTGTATATTTATATATAACATGTATGCTGGATTGTGTATATTTATATATATATTACATGTGTGCCGGGGACTGTATATTTATATATAACATGCATGCTGGATTGTGTAAATTTATATATATATTACATGTGTGCCGGGGACTGTATATTTATATATAACATGTATGTTGGATTGTGTATATTTATATATATATAATACATGTGTGCCGGGGACTGTATATTTATATATAACATGTGTGCTGGATTGTGTATATTTATATATATATTACATGTGTGCCGTGGTGTGTATATTTATATATAACATGTATGCTGGATTGTGTATATTTATATATATATTACATGTGTGCCGTGGTGTGTATATTTATATATAACATGTATGCTGGATTGTGTATATTTATATATATATTACATGTGTGCCTGGGACTGTATATTTATATATAACATGTATGCTGGATTGTGTATATTTATATATATATTACATGTGTGCCGGGGGCTGTATATTTATATATAACATGTATGCTGGATTGTGTATATTTATATATATATTACATGTGTGCCGGGGACTGTATATTTATATATAACATGTATGCTGGATTGTGTATATTTATATATATATTACATGTGTGCCGGGGGCTGTATATTTATATATAACATGTATGCTGGATTGTGTATATTTATATATATATTACATGTGTGCCGGGGACTGTATATTTATATATAACATGTATGCTGGATTGTGTATATTTATATATATATTACATGTGTGCCGGGGACTGTATATTTATATATAACATGTGTGCCGGGGACTGTATATTTATATATAACATGTATGCTGGATTGTGTATATTTATATATATATTACATGTGTGCCGGGGGCTGTATATTTATATATAACATGTATGCTGGATTGTGTATATTTATATATATATTACATGTGTGCCGGGGGCTGTATATTTATATATAACATGTATGCTGGATTGTGCATATTTATATATATATTACATGTGTTCCGGGGACTGTATATTTATATATAACATGTGTGCCGGGGACTGTATATTTATATATAACATGTGTGCCGGGGACTGTATATTTATATATATATTACATGTGCCGTGTTGTGTATATTTATATATATATTACATGTGTACCGGGGACTGTATATTTATATATAACATGTATGCTGGATTGTGTATATTTATATATATATTACATGTGTGCCGGGGACTGTATATTTATATATAACATGTATGCTGGATTGTGTATATTTATATATGTATATTACATGTGTGCCGGGGACTGTATATTTATATATAACATGTATGCTGGATTGTGTATATTTATATATATATTACATGTGTGCCGGGGACTGTATATTTATATATAACATGTATGCTGGATTGTGTATATTTATATATATATTACATGTGTGCCGGGGACTGTATATTTATATATAACATGCATGCTGGATTGTGTAAATTTATATATATATTACATGTGTGCCGGGGACTGTATATTTATATATAACATGTATGTTGGATTGTGTATATTTATATATATATAATACATGTGTGCCGGGGACTGTATATTTATATATAACATGTGTGCTGGATTGTGTATATTTATATATATATTACATGTGTGCCGTGGTGTGTATATTTATATATAACATGTATGCTGGATTGTGTATATTTATATATATATTACATGTGTGCTGGGGACTGTATATTTATATATAACATGTATGCTGGATTGTGTATATTTATATATATATTACATGTGTGCCGGGGGCTGTATATTTATATATAACATGTATGCTGGATTGTGTATATTTATATATATATTACATGTGTGCCGTGGTGTGTATATTTATATATAACATGTATGCTGGATTGTGTATATTTATATATATATTACATGTGTGCCGGGGGCTGTATATTTATATATAACATGTATGCTGGATTGTGTATATTTATATATATATTACATGTGTGCCGGGGACTGTATATTTATATATAACATGTATGCTGGATTGTGTATATTTATATATATATTACATGTGTGCCGGGGGCTGTATATTTATATATAACATGTATGCTGGATTGTGTATATTTATATATATATTACATGTGTGCCGGGGACTGTATATTTATATATAACATGTATGCTGGATTGTGTATATTTATATATATATTACATGTGTGCCGGGGACTGTATATTTATATATAACATGTATTCTGGATTGTGTATATTTATATATATATTACATGTGCCGTGTTGTATATATTTATATATATATTACATGTGCCGTGTTGTGTATATTTATATATATATTACATGTGCCTTGTTGTGTATATTTATATTTATATTACATGTGCCTTGTTGTGTATATTTATATATATATTACATGTGTGCCGGGGACTGTATATTTATATATAACATGTATGCTGGATTGTGTATATTTATATATTTATATTACATGTGTGCCGGGGACTGTATATTTATATATATATTACATGTGCCGTGTTGTGTATATTTATATATATATTATATGTGTGCCGGGGACTGTATATTTATATATAACATGTATGCTGGATTGTGTATATTTATATATATATTACATGTGTGCCGGGGACTGTATATTTATATATAACATGTGTGCCGGGGACTGTATATTTATATATAACATGTATGCTGGATTGTGTATATTTATATATATATTACATGTGTGCCGGGGACTGTATATTTATACATAACATGTATGCTGGATTGTGTATATTTATATATATATTACATGTGTGCCGGGGACTGTATATTTATATATAACATGTATGCTGGATTGTGTATATTTATATATATATTACATGTGTGCCGGGGGCTGTATATTTATACATAACATGTATGCTGGATTGTGTATATTTATATATATATTACATATGTGCCGGGGACTGTATATTTATACATAACATGTATGCTGGATTGTGTATATTTATATATATATTACATGTGTGCCGGGGACTGTATATTTATATATAACATGTATGCTGGATTGTGTATATTTATATATATATATTACATGTGTGCCGGGGACTGTAGATTTATATATAACATGTATGCTGGATTGTGTATATTTATATATAAATATTACATGTGTGCCGGGGACTGTATATTTATATATAACATGTATGCTGGATTGTGTATATTTATATATATATTACATGTGTGCCGGGGACTGTATATTTATATATAACATGTATGCTGGATTGTGTATATTTATATATATATTACATGTGTGCCGGGGACTGTATATTTATATATAACATGTATGCTGGATTGTGTATATTTATATATATATTACATGTGTGCCGGGGACTGTATATTTATATATAACATGTATGCTGGATTGTGTATATTTATATATATATATTACATGTGTGCCGGGGACTGTATATTTATATATAACATGTATGCTGGATTGTGTATATTTATATATATATATTACATGTGTGCCGGGGACTGTATATTTATATATAACATGTATGGTGGATTGTGTATATTTATATATATATATTACATGTGTGCCGGGGACTGTATATTTATATATAACATGTATGCTGGATTGTGTATATTTATATATAAATATTACATGTGTGCCGGGGACTGTATATTTATATATAACATGTATGCTGGATTGTGTATATTTATATATATATTACATGTGTGCCGGGGACTGTATATTTATATATAACATGTATGCTGGATTGTGTATATTTATATATATATTACATGTGTGCCGGGGACTGTATATTTATATATAACATGTATGCTGGATTGTGTATATTTATATATATATTACATGTGTGCCGGGGACTGTATATTTATATATAACATGTATGCTGGATTGTGTATATTTATATATATATTACATGTGTGCCGGGGGCTGTATATTTATACATAACATGTATGCTGGATTGTGTATATTTATATATATATTACATATGTGCCGGGGACTCTATATTTATACATAACATGTATGCTGGATTGTGTATATTTATATATATATTACATGTGTGCCGGGGACTGTATATTTATATATAACATGTATGCTGGATTGTGTATATTTATATATATATATTACATGTGTGCCGGGGACTGTATATTTATATATAACATGTATGCTGGATTGTGTATATTTATATATATATATTACATGTGTGCCGGGGGCTGTATATTTATATATAACATGTATGCTGGATTGTGTATATTTATATATATATTACATGTGTGCCGGGGGACTGTATATTTATATATAACATGTATGCTGGATTGTGTATATTTATATATATATTACATGTGTGCCGGGGACTGTATATTTATATATAACATGCATGCTGGATTGTGTAAATTTATATATATATTACATGTGTGCCGGGGACTGTATATTTATATATAACATGTATGTTGGATTGTGTATATTTATATATATATAATACATGTGTGCCGGGGACTGTATATTTATATATAACATGTGTGCTGGATTGTGTATATTTATATATATATTACATGTGTGCCGTGGTGTGTATATTTATATATAACATGTATGCTGGATTGAGTATATTTATATATATATTACATGTGTGCTGGGGACTGTATATTTATATATAACATGTATGCTGGATTGTGTATATTTATATATATATTACATGTGTGCCGGGGGCTGTATATTTATATATAACATGTATGCTGGATTGTGTATATTTATATATATATTACATGTGTGCCGTGGTGTGTATATTTATATATAACATGTATGCTGGATTGTGTATATTTATATATATATTACATGTGTGCCTGGGACTGTATATTTATATATAACATGTATGCTGGATTGTGTATATTTATATATATATTACATGTGTGCCGGGGGCTGTATATTTATATATAACATGTATGCTGGATTGTGTATATTTATATATATATTACATGTGTGCCGGGGACTGTATATTTATATATAACATGTATGCTGGATTGTGTATATTTATATATATATTAAATGTGTGCCGGGGGCTGTATATTTATATATAACATGTATGCTGGATTGTGTATATTTATATATATATTACATGTGTGCCGGGGACTGTATATTTATATATAACATGTATGCTGGATTGTGTATATTTATATATATATTACATGTGTGCCGGGGACTGTATATTTATATATAACATGTATTCTGGATTGTGTATATTTATATATATATTACATGTGCCGTGTTGTGTATATTTATATATATATTACATGTGCCGTGTTGTGTATATTTATATATATATTACATGTGCCTTGTTGTGTATATTTATATATATATTACATGTGCCTTGTTGTGTATATTTATATATATATTACATGTGCCATGTTGTGTATATTTATATATATATTACATGTGTGCCGGGGACTGTATATTTATATATAACATGTATGCTGGATTGTGTATATTTATATATTTATATTACATGTGTGCCGGGGACTGTATATTTATATATATATTACATGTGCCGTGTTGTGTATATTTATATATATATTACATGTGTGCCGGGGACTGTATATTTATATATAACATGTATGCTGGATTGTGTATATTTATATATATATTACATGTGTGCCGGGGACTGTATATTTATATATAACATGTATGCTGGATTGTGTATATTTATATATATATATATTACATGTGTGCCG
This sequence comes from Pelodytes ibericus, assembly GCA_036172795.1. Taxonomy (NCBI): domain Eukaryota; kingdom Metazoa; phylum Chordata; class Amphibia; order Anura; family Pelodytidae; genus Pelodytes; species Pelodytes ibericus. The sequence continues at coordinate 3,452,165 of CM069862.1, read as the reverse complement.
GGGGCTGTATATTTATACATAACATGTATGCTGGATTGTGTATATTTATATATATATTACATGTGTGCCGGGGACTGTATATTTATATATAACATGTATGCTGGATTGTGTATATTTATATATAAATATTACATGTGTGCCGGGGACTGTATATTTATATATAACATGTATGCTGGATTGTGTATATTTATATATATATATTACATGTGTGCCGGGGACTGTATATTTATATATAACATGTATGCTGGATTGTGTATATTTATATATATATTACATGTGTGCCGGGGACTGTATATTTATATATAACATGTATGCTGGATTGTGTATATTTATATATATATTACATGTGTGCCGGGGACTGTATATTTATATATAACATGTATGCTGGATTGTGTATATTTATATATATATTACATGTGTGCCGGGGACTGTATATTTATATATAACATGTATGCTGGATTGTGTATATTTATATATATATTACATGTGTGCCGGGGGCTGTATATTTATACATAACATGTATGCTGGATTGTGTATATTTATATATATATTACATATGTGCCGGGGACTGTATATTTATACATAACATGTATGCTGGATTGTGTATATTTATATATATATTACATGTGTGCCGGGGACTGTATATTTATATATAACATGTATGCTGGATTGTGTATATTTATATATATATATTACATGTGTGCCGGGGACTGTATATTTATATATAACATGTATGCTGGATTGTGTATATTTATATATAAATATTACATGTGTGCCGGGGACTGTATATTTATATATAACATGTATGCTGGATTGTGTATATTTATATATATATTACATGTGTGCCGGGGACTGTATATTTATATATAACATGTATGCTGGATTGTGTATATTTATATATATATTACATGTGTGCCGGGGACTGTATATTTATATATAACATGTATGCTGGATTGTGTATATTTATATATATATTACATGTGTGCCGGGGACTGTATATTTATATATAACATGTATGCTGGATTGTGTATATTTATATATATATATTACATGTGTGCCGGGGACTGTATATTTATATATAACATGTATGCTGGATTGTGTATATTTATATATATATATTACATGTGTGCCGGGGACTGTATATTTATATATAACATGTATGGTGGATTGTGTATATTTATATATATATTACATGTGTGCCGGGGACTGTATATTTATATATAACATGTATGCTGGATTGTGTATATTTATATATAAATATTACATGTGTGCCGGGGACTGTATATTTATATATAACATGTATGCTGGATTGTGTATATTTATATATATATATTACATGTGTGCCGGGGACTGTATATTTATATATAACATGTATGCTGGATTGTGTATATTTATATATATATTACATGTGTGCCGGGGACTGTATATTTATATATAACATGTATGCTGGATTGTGTATATTTATATATATATTACATGTGTGCCGGGGACTGTATATTTATATATAACATGTATGCTGGATTGTGTATATTTATATATATATTACATGTGTGCCGGGGGCTGTATATTTATACATAACATGTATGCTGGATTGTGTATATTTATATATATATTACATATGTGCCGGGGACTGTATATTTATACATAACATGTATGCTGGATTGTGTATATTTATATATATATTACATGTGTGCCGGGGACTGTATATTTATATATAACATGTATGCTGGATTGTGTATATTTATATATATATATTACATGTGTGCCGGGGACTGTATATTTATATATAACATGTATGCTGGATTGTGTATATTTATATATATATTACATGTGTGCCGGGGACTGTATATTTATATATAACATGTATGCTGGATTGTGTATATTTATATATATATTACATGTGTGCCGGGGACTGTATATTTATATATAACATGTATGCTGGATTGTGTATATTTATATATATATTACATGTGCCGTGTTGTGTATATTTATATATATATTACATGTGTGCCGGGGACTGTATATTTATGTATAACATGTATGCTAGATTGTGTATATTTATATATATATTACATGTGTGCCGGGGGCTGTATATTTATGTATAACATGTATGCTAGATTGTGTATATTTATATATATATTACATGTGTGCCGGGGACTGTATATTTATATATAACATGTATGCTGGATTGTGTATATTTATATATATATATTACATGTGTGCCGGGGACTGTATATTTATGTATAACATGTATGCTGGATTGTGTATATTTATATATATATTACATGTGTGCCGAGGACTGTATATTTATATATAACATGTATGCTGGATTGTGTATATTTATATATATATTACATGTGCCGTGTTGTGTATATTTATATATATATTACATGTGTGCCGGGGACTGTATATTTATGTATAACATGTATGCTAGATTGTGTATATTTATATATATATATTACATGTGTGCCGGGGGCTGTATATTTATATATAACATGTATGCTGGATTGAGTATATTTATATATATATTACATGTGTGCCGGGGACGGTATATTTATATATAACATGTATGCTGGATTGTGTATATTTATATATATATTACATGTGTGCCGGGGGCTGTATATTTATACATAACATGTATGCTGGATTGTGTATATTTATATATATATTACATATGTGCCGGGGACTGTATATTTATACATAACATGTATGCTGGATTGTGTATATTTATATATATATTACATGTGTGCCGGGGACTGTATATTTATATATAACATGTATGCTGGATTGTGTATATTTATATATTTATATTACATGTGTGCCGGGGACTGTATATTTATATATAACATGTATGCTGGATTGTGTATATTTATATATATATATTACATGTGTGCCGGGGACTGTATATTTATATATAACATGTATGCTGGATTGTGTATATTTATATATATATATTACATGTGTGCCGGGGGCTGTATATTTATATATAACATGTATGCTGGATTGTGTATATTTATATATATATTACATGTGTGCTGGGGACTGTATATTTATATATTACATGTATGCTGGATTGTGTATATTTATATATATATTACATGTGTGCCGGGGACTGTATATTTATATATAACATGTATGCTGGATTGTGTATATTTATATATATATTACATGTGCCGTGTTGTGTATATTTATATATATATTACATGTGTGCCTTGGACTGTATATTTATGTATAACATGTATGCTAGATTGTGTATATTTATATATATATTACATGTGTGCCGGGGGCTGTATATTTATGTATAACATGTATGCTAGATTGTGTATATTTATATATATATTACATGTGTGCCGGGGACTGTATATTTATATATAACATGTATGCTGGATTGTGTATATTTATATATATATATTACATGTGTGCCGGGGACTGTATATTTATGTATAACATGTATGCTGGATTGTGTATATTTATATATATATTACATGTGTGCCGGGGACTGTATATTTATATATAACATGTATGCTGGATTGTGTATATTTATATATATATTACATGTGCCGTGTTGTGTATATTTATATATATATTACATGTGTGCCGGGGACTGTATATTTATGTATAACATGTATGCTAGATTGTGTATATTTATATATATATTACATGTGTGCCGGGGGCTGTATATTTATGTATAACATGTATGCTAGATTGTGTATATTTATATATATATTACATGTGTGCCGGGGACTGTATATTTATATATAACATGTATGCTGGATTGTGTATATTTATATATATATTACATGTGTGCCGGGGACTGTATATTTATGTATAACATGTATGCTGGATTGTGTATATTTATATATATATTACATGTGTGCCGGGGGCTGTATATTTATGTATAACATGTATGCTGGATTGTGTATATTTATATATATATATTACATGTGTGCCGGGGGCTGTATATTTATGTATAACATGTATGCTGGATTGTGTATATTTATATATATATATTACATGTGTGCCGGGGGCTGTATATTTATGTATAACATGTATGCTAGATTGTGTATATTTATATATATATTACATGTGTGCCGGGGGCTGTATATTTATATATTACATGTATGCTGGATTGTGTATATTTATATATATATTACATGTGCCGTGTTGTGTATATTTATATATATATTACATGTGTGCCGGGGACTGTATATTTATGTATAACATGTATGCTAGATTGTGTATATTTATATATATATTACATGTGTGCCGGGGGCTGTATATTTATGTATAACATGTATGCTAGATTGTGTATATTTACATATATATTACATGTGTGCCGGGGACTGTATATTTATGTATAACATGTATGCTGGATTGTGTATATTTATATATATATTACATGTGTGCCGGGGACTGTATATTTATGTATAACATGTATGATGGATTGTGTATATTTATATATATATTACATGTGTGCCGGGGGCTGTATATTTATGTATAACATGTATGCTGGATTGTGTATATTTATTTATATATTACATGTGTGCCGGGGGCTGTATATTTATGTATAACATGTATGCTGGATTGTGTATATTTATATATATATTACATGTGTGCCGGGGACTGTATATTTATATATAACATGTATGCTGGATTGTGTATATTTATATATATATTACATGTGCCGTGTTGTGTATATTTATATATATATTACATGTGTGCCGGGGACTGTATATTTATGTATAACATGTATGCTAGATTGTGTATATTTATATATATATTACATGTGTGCCGGGGGCTGTATATTTATGTATAACATGTATGCTAGATTGTGTATATTTATATATATATTACATGTGTGCCGGGGACTGTATATTTATATATAACATGTATGCTGGATTGTGTATATTTATATATATATTACATGTGTGCCGGGGGCTGTATATTTATGTATAACATGTATGCTGGATTGTGTATATTTATATATATATTACATGTGTGCCGGGGACTGTATATTTATGTATAACATGTATGCTAGATTGTGTATATTTATATATATATTACATGTGTGCCGGGGGCTGTATATTTATGTATAACATGTATGCTAGATTGTGTATATTTACATATATATTACATGTGTGCCGGGGACTGTATATTTATGTATAACATGTATGCTGGATTGTGTATATTTATATATATATTACATGTGTGCCGGGGACTGTATATTTATGTATAACATGTATGCTGGATTGTGTATATTTATATATATATTACATGTGTGCCGGGGGCTGTATATTTATGTATAACATGTATGCTGGATTGTGTATATTTATATATATATTACATGTGTGCCGGGGGCTGTATATTTATATATAACATGTATGCTGGATTGTGTATATATATATATATATATTACATGTGTGCCGGGGACTGTATATTTATATATAACATGTATGCTGGATTGTGTATATTTATATATATATATTACATGTGTGCAAGGGACTGTATATTTATGTATAACATGTATGCTGGATTGTGTATATTTATATATATATATTACATGTGTGCCGGGGGCTGTATATTTATGTATAACATGTATGCTGGATTGTGTATATTTATATATATATTACATGTGTGCCGGGGGCTGTATATTTATATATAACATGTATGCTGGATTGTGTATATTTATATATATATATTACATGTGTGCAAGGGACTGTATATTTATGAATAACATGTATGCTAGATTGTGTATATTTATATATATATTACATGTGTGCCGGGGGCTGTATATTTATGTATAACATGTATGCTGGATTGTGTATATTTATATATATATATTACATGTGTGCCGGGGGCTGTATATTTATATATAACATGTATGCTGGATTGTGTATATTTATATATATATTACATGTGTGCCGGGGGCTGTATATTTATATATAACATGTATGCTGGATTGTGTATATTTATATATATATATTACATGTGTGCTGGGGACTGTATATTTATATATAACATGTATGCTGGATTGTGTATATTTATATATATATTACATGTGTGCCGGGGGCTGTATATTTATATATAACATGTATGCTGGATTGTGTATATTTATATATATATTACATGTGTGCCGGGGACTGTATATTTATATATAACATGTATGCTGGATTGTGTATATTTATATATATATTACATGTGTGCCGGGGACTGTATATTTATATATAACATGTTTGCTGGATTGTGTATATTTATATATATATATTACATGTGTGCCGGGGACTGTATATTTATATATAACATGTATGCTGGATTGTGTATATTTATATATATATATTACATGTGTGCCGGGGACTGTATATTTATATATAACATGTATGCTGGATTGTGTATATTTATATATATATTACATGTGCCGTGTTGTGTATATTTATATATATATTACATGTGTGCCGGGGGCTGTATATTTATGTATAACATGTATGCTGGATTGTGTATATTTATATATATATTACATGTGTGCCGGGGGCTGTATATTTATGTATAACATGTATGCTGGATTGTGTATATTTATATATATATTACATGTGTGCCGGGGGCTGTATATTTATATATAACATGTATGCTGGATTGTGTATATTTATATATATATTACATGTGTGCTGGGGACTGTATATTTATATATAACATGTATGCTGGATTGTGTATATTTATATATATATTACATGTGTGCCGGGGGCTGTATATTTATATATAACATGTATGCTGGATTGTGTATATTTATATATATATTACATGTGTGCCGGGGACTGTATATTTATATATAACATGTATGCTGGATTGTGTATATTTATATATATATTACATGTGTGCCGGGGACTGTATATTTATATATAACATGTATGCTGGATTGTGTATATTTATATATATATTACATGTGTGCCGGGGACTGTATATTTATATATAACATGTATGCTGGATTGTGTATATTTATATATATATTACATGTGTGCCGGGGGCTGTATATTTATACATAACATGTATGCTGGATTGTGTATATTTATATATATATATTACATATGTGCCGGGGACTGTATATTTATACATAACATGTATGCTGGATTGTGTATATTTATATATATATTACATGTGTGCCGGGGACTGTATATTTATATATAACATGTATGCTGGATTGTGTATATTTATATATATATATTACATGTGTGCCGGGGACTGTATATTTATATATAACATGTATGCTGGATTGTGTATATTTATATATATATATTACATGTGTGCCGGGGGCTGTATATTTATATATAACATGTATGCTGGATTGTGTATATTTATATATATATTACATGTGTGCTGGGGACTGTATATTTATATATAACATGTATGCTGGATTGTGTATATTTATATATATATTACATGTGTGCCGGGGACTGTATATTTATATATAACATGTATGCTGGATTGTGTATATTTATATATATATTACATGTGCCGTGTTGTGTATATTTATATATATATTACATGTGTGCCGGGGACTGTATATTTATGTATAACATGTATGCTAGATTGTGTATATTTATATATATATTACATGTGTGCCGGGGGCTGTATATTTATGTATAACATGTATGCTAGATTGTGTATATTTATATATATATTACATGTGTGCCGGGGACTGTATATTTATATATAACATGTATGCTGGATTGTGTATATTTATATATATATATATTACATGTGTGCCGGGGACTGTATATTTATGTATAACATGTATGCTGGATTGTGTATATTTATATATATATTACATGTGTGCCGAGGACTGTATATTTATATATAACATGTATGCTGGATTGTGTATATTTATATATATATTACATGTGCCGTGTTGTGTATATTTATATATATATTACATGTGTGCCGGGGACTGTATATTTATGTATAACATGTATGCTAGATTGTGTATATTTATATATATATATTACATGTGTGCCGGGGGCTGTATATTTATATATAACATGTATGCTGGATTGAGTATATTTATATATATATTACATGTGTGCCGGGGACGGTATATTTATATATAACATGTATGCTGGATTGTGTATATTTATATATATATTACATGTGTGCCGGGGGCTGTATATTTATACATAACATGTATGCTGGATTGTGTATATTTATATATATATTACATATGTGCCGGGGACTGTATATTTATACATAACATGTATGCTGGATTGTGTATATTTATATATATATTACATGTGTGCCGGGGACTGTATATTTATATATAACATGTATGCTGGATTGTGTATATTTATATATTTATATTACATGTGTGCCGGGGACTGTATATTTATATATAACATGAATGCTGGATTGTGTATATTTATATATATATATTACATGTGTGCCGGGGACTGTATATTTATATATAACATGTATGCTGGATTGTGTATATTTATATATATATATTACATGTGTGCCGGGGGCTGTATATTTATATATAACATGTATGCTGGATTGTGTATATTTATATATATATTACATGTGTGCTGGGGACTGTATATTTATATATTACATGTATGCTGGATTGTGTATATTTATATATATATTACATGTGTGCCGGGGACTGTATATTTATATATAACATGTATGCTGGATTGTGTATATTTATATATATATTACATGTGCCGTGTTGTGTATATTTATATATATATTACATGTGTGCCTTGGACTGTATATTTATGTATAACATGTATGCTAGATTGTGTATATTTATATATATATTACATGTGTGCCGGGGGCTGTATATTTATGTATAACATGTATGCTAGATTGTGTATATTTATATATATATTACATGTGTGCCGGGGACTGTATATTTATATATAACATGTATGCTGGATTGTGTATATTTATATATATATATTACATGTGTGCCGGGGACTGTATATTTATGTATAACATGTATGCTGGATTGTGTATATTTATATATATATTACATGTGTGCCGGGGACTGTATATTTATATATAACATGTATGCTGGATTGTGTATATTTATATATATATTACATGTGCCGTGTTGTGTATATTTATATATATATTACATGTGTGCCGGGGACTGTATATTTATGTATAACATGTATGCTAGATTGTGTATATTTATATATATATTACATGTGTGCCGGGGGCTGTATATTTATGTATAACATGTATGCTAGATTGTGTATATTTATATATATATTACATGTGTGCCGGGGACTGTATATTTATATATAACATGTATGCTGGATTGTGTATATTTATATATATATTACATGTGCCGTGTTGTGTATATTTATATATATATTACATGTGTGCCGGGGACTGTATATTTATGTATAACATGTATGCTAGATTGTGTATATTTATATATATATTACATGTGTGCCGGGGGCTGTATATTTATGTATAACATGTATGCTAGATTGTGTATATTTATATATATATTACATGTGTGCCGGGGACTGTATATTTATATATAACATGTATGCTGGATTGTGTATATTTATATATATATTACATGTGTGCCGGGGACTGTATATTTATGTATAACATGTATGCTGGATTGTGTATATTTATATATATATTACATGTGTGCCGGGGGCTGTATATTTATGTATAACATGTATGCTGGATTGTGTATATTTATATATATATATTACATGTGTGCCGGGGGCTGTATATTTATGTATAACATGTATGCTGGATTGTGTATATTTATATATATATATTACATGTGTGCCGGGGGCTGTATATTTATGTATAACATGTATGCTAGATTGTGTATATTTATATATATATTACATGTGTGCCGGGGGCTGTATATTTATATATTACATGTATGCTGGATTGTGTATATTTATATATATATTACATGTGCCGTGTTGTGTATATTTATATATATATTACATGTGTGCCGGGGACTGTATATTTATGTATAACATGTATGCTAGATTGTGTATATTTATATATATATTACATGTGTGCCGGGGGCTGTATATTTATGTATAACATGTATGCTAGATTGTGTATATTTACATATATATTACATGTGTGCCGGGGACTGTATATTTATGTATAACATGTATGCTGGATTGTGTATATTTATATATATATTACATGTGTGCCGGGGACTGTATATTTATGTATAACATGTATGCTGGATTGTGTATATTTATATATATATTACATGTGTGCCGGGGGCTGTATATTTATGTATAACATGTATGCTGGATTGTGTATATTTATTTATATATTACATGTGTGCCGGGGGCTGTATATTTATGTATAACATGTATGCTGGATTGTGTATATTTATATATATATTACATGTGTGCCGGGGACTGTATATTTATATATAACATGTATGCTGGATTGTGTATATTTATATATATATTACATGTGCCGTGTTGTGTATATTTATATATATATTACATGTGTGCCGGGGACTGTATATTTATGTATAACATGTATGCTAGATTGTGTATATTTATATATATATTACATGTGTGCCGGGGGCTGTATATTTATGTATAACATGTATGCTAGATTGTGTATATTTATATATATATTACATGTGTGCCGGGGACTGTATATTTATATATAACATGTATGCTGGATTGTGTATATTTATATATATATTACATGTGTGCCGGGGGCTGTATATTTATGTATAACATGTATGCTGGATTGTGTATATTTATATATATATTACATGTGTGCCGGGGACTGTATATTTATGTATAACATGTATGCTAGATTGTGTATATTTATATATATATTACATGTGTGCCGGGGGCTGTATATTTATGTATAACATGTATGCTAGATTGTGTATATTTACATATATATTACATGTGTGCCGGGGACTGTATATTTATGTATAACATGTATGCTGGATTGTGTATATTTATATATATATTACATGTGTGCCGGGGACTGTATATTTATGTATAACATGTATGCTGGATTGTGTATATTTATATATATATTACATGTGTGCCGGGGGCTGTATATTTATGTATAACATGTATGCTGGATTGTGTATATTTATATATATATTACATGTGTGCCGGGGGCTGTATATTTATATATAACATGTATGCTGGATTGTGTATATATATATATATATTACATGTGTGCCGGGGACTGTATATTTATATATAACATGTATGCTGGATTGTGTATATTTATATATATATATTACATGTGTGCAAGGGACTGTATATTTATGTATAACATGTATGCTGGATTGTGTATATTTATATATATATATTACATGTGTGCCGGGGGCTGTATATTTATGTATAACATGTATGCTGGATTGTGTATATTTATATATATATTACATGTGTGTCGGGGGCTGTATATTTATATATAACATGTATGCTGGATTGTGTATATTTATATATATATTACATGTGTGCCGGGGGCTGTATATTTATATATAACATGTATGCTGGATTGTGTATATTTATATATATATTACATGTGTGCTGGAGACTGTATATTTATATATAACATGTATGCTGGATTGTGTATATTTATATATATATTACATGTGTGCCGGGGGCTGTATATTTATATATAACATGTATGCTGGATTGTGTATATTTATATATATATTACATGTGTGCCGGGGACTGTATATTTATATATAACATGTATGCTGGATTGTGTATATTTATATATATATTACATGTGTGCCGGGGACTGTATATTTATATATAACATGTTTGCTGGATTGTGTATATTTATATATATATATTACATGTGTGCCGGGGACTGTATATTTATATATAACATGTATGCTGGATTGTGTATATTTATATATATATATTACATGTGTGCCGGGGACTGTATATTTATATATAACATGTATGCTGGATTGTGTATATTTATATATATATTACATGTGCCGTGTTGTGTATATTTATATATATATTACATGTGTGCCGGGGGCTGTATATTTATGTATAACATGTATGCTGGATTGTGTATATTTATATATATATTACATGTGTGCCGGGGGCTGTATATTTATGTATAACATGTATGCTGGATTGTGTATATTTATATATATATTACATGTGTGCCGGGGGCTGTATATTTATATGTAACATGTATGCTGGATTGTGTATATTTATATATATATTACATGTGTGCTGGGGACTGTATATTTATATATAACATGTATGCTGGATTGTGTATATTTATATATATATTACATGTGTGCCGGGGGCTGTATATTTATATATAACATGTATGCTGGATTGTGTATATTTATATATATATTACATGTGTGCCGGGGACTGTATATTTATATATAACATGTATGCTGGATTGTGTATATTTATATATATATTACATGTGTGCCGGGGACTGTATATTTATATATAACATGTATGCTTTATTGTGTATATTTATATATATATTACATGTGTGCCGGGGACTGTATATTTATATATAACATGTTTGCTGGATTGTGTATATTTATATATATATATTACATGTGTGCCGGGGACTGTATATTTATATATAACATGTATGCTGGATTGTGTATATTTATATATATATATTACATGTGTGCCGGGGACTGTATATTTATATATAACATGTATGCTGGATTGTGTATATTTATATATATATTACATGTGCCGTGTTGTGTATATTTATATATATATTACATGTGTGCCGGGGGCTGTATATTTATGTATAACATGTATGCTGGATTGTGTATATTTATATATATATTACATGTGTGCCGGGGGCTGTATATTTATGTATAACATGTATGCTGGATTGTGTATATTTATATATATATTACATGTGTGCCGGGGGCTGTATATTTATGTATAACATGTATGCTAGATTGTGTATATTTATATATATATTACATGTGTGCCGGGGGCTGTATATTTATATATAACATGTATGCTGGATTGTGTATATTTATATATATATTACATGTGCCGTGTTGTGTATATTTATATATATATTACATGTGTGCCGGGGACTGTATATTTATGTATAACATGTATGCTAGATTGTGTATATTTATATATATATTACATGTGTGCCGGGGGCTGTATATTTATGTATAACATGTATGCTGGATTGTGTATATTTATATATATATATTACATGTGTGCCGGGGGCTGTATATTTATATATAACATGTATGCTGGATTGTGTATATTTATATATATATTACATGTGTGCCGGGGGCTGTATATTTATATATAACATGTATGCTGGATTGTGTATATTTATATATATATTACATGTGTGCTGGGGACTGTATATTTATATATAACATATATGCTGGATTGTGTATATTTATATATATATTACATGTGTGCCGGGGGCTGTATATTTATATATAACATGTATGCTGGATTGTGTATATTTATATATATATTACATGTGTGCCGGGGGCTGTATATTTATGTATAACATGTATGCTAGATTGTGTATATTTATATATATATTACATGTGTGCCGGGAGCTGTATATTTATATATAACATGTATGCTGGATTGTGTATATTTATATATATATTACATGTGTGCCGGGGGCTGTATATTTATGTATAACATGTATGCTAGATTGTGTATATTTATATATATATTACATGTGTGCCGGGGACTGTATATTTATATATAACATGTATGCTGGATTGTGTATATTTATATATATATATTACATGTGTGCCGGGGACTGTATATTTATATATAACATGTATGCTGGATTGTGTATATTTATATATATATATTACATGTGTGCCGGGGACTGTATATTTATATATAACATGTATGCTGGATTGTGTATATTTATATATATATTACATGTGCCGTGTTGTGTATATTTATATGTAACATGTATGCTGGATTGTGTATATTTATATATATATTACATGTGTGCCGGGGACTGTATATTTATATATAACATGTGTGCCGGGGACTGTATATTTATATATAACATGTATGCTGGATTGTATATATTTATATATATATTACATGTGCCGTGTTGTGTATATTTATATATATATTACATGTGTGCCGGGGGCTGTATATTTATGTATAACATGTATGCTGGATTGTGTATATTTATATATATATTACATGTGTGCCGTGGACTGTATATTTATGTATAACATGTATGCTGGATTGTTTATATTTATATATATATTACATGTGTGCCGGGGGCTGTATATTTATGTATAACATGTATGCTGGATTGTGTATATTTATATATATATTACATGTGTGCCGGGGACTGTATATTTATATATAACATGTATGCTGGATTGTGTATATTTATATATATATATTACATGTGTGCCGGGGACTGTATATTTATATATAACATGTATGCTGGATTGTGTATATTTATATATATATATTACATGTGTGCCGGGGACTGTATATTTATATATAACATGTATGCTGGATTGTGTATATTTATATATATATTACATGTGCCGTGTTGTGTATATTTATATGTAACATGTATGCTGGATTGTGTATATTTATATATATATTACATGTGTGCCGGGGACTGTATATTTATATATAACATGTGTGCCGGGGACTGTATATTTATATATAACATGTATGCTGGATTGTATATATTTATATATATATTACATGTGCCGTGTTGTGTATATTTATATATATATTACATGTGTGCCGGGGGCTGTATATTTATGTATAACATGTATGCTGGATTGTGTATATTTATATATATATTACATGTGTGCCGTGGACTGTATATTTATGTATAACATGTATGCTGGATTGTTTATATTTATATATATATTACATGTGTGCCGGGGGCTGTATATTTATGTATAACATGTATGCTGGATTGTGTATATTTATATATATATTACATGTGTGCCGGGGGCTGTATATTTATGTATAACATGTATGCTGGATTGTGTATATTTATATATATATTACATGTGTGCCGGGGGCTGTATATTTATGTATAACATGTATGCTGGATTGTGTATATTTATATATATATTACATGTGTGCCGGGGGCTGTATATTTATGTATAACATGTATGCTGGATTGTGTATATTTATATATATATTACATGTGTGCCGGGGGCTGTATATTTATGTATAACATGTATGCTGGATTGTGTATATTTATATATATATTACATGTGTGCCGGGGACTGTATATTTATATATAACATGTATGCTGGATTGTGTATATTTATATATATATTACATGTGTGCCGGGGACTGTATATTTATATATAACATGTATGCTGGATTGTGTATATTTATATATATATATTACATGTGTGCCGGGGACTGTATATTTATATATAACATGTATGCTGGATTGTGTATATTTATATATATATTACATGTGTGCCGGGGGCTGTATATTTATATATAACATGTATGCTAGATTGTGTATATTTATATATATATTACATGTGTGCCGGGGACTGTATATTTATATATAACATGTATGCTGGATTGTGTATATTTATATATATATTACATGTGTGCTGGGGACTGTATATTTATATATAACATGTATGCTGGATTGTGTATATTTATATATATATATTACATGTGTGCCGGGGACTGTATATTTATATATAACATGTACGCTGGATTGTGTATATTTATATATATATTACATGTGTGCCGGGGGCTGTATATTTATATATAACATGTATGCTAGATTGTGTATATTTATATATATATTACATGTGTGCCGGGGGCTGTATATTTATGTATAACATGTATGCTGGATTGTGTATATTTATATATATATTACATGTGTGCCGGGGGCTGTATATTTATATATAACATGTATGCTAGATTGTGTATATTTATATATATATTACATGTGTGCCGGGGGCTGTATATTTATATATAACATGTATGCTGGATTGTGTATATTTATATATATATTACATGTGTGCCGGGGACTGTATATTTATATATAACATGTATGCTGGATTGTGTATATTTATATATATATTACATGTGTGCGGGGACTGTATATTTATATATAACATGTATGCTGGATTGTGTATATTTATATATATATTACATGTGTGCCGGGGACTGTATATTTATATATAACATGTATGCTGGATTGTGTATATTTATATATATATTACATGTGTGCCGGGGGCTGTATATTTATATATAACATGTATGCTGGATTGTGTATATTTATATATATATTACATGTGTGCCGGGGACTGTATATTTATGTATAACATGTATGCTGGATTGTGTATATTTATATATATATTACATGTGTGCCGGGGGCTGTATATTTATGTATAACATGTATGCTGGATTGTGTATATTTATATATATATTACATGTGTGCCGGGGGCTGTATATTTATATATAACATGTATGCTGGATTGTGTATATTTATATATATATTACATGTGTGCCGGGGACTGTATATTTATACATAACATGTATGCTAGATTGTGTATATTTATATATATATTACATGTGTGCCGGGGACTGTATATTTATATATAACATGTATGCTGGATTGTGTATATTTATATATATATTACATGTGTGCCGGGGGCTGTATATTTATATATAACATGTATGCTGGATTGTGTATATTTATATATATATTACATGTGTGCCGGGGACTGTATATTTATATATAACATGTATGCTGGATTGTGTATATTTATATATATATTACATGTGTGCCGGGGGCTGTATATTTATATATAACATGTATGCTGGATTGTGTATATTTATATATATATTACATGTGTGCCGGGGACTGTATATTTATATATAACATGTATGCTGGATTGTGTATATTTATATATATATTACATGTGTGCCGGGGACTGTATATTTATATATAACATGTATGCTGGATTGTGTATATTTATATATATATTACATGTGTGCCGGGGACTGTATATTTATATATAACATGTATGCTGGATTGTGTATATTTATATATATATTACATGTGCCGTGTTGTGTATATTTATATATATATATTACATGTGTGCCGGGGACTGTATATTTATATATAACATGTATGCTGGATTGTGTATATTTATATATATATTACATGTGTGCCGGGGGCTGTATATTTATATATAACATGTATGCTGGATTGTGTATATTTGTATATATATTACATGTGTGCCGGGGACTGTATATTTATATATAATATGTATGCTGGATTGTGTATATTTATATATGTATATTACATGTGTGCCGGGGACTGTATATTTATATATAACATGTATGCTGGATTGTGTATATTTATATATATATTACATGTGTGCCGGGGACTGTATATTTATAAATAACATGTATGCTGGATTGTGTATATTTATATATGTATATTACATGTGTGCCGGGGACTGTATATTTATACATAACATGTATGCTGGATTGTGTATATTTATATATATATTACATGTGTGCCGGGGGCTGTATATTTATATATAACATGTGTGCCGGGGACTGTATATTTATAAATAACATGTATGCTGGATTGTGTATATTTATATATGTATATTACATGTGTGCCGGGGACTGTATATTTATACATAACATGTATGCTGGATTGTGTATATTTATATATATATTACATGTGTGCCGGGGACTGTATATTTATGTATAACATGTATGCTGGATTGTGTATATTTATATATATATTACATGTGTGCCGGGGGCTGTATATTTATGTATAACATGTATGCTGGATTGTGTATATTTATATATATATTACATGTGTGCCGGGGGCTGTATATTTATATATAACATGTATGCTGGATTGTGTATATTTATATATATATTACATGTGTGCCGGGGACTGTATATTTATATATAACATGTATGCTAGATTGTGTATATTTATATATATATTACATGTGTGCCGGGGACTGTATATTTATATATAACATGTATGCTGGATTGTGTATATTTATATATATATTACATGTGTGCCGGGGGCTGTATATTTATATATAACATGTATGCTGGATTGTGTATATTTATATATATATTACATGTGTGCCGGGGACTGTATATTTATATATAACATGTATGCTGGATTGTGTATATTTATATATATATTACATGTGTGCCGGGGGCTGTATATTTATATATAACATGTATGCTGGATTGTGTATATTTATATATATATTACATGTGTGCCGGGGACTGTATATTTATATATAACATGTATGCTGGATTGTGTATATTTATATATATATTACATGTGTGCCGGGGACTGTATATTTATATATAACATGTATGCTGGATTGTGTATATTTATATATATATTACATTTGTGCCGGGGACTGTATATTTATATATAACATGTATGCTGGATTGTGTATATTTATATATATATTACATGTGCCGTGTTGTGTATATTTATATATATATATTACATGTGTGCCGGGGACTGTATATTTATATATAACATGTATGCTGGATTGTGTATATTTATATATATATTACATGTGTGCCGGGGGCTGTATATTTATATATAACATGTATGCTGGATTGTGTATATTTATATATATATTACATGTGTGCCGGGGACTGTATATTTATATATAACATGTATGCTGGATTGTGTATATTTATATATGTATATTACATGTGTGCCGGGGACTGTATATTTATATATAACATGTATGCTGGATTGTGTATATTTATATATATATTACATGTGTGCCGGGGACTGTATATTTATAAATAACATGTATGCTGGATTGTGTATATTTATATATGTATATTACATGTGTGCCGGGGACTGTATATTTATACATAACATGTATGCTGGATTGTGTATATTTATATATATATTACATGTGTGCCGGGGGCTGTATATTTATATATAACATGTGTGCCGGGGACTGTATATTTATATATAACATGTGTGCCGGGGACTGTATATTTATATATATATTACATGTGCCGTGTTGTGTATATTTATATATATATTACATGTGTGCCGGGGACTGTATATTTATATATAACATGTATGCTGGATTGTGTATATTTATATATATATTACATGTGTGCCGGGGACTGTATATTTATATATAACATGTATGCTGGATTGTGTATATTTATATATATATTACATGTGTGCCGGGGACTGTATATTTATATATAACATGTATGCTGGATTGTGTATATTTATATATATATTACATATGTGCCGGGGACTGTATATTTATATATAACATGTATGCTGGATTGTGTATATTTATATATATATTACATGTGTGCCGGGGACTGTATATTTATATATAACATGTATGCTGGATTGTGTATATTTATATATATATTACATGTGTGCCGGGGGCTGTATATTTATATATAACATGTATGCTGGATTGTGTATATTTATATATATATTACATGTGTGCCGGGGACTGTATATTTATGTATAACATGTATGCTGGATTGTGTATATTTATATATATATTACATGTGTGCCGGGGGCTGTATATTTATGTATAACATGTATGCTGGATTGTGTATATTTATATATATATTACATGTGTGCCGGGGGCTGTATATTTATATATAACATGTATGCTGGATTGTGTATATTTATATATATATTACATGAGTGCCGGGGACTGTATATTTATACATAACATGTATGCTAGATTGTGTATATTTATATATATATTACATGTGTGCCGGGGACTGTATATTTATATATAACATGTATGCTGGATTGTGTATATTTATATATATATTACATGTGTGCCGGGGGCTGTATATTTATATATAACATGTATGCTGGATTGTGTATATTTATATATATATTACATGTGTGCCGGGGACTGTATATTTATATATAACATGTATGCTGGATTGTGTATATTTATATATATATTACATGTGTGCCGGGGGCTGTATATTTATATATAACATGTATGCTGGATTGTGTATATTTATATATATATTACATGTGTGCCGGGGACTGTATATTTATATATAACATGTATGCTGGATTGTGTATATTTATATATATATTACATGTGTGCCGGGGACTGTATATTTATATATAACATGTATGCTGGATTGTGTATATTTATATATATATTACATGTGTGCCGGGGACTGTATATTTATATATAACATGTATGCTGGATTGTGTATATTTATATATATATTACATGTGCCGTGTTGTGTATATTTATATATATATATTACATGTGTGCCGGGGACTGTATATTTATATATAACATTTATGCTGGATTGTGTATATTTATATATATATTACATTTGTGCCGGGGGCTGTATATTTATATATAACATGTATGCTGGATTGTGTATATTTGTATATATATTACATGTGTGCCGGGGACTGTATATTTATATATAACATGTATGCTGGATTGTGTATATTTATATATGTATATTACATGTGTGCCGGGGATTGTATATTTATATATAACATGTATGCTGGATTGTGTATATTTATATATATATTACATGTGTGCCGGGGACTGTATATTTATAAATAACATGTATGCTGGATTGTGTATATTTATATATGTATATTACATGTGTGCCGGGGACTGTATATTTATACATAACATGTATGCTGGATTGTGTATATTTATATATATATTACATGTGTGCCGGGGGCTGTATATTTATATATAACATGTGTGCCGGGGACTGTATATTTATAAATAACATGTATGCTGGATTGTGTATATTTATATATGTATATTACATGTGTGCCGGGGACTGTATATTTATACATAACATGTATGCTGGATTGTGTATATTTATATATATATTACATGTGTGCCGGGGACTGTATATTTATGTATAACATGTATGCTGGATTGTGTATATTTATATATATATTACATGTGTGCCGGGGGCTGTATATTTATGTATAACATGTATGCTGGATTGTGTATATTTATATATATATTACATGTGTGCCGGGGGCTGTATATTTATATATAACATGTATGCTGGATTGTGTATATTTATATATATATTACATGTGTGCCGGGGACTGTATATTTATATATAACATGTATGCTAGATTGTGTATATTTATATATATATTACATGTGTGCCGGGGACTGTATATTTATATATAACATGTATGCTGGATTGTGTATATTTATATATATATTACATGTGTGCCGGGGGCTGTATATTTATATATAACATGTATGCTGGATTGTGTATATTTATATATATATTACATGTGTGCCGGGGACTGTATATTTATATATAACATGTATGCTGGATTGTGTATATTTATATATATATTACATGTGTGCCGGGGGCTGTATATTTATATATAACATGTATGCTGGATTGTGTATATTTATATATATATTACATGTGTGCCGGGGACTGTATATTTATATATAACATGTATGCTGGATTGTGTATATTTATATATATATTACATGTGTGCCGGGGACTGTATATTTATATATAACATGTATGCTGGATTGTGTATATTTATATATATATTACATTTGTGCCGGGGACTGTATATTTATATATAACATGTATGCTGGATTGTGTATATTTATATATATATTACATGTGCCGTGTTGTGTATATTTATATATATATATTACATGTGTGCCGGGGACTGTATATTTATATATAACATGTATGCTGGATTGTGTATATTTATATATATATTACATGTGTGCCGGGGGCTGTATATTTATATATAACATGTATGCTGGATTGTGTATATTTATATATATATTACATGTGTGCCGGGGACTGTATATTTATATATAACATGTATGCTGGATTGTGTATATTTATATATGTATATTACATGTGTGCCGGGGACTGTATATTTATATATAACATGTATGCTGGATTGTGTATATTTATATATATATTACATGTGTGCCGGGGACTGTATATTTATAAATAACATGTATGCTGGATTGTGTATATTTATATATGTATATTACATGTGTGCCGGGGACTGTATATTTATACATAACATGTATGCTGGATTGTGTATATTTATATATATATTACATGTGTGCCGGGGGCTGTATATTTATATATAACATGTGTGCCGGGGACTGTATATTTATATATAACATGTGTGCCGGGGACTGTATATTTATATATATATTACATGTGCCGTGTTGTGTATATTTATATATATATTACATGTGTGCCGGGGACTGTATATTTATATATAACATGTATGCTGGATTGTGTATATTTATATATATATTACATGTGTGCCGGGGACTGTATATTTATATATAACATGTATGCTGGATTGTGTATATTTATATATATATTACATGTGTGCCGGGGACTGTATATTTATATATAACATGTATGCTGGATTGTGTATATTTATATATATATTACATATGTGCCGGGGACTGTATATTTATATATAACATGTATGCTGGATTGTGTATATTTATATATATATTACATGTGTGCCGGGGACTGTATATTTATATATAACATGTATGCTGGATTGTGTATATTTATATATATATATTACATGTGTGCCGGGGACTGTATATTTATATATAACATGTATGCTGGATTGTGTATATTTATATATATATTACATGTGCCGTGTTGTGTATATTTATATATATATATTACATGTGTGCCGGGGACTGTATATTTATATATAACATGTATGCTGGATTGTGTATATTTATATATATATTACATGTGTGCCGGGGGCTGTATATTTATATATAACATGTATGCTGGATTGTGTATATTTATATATATATTACATGTGTGCCGGGGGCTGTATATTTATATATAACATGTATGCTGGATTGTGTATATTTATATATATATTACATGTGTGCCGGGGACTGTATATTTATATATAACATGTATGCTGGATTGTGTATATTTATATATATATTACATGTGTGCCGGGGGCTGTATATTTATATATAACATGTATGCTGGATTGTGTATATTTATATATATATTACATGTGTGCCGGGGACTGTATATTTATATATAACATGTATGCTGGATTGTGTATATTTATATATATATTACATGTGTGCCGGGGACTGTATATTTATATATAACATGTATGCTGGATTGTGTATATTTATATATATATTACATGTGTGCCGGGGACTGTATATTTATATATAACATGTATGCTGGATTGTGTATATTTATATATATATTACATGTGCCGTGTTGTGTATATTTATATATATATATTACATGTGTGCCGGGGACTGTATATTTATATATAACATGTATGCTGGATTGTGTATATTTATATATATATTACATGTGTGCCGGGGGCTGTATATTTATATATAACATGTATGCTGGATTGTGTATATTTATATATATATTACATGTGTGCCGGGGACTGTATATTTATATATAACATGTATGCTGGATTGTGTATATTTATATATATATTACATGTGTGCCGGGGGCTGTATATTTATATATAACATGTATGCTGGATTGTGTATATTTATATATATATTACATGTGTGCCGGGGGCTGTATATTTATATATAACATGTATGCTGGATTGTGTATATTTATATATATATTACATGTGTGCCGGGGACTGTATATTTATATATAACATGTATGCTGGATTGTGTATATTTATATATATATTACATGTGTGCCGGGGGCTGTATATTTATATATAACATGTATGCTGGATTGTGTATATTTATATATATATTACATGTGTGCCGGGGACTGTATATTTATATATAACATGTATGCTGGATTGTGTATATTTATATATATATTACATGTGTGCCGGGGACTGTATATTTATATATAACATGTATGCTGGATTGTGTATATTTATATATATATTACATGTGTGCCGGGGACTGTATATTTATATATAACATGTATGCTGGATTGTGTATATTTATATATATATTACATGTGCCGTGTTGTGTATATTTATATATATATATTACATGTGTGCCGGGGACTGTATATTTATATATAACATGTATGCTGGATTGTGTATATTTATATATATATTACATGTGTGCCGGGGGCTGTATATTTATATATAACATGTATGCTGGATTGTGTATATTTATATATATATTACATGTGTGCCGGGGACTGTATATTTATATATAACATGTATGCTGGATTGTGTATATTTATATATGTATATTACATGTGTGCCGGGGACTGTATATTTATATATAACATGTATGCTGGATTGTGTATATTTATATATATATTACATGTGTGCCGGGGACTGTATATTTATAAATAACATGTATGCTGGATTGTGTATATTTATATATGTATATTACATGTGTGCCGGGGACTGTATATTTATACATAACATGTATGCTGGATTGTGTATATTTATATATATATTACATGTGTGCCGGGGGCTGTATATTTATATATAACATGTGTGCCGGGGACTGTATATTTATATATAACATGTGTGCCGGGGACTGTATATTTATATATATATTACATGTGCCGTGTTGTGTATATTTATATATATATTACATGTGTGCCGGGGACTGTATATTTATATATAACATGTATGCTGGATTGTGTATATTTATATATATATTACATGTGTGCCGGGGACTGTATATTTATATATAACATGTATGCTGGATTGTGTATATTTATATATATATTACATGTGTGCCGGGGACTGTATATTTATATATAACATGTATGCTGGATTGTGTATATTTATATATATATTACATATGTGCCGGGGACTGTATATTTATATATAACATGTATGCTGGATTGTGTATATTTATATATATATTACATGTGTGCCGGGGACTGTATATTTATATATAACATGTATGCTGGATTGTGTATATTTATATATATATATTACATGTGTGCCGGGGACTGTATATTTATATATAACATGTATGCTGGATTGTGTATATTTATATATATATATTACATGTGTGCCGGGGACTGTATATTTATATATAACATGTATGCTGGATTGTGTATATTTATATATATATATTACATGTGTGCCGGGGGCTGTATATTTATATATAACATGTATGCTGGATTGTGTATATTTATATATATATATTACATGTGTGCCGTGCAGGGCCGTCTTTAACGCGGGGCAAACGGGGCAGCTGCCCTGGGCCCATTTACTCCTGGGGGGCCCCAAGGCAGCTGTCCCGTGGGCCCCCAGCCCCTGCTGCCGCGTTCACAGCGCATTGCGCTTGTGAACGCTTTTTTCAGGCAAGCCGCATCCGATGGATGCGACGGCCGAAAAAAAAAAAAAAAAAAAACTGACGCCGGATGTGACGTTGCGTCACATCCGGTTTCTGTTTCCCTCCTCCGTGCAAGAGGGCGGGGGACACGGAGCAGCTTCATGTAAGTACGGGGGGGGGGGGGGGGGGGCTGGCTGGCACAATATTCCTGGTATCTGATTGGCACTATATTACTGGGTTCTGACTGGCACAATATTACTGGGTATCTGACTGGCACTATATTACTGGGTATCTGATTGGCACTATATTACTGGGTATCTGACTGGCACTATATTACTGGGTATCTGATTGGCACAATATTACTGGGTATCTGACTGGCACTATATTACTGGGTATCTGATTGGCACTATATTACTGGGTATCTGATTGGCACTATATTACTGGGTATATGATTGGCACTATATTACTGGGTATCTGATTGGCACAATATTACTGGGTATCTGACTGGCACTATATTACTGGGTATCTGATTGGCACTATATTACTGGGTATATGATTGGCACTATATTACTGGGTATCTGACTGGCACTATATTACTGGGTATCTGATTGGCACAATATTACTGGGTATCTGACTGGCACTATATTACTGGGTATCTGATTGGCACTATATTACTGGGTATCTGATTGGCACTATATTACTGGGTATCTGACTGGCACTATATTACTAGGCATCTGATTGGCACAATATTACTGGGTATCTGATTGGCACTATAATACTGGGTATCTGATTGGCACAATATTCCTGGTATCTGATTGGCACTATATTACTGGGCATCTGATTGGCACTATATTACTTGGCATCTGATTGGCACTATATTACTGGGTATCTGACTGGCACTATATTACTGGGTATCTGACTGGCACTATATTACTTGGCATCTGATTGGCACTATATTACTGGGTATCTGATTGGCACTATATTACTTGGCATCTGATTGGCACTATATTACTGGGTATCTGATTGGCACTATATTACTGGGTATCTGACTGGCACTATATTACTTGGCATCTGATTGGCACTATATTACTGGGTATCTGATTGGCACTATATTACTGGGTATCTGACTGGCACTATATTACTTGGCATCTGATTGGCACTATATTACTGGGTATCTGATTGGCACTATATTACTGGGTATCTGATTGGCACAATATTCCTGGTATCTGATTGGCACTATATTACTGGGTATCTGATTGGCACAATATTCCTGGTATCTGATTGGCACTATATTACTGGGTATCTGATTGGCACTATATTACTGGGTATCTGACTGGCACTATATTACTTGGCATCTGATTGGCACAATATTACTGGGCATCTGATTGGCACTATAATACTGGGCATCTGATTGGCACAATATTCCTGGTATCTGATTGGCACTATATTACTGGGTATCTGATTGGCACTATATTACTGGGTATCTGACTGGCACTATATTACTTGGCATCTGATTGGCACAATATTACTGGGCATCTGATTGGCACTATATTACTGGGTATCTGATTGACACTATATTACTGGGTATCTGATTGGCACTATATTACTGGGTATCTGACTGGCACTATATTACTTGGCATCTGATTGGCACTATATTACTGGGCATCTGATTGGCACTATATTACTGGGTATCTGATTGACACTATATTACTGGGTATCTGATTGGCACTATATTACTGGGCATCTGATTGGCACTATATTACTGGGCATCTGATTGGCACTATATTACTGGGCATCTGATTGGCACAATCTTCCTGGGCATCTGATTGGCACTATATTACTGGGTATCTGATTGACACTATATTACTGGGTATCTGATTGGCACTATATTACTGGGTATCTGACTGGCACTATATTACTTGGCATCTGATTGGCACAATTTTACTGGGCATCTGATTGGCACTATATTACTGGGTATCTGACTGGCACTATATTACTTGGCATCTGATTGGCACTATATTACTGGGCATCTGATTGGCACTATATTACTGGGTATCTGATTGGCACTATATTACTTGGCATCTGACTGGCACTATATTACTGGACATCTGATTGGCACTATATTACTGGGCATCTGATTGGCACTATATTACTGGGTATCTGATTGGCACTATATTACTTGGCATCTGATTGGCACTATATTACTGGGCATCTGATTGGCACTATATTACTGGGTATCTGATTGGCACTATATTACTGGGCATCTGATTGGCACTATATTACTGGGCATCTGACTGGCACAATATTACTGGGCTCTGGCTGGCACAATATTACTGGGCTCTGACTGGCACAATACTGGGCTCTGGCTGGCACAATATTACAGGCATCTGACTGGCATAATATTACAGGCATCTGACTGGCACAATATTACAGGCATCTGACTGGCACAATATTCCTGGCCTCTGACTGCACACTATTACAGGCATCTGACTGGCATAATATTACAGGCATCTGACTGGCATTATATTACAGGCATCTGGCTGGCACAATATTACTGGGCATCTGGCTGGTACAATATTACTGGGCATCTGGCTGGCACAATATTACTGGCCTCTGACTGCACACTATTACAGGCATCTGACTGGCATAATATTACAGGCATCTGACAGGCACCATATTCCTGTTCTCTGACAGGCACAATATTCCTGGGCTCTGACTGGCACCTATTTCAAGCATCTGACTGGCATAATATTACAGGCATCTGACTGGCACAATATTACAGGCATCTGACTGGCACAATATTCCTGGCCTCTGACTGCACACTATTACAGGCATCTGACTGGCATAATATTACAGGCATCTGACAGGCACCATATTCCTGGGCTCTGACAGGCACAATATTCCTGGTATCTGACTGGCACAATATTACTGGTATCTGACTGGCACATTATTACTGGGCTCTGACTGGCACAATATTGCAGGCATCTGACTGGCACAATATTGCAGGCATCTGACTGGCACAATATTACTGGTCTCTGACTGGCACACTATTACTGGGCTCTGACTGGCACAATATTACTGGGCTCTGACTGGCACAATATTACTGGCATCCGAAAGTTACAATATTACTGGCATCTGAATGGCACAACAATTATGGCATATGTGTGTGTGTGGGGGGGGGGGGGGTAACATTGCGATGGATGGCGGGATTGCATGCAGGGGAGGGGGCAGGGTCCAGGGGGCCCAAGCAAATGCTTGCCCAGGGTCCAATCACTATTAAAGACGGCCCTGGTGCCGTGGTGTGTATATTTATATATAACATGAATGCTGGATTGTGTATATTTATATATATATTACATATATGGCGTGGTGTGTATATTTATATTACATGTGCCAGGGCATGTATATTTATATATATATTACATGTGTGGCGTGGTGTGTTTATCTATATTACATGTGCCGGGGCATGTATATTTATATATATATATTACATGTGTGGCGTGGTGTGTATATATATATTACATGTGCCGGGCATGTATATTTATATATATATTACATGTGCCGGGGCATGTATATTTATATATATATATTACATGTGCCAGGGCGTGTACATTTATATATTTATATTAAATGTGCCAGGGCGTGTATATCTATATATTACATGTGTGGCGTGGTGTGTATATCTATATTACATGTGCCAGGGCGTGTATATTTATATATATATATTACATGTGCCGGGCATGTATATTTATATATATATATTACATGTGCCAGGGCGTTTATATTTATATATATATATTACATGTGCTGGGCATGTATATTTATATATATATATTACATGTGCCAGGGCGTGTACATTTATATATATATATTACATGTGCCAGTGCGTGTATATCTATTTATTACATGTGTGGCGTGGTGTGTATATCTATATTACATGTGCCGGGGCGTGTATATTTATATATATATATTACATGTGCCAGGGCGTGTATATCTATATATTACATAGGATGGTATATTCACATGGATGTTTGTATTGCTCCAACCTCACCTGTCTGAAAGGTATCCACAGATTACCGATCCTACGGTCAGTCCCATGAAGAAGAAGGTGGCGGACGCCTGATTTAACCCCTTCTTTTCACACACCAGGTCCCACTGCAATACACAGATCATGTAATATCAGCTAGTGCACCTCTGGGACCTGTGCTTTTATTATAGTCTCTGCCCCTCGTATGATGATTAACTAGTGGGCAGGCTGCCATGCTTCCCTGGACGGCAGCTGTGTCTCTGCTGGAGAAGAGAGAGACCCTCATTTTTACATGGGGTCAGAAGAAGGGAAAACAAGGGTCTGTCTCCACGCTAGCAGAGACCCCCGCTCCATTCAGACCCCAATCAGATGCACATTGGGTATCACTGCTTCTAAGGAACCAAGGGATTAAAAAAAACAATTAAAAAATTATGTGATCTGCAGTGCCAAGGATAGCCATCACTGGTACAGGGGAATACGTTTGTTACAGAGTTCATTACATTTCCCCCTAGTCACCCCTTCACCTCGAATCACCTCTCCGATCTCGACTTATTTACATTTATTAGTTAATGCTCAGGATTAATGTCATCGTTAGACTCTTCCTCTCCCAGGTTCCACCTCTGTCTTATAAATTCCCACCCTACAAGCAAATAAAGCAGACCCTACCTGAGTGACGGTGGTTGAGGCGAAGGTTGAGTGGTCATACTCCCACCCATGGTCACAGCTTTGTACCAGGGAGCTGTTGGTCGTCTCCTGGGATCTGTTTTGGAGAAGATGGAGTTGAGGTTGAGAGTAAATCTTACAGGAGCTATAGGTCCCGTCAGCCTCTCGAGGGATGTAGATGAGGAGAAGGTCCTCCTGGCTCAGGTTAGATGTAGCCCCCATTTGGGGAATGCTGCAGTGATGGGGAGGCACTGCCGAGATGAAGATGTGCAGGAGGAAGTGTAAAGGGAGGATTACTCTGGGGAGACAGAGAATGAGAAGGGACCATATCTGGAACTTGCCAAACACTCCCACTTCTGAGAGGACATCTTCAAACCTCATCATGCAGACGAGCGGAGGCAGGATGGATGGAGCCCACAAGGTTGCAGTGTTTGGAAGGACTGAACCGGAGAAATGCTGATTCTACGGTTCAAGTGATGGGTCCGGATGGATGATATGGTCTCTTTGGAGCACTTCTCACCGGCATCCAAATATTTTCCACCAGTAACAGGCTTAGTTCCTGGGCGGGAGGCAGAGGGTCATGCGGTTCCTATTTTGTGCATTTGGTTATGAGACAACACACACATTGTTCATTCACACACTGTAAGATGACACACTCTAAGGGTCAACTGTCGGCAAACAATTAATTCTGTATAATTGAAAGATTACATCAAGTGTAGCAATGCTTTGATGAAACAACTCAAATACGTTACTTCATTTCTTCATCTATGCTCCATAATGGTCTATCAGGGGGCGGACATGTTGTTTAGAATCTTTGCTCTGTATAGCTCTATCAGGGGGCGGACATGTTGTTTAGAATCTTTGCTCTGTATAGCTCTATCAGGGGCAGACATGTTGTTTAGAATCTTTGCTCTGTATAGCTCTATCAGGGGGCGGACATGTTGTTTAGAATCTTTGCTCTGTATAGCTCTATCAGGGGGCGGACATGTTGTTTAGAATCTTTGCTCTGTATAGCTCTATCAGGGGCGGACATGTTGTTTAGAATCTTTGCTCTATATAGCTCTATCAGGGGGTGGACATGTTGTTTAGAATCTTTGCTCTATATAGCTCTATCAGGGGGCGGACATGTTGTTTAGAATCTTTGCTCTGTATAGCTCTATCAGGGGCGGACATGTTGTTTAGAATCTTTGCTCTATATAGCTCTATCAGGGGGCGGACATGTTGTTTATAATCTTTGCTCTATATAGCTCTATCAGGGGGCGGACATGTTGTTTAGAATCTTTGCTCTGTATAGCTCTATCAGGGGCGGACATGTTGTTTAGAATCTTTGCTCTGTATAGCTCTATCAGGAGGAGGACATGTTGTTTAGAAACTTTGCCCTGTATAGCTCTATCAGGGGTGGACATGTTGTTTAGAATCTTTGCTCTGTATCAGTCTATCAGGAGGAGGACATGTTGTTTAGAAACTTTGCTCTGTATAGCTCTATCAGGGGCGGACATGTTGTTTAGAATCTTTGCTCTCTATAGCTCTATCAGGGGGCGGGCATGTTTACAATCTTTGCTCTGTATAGCTCTATCAAGGGGCGGACATGTTATTTAGAATCTTTGCTCTGTATAGCTCTATCAGGGGGCGGCCATGTTGTTTAGAATCTTTGCTCTGTATAGCTCTATCAGGGGGCGGACATGATGTTTAGAATCTTTGCTCTGTATAGCTCAATCAGGGGGCAGACATGTTGTTTAGAATCTTTGCTCTGTATAGCTCTATCAGGGGATGGACATGTTGTTTAGAATCTTTGCTCTGTATAGCTCTATCAGGGGGCGGGCATGTTGTTTAGAATCTTTGCTCTGTATAGCTCTATCAGGGGGCGGACATGTTGTTTAGAATCTTTGCTATGTATTGCTCTATCAGGGGGGAGACATGTAGCTATATCAGGGGGCAGACATGTTGTTTAGAATCTTGGGTCAGATGAAGGAAGATCCATCCGAGCCAAGATTCTAATGTCCGCCCCCTGATAGAGCTAAACAGAGCAAAGATTCTAAAAACCTTATCTGCCCCCGATAGAGTTATACAGAGCACAGATTTTAAACATCATGTCCTCCCCTGCTTGAGCTATACAGAGCAAAGAATGTAAACACCATGTCCACCCCTGATAGAGCTATACAGAGCAAAGATTCTAAACAACATGTCTGCCCCCTGATAGAGCTATACAGAGCAAAGATTCTAAACAACATGTCTGCCCCCTGATAGAACTATACAGACCAAAGATTCTAAACAACATGTCCGCCCCCTGATAGAGCTATACAGAGCATAGATTCTAAACAACATGTCCACCCCTGATAGAGCTATACAGAGCAAAGATTCTAAACAACATGTCCGCCCTGATAGAGCTATACAGAGCAACGATTCTAAACAACATGTCTGTCCCCTGATAGAGCTATACAGAGCAAAGATTCTAAACAACATGTCCGCCCCCTGATAGAGCTATACAGAGCATAGATTCTAAACAACATGTCCACCCTTGATAGAGCTATACAGAGAAACGATTCTAAACAACATGTCCACCCCTGATAGAGCTATACAGATCAAAGATTCTAAACAACATGTCCGCCCCCTGATAGAGCTTTACAGAGCAAAGATTCTAAATAACATGTCCGTCCCCTGATAGAGCTATACAGAGCAAAGATTCTAAATAACATGTCCGTCCCCTGATAGCACTATACAGAGCAAAGATTCTAAACAACATGTCCGCCCCCTGGTAGAGCTATACAGAGCAAATATTCTAAACATGTCTGCCCCTGATAGAGCTATACAGAGCAAAGATTCTAAACAACATGTCCGCCCTGATAGAGCTATACAGAGCAACGATTCTAAACAACATGTCTGCCCCCTGATAGAGCTATACAGAGTAAAGATTCTAAACAACATGTCCGCCCCCTGATAGAGCTATACAGAGCATAGATTCTAAACAACATGTCCACCCTTGATAGAGCTATACAGAGCAAAGATTCTAAACAACATGTCCGCCCTGATAGAGCTATACAGAGAAACGATTCTAAACAAC
Source organism: Pelodytes ibericus (assembly GCA_036172795.1). NCBI lineage: Eukaryota > Metazoa > Chordata > Amphibia > Anura > Pelodytidae > Pelodytes > Pelodytes ibericus. Next base: position 3,419,108 of record CM069862.1, on the reverse strand, counting down.
ATGTCCACCCCTGATAGAGCTATACAGAGCAAAGATTCTAAACAACATGTCCGCCCCCTGATAGAGCTTTACAGAGCAAAGATTCTAAATAACATGTCCGTCCCCTGATAGAGCTATACAGAGCAAAGATTCTAAACAACATGTCCACCCCTTGATAGCACTATACAGAGCAAAGATTCTAAACAACATGTCCGCCCACTGGTAGAGCTATACAGAGCAAAGATTCTAAATAACATGTCCACCCCCTGATAGAGCTATACAGAGCAAGCATTCTAATCAACATGTCCTCCCCTGATAGAGCTATCCAGAGCAAAGATTCTAAACAACATGTCCGCCCCCTGATAGAGCTATACAGAGCAAAGATTCTAAACAACATGTCCGCCCCCTGGTAGAGCTATACAGAGCAAAGATTCTAAATAACATGTCCTCCCCTGATAGAGCTATACAGAGCAAAGATTCTAAACAATGCTGACCTTTAACACAGAATCCAATCGTATTAGTCATATGATCGCTGCAGGACGTTCCTATAGTATCGGGCGTCGGCGGCTGAGAATTGGGTAATTGGCTGCCGCTGGTTCTGTAAACGCATTTCACGCTCATTATAACTGGAGGGGGAAGTTTGTCACTGGTTCAGGAGGGATTAGCAGTATTCACTAAGGCAGTGCTTCTCAAACCTGTCCTCAAGGATCCCAACTGTTCAGGGATTACCCAGAATACCCCAGCTCTCCTGCGTATGACATCACCTATGGCACAGTATGTAAATACACTGCTTTCAATGGGAAATGACTTACCAAGTCACAGATGATGTCATACGCAGGAGACGCATTTCAAACACACTTTTCAGTTCTTTTCTGCATTTCGTGGTATTTTTCGCACACAGTGTACATCGCTATAGATATTGTGGCTGGTTTTATATCCTGATTCCTTCCGGTTTTGGCTCTGGCGTTTGTATAAACCTGGTATATGGGTTTTACACATAAGAATAAAAGGTGCAGAGCAGACGGCTTCTTACTGAGAGCAGACAGACGCCGAGATCTGTTATACAGAGTCTGCAACAGAATCTCACACAATAATTATATCACTTTTACTTTGGCAACTGTGGCTTTGGTGGGAATGTGTTTCTAGAAAGGGAATTATGGTGCAATTACATAAACCCCAATGTATAGATCATTTTTATTCTCTATTCACAGTATAAGCAGTGTTTGGGTGATACAGTCACAGTATAAGGAGTGTTTGGGTGATACAGTCACAGTATAAGCAGTGTTTGGGTCATACAGTCACAGTATAAGCAGTGTTTGGGTCATACAGTCACAGTATAAGCAGTGTTTGGGTGATACAGTCACAGTATAAGCAGTGTTTGGGTGATACAGTCACAGTATAAGCCGTGTTTGGGTGATACTGTCACAGTATAAGCAGTGTGTGGGTGATACAGTCACAGTATAAGCAGTGTTTGGGTCATACAGTCACAGTATAAGCAGTGTTTGGGTCATACAGTCACAGTATAAGCAGTGTTTGGGTGATACAGTCACAGTATAAGCAGTGTTTGGGTGATACAGTCACAGTATAAGCAGTGTTTGGGTGATACAGTCACAGTATGAGCAGTGTTTGGGTGATACAGTCACAGTATAAGCAGTGTTTGGGTGATACAGTCATGGTATAAGCAGTGTTTGGGTGATACAGTCACAGTATAAGCAGTGTTTGGGTGATACAGTCACAGTATAAGCAGTGTTTGGGTGATACAGTCACAGTATAAGCAGTGTTTGGGTGATACAGTCACAGTATAAGCAGTGTTTAGGTGATACAGTCACAGTATAAGCAGTGTTTGGGTGATACAGTCACAGTATAAGCAGTGTTTAGGTGATACAGTCACAGTATAAGCAGTGTTTGGGTGATACAGTCACAGTATAAGCAGTGTTTGGGTGATACAGTCACAGTATAAGCAGTGTTTGGGTGATACAGTCACAGTATAAGCAGTGTTTAGGGGATACAGTCACAGTATAAGCTGTGTTTAGGTGATACAGTCACAGTATAAGCTGTGTTTAGGTGATACAGTCACAGTATAAGCTGTGTTTGGGTGATACAGTCACAGTATAAGCAGTGTTTAGGTGATACAGTCACAGTATAAGCAGTGTTTGGGTGATACAGTCACAGTATAAGCAGTGTTTGGGTGATACAGTCACAGTATAAACAGTGTTTAGGTGATACAGTCACAGTATAAGGAGTGTTTGGGTGATACAGTCACAGTATAAGCAGCGTTTGGGTGATACAGTCACAGTATAAGCAGTGTTTGGGTGATACAGTCACAGTATAAGCAGTGTTTGGGTGATACAGTCACAGTATAAGCAGTGTTTGGGTGATACAGTCACAGTATAAACAGTGTTTGGGTGATACAGTCACAGTATAAACAGTGTTTAGGTGATACAGTCACAGTATAAGGAGTGTTTGGGTGATACAGTCACAGTATAAGCAGCGTTTGGGTGATACAGTCACAGTATAAGCAGTGTTTGGGTGATACAGTCACAGTATAAGCAGTGTTTGGGTGATACAGTCACAGTATAAGCAGTGTTTGGGTGATACAGTCACAGTATAAGCAGTGTTTAGGTGATACAGTCACAGTATAAGCAGTGTTTGGGTGATACAGTCACAGTATAAGCAGTGTTTGGGTGATACAGTCACAGTATAAGCAGTGTTTGGGTGATACAGTCACAGTATAAGCAGTGTTTGGGTGATACAGTCACAGTATAAGCAGTGTTTGGGTGATACAGTCACAGTATAAGCAGTGTTTAGGTGATACAGTCACAGTATAAGCAGTGTTTGGGTGATACAGTCACAGTATAAGCAGTGTTTGGGTGATACAGTCACAGTATAAGCAGTGTTTAGGGGATACAGTCACAGTATAAGCTGTGTTTAGGTGATACAGTCACAGTATAAGCTGTGTTTAGGTGATACAGTCACAGTATAAGCTGTGTTTGGGTGATACAGTCACAGTATAAGCAGTGTTTAGGTGATACAGTCACAGTATAAGCAGTGTTTGGGTGATACAGTCACAGTATAAGCAGTGTTTGGGTGATACAGTCACAGTATAAACAGTTTTTAGGTGATACAGTCACAGTATAAGGAGTGTTTGGGTGATACAGTCACAGTATAAGCAGCGTTTGGGTGATACAGTCACAGTATAAGCAGTGTTTGGGTGATACAGTCACAGTATAAGCAGTGTTTGGGTGATACAGTCACAGTATAAGCAGTGTTTGGGTGATACAGTCACAGTATAAACAGTGTTTGGGTGATACAGTCACAGTATAAACAGTGTTTAGGTGATACAGTCACAGTATAAGGAGTGTTTGGGTGATACAGTCACAGTATAAGCAGCGTTTGGGTGATACAGTCACAGTATAAGCAGTGTTTGGGTGATACAGTCACAGTATAAGCAGTGTTTGGGTGATACAGTCACAGTATAAGCAGTGTTTGGGTGATACAGTCACAGTATAAGCAGTGTTTGGGAAATACAGTCACAGTATAAACAGTGTTTGGGTGATACAGTCACAGTATAAGCAGTGTTTGGGTGATACAGTCACAGTATAAGCAGTGTTTGGGTGATACAGTCACAGTATAAACAGTGTTTGGGTGATACAGTCACAGTATAAGCAGTGTTTGGGTAATACACTCACAGTATAAGTAGTGTGTAGGTGACACAGTCACAGTATAAGCAGTGTTTAGGTGACAGTCCCAGTATAAGCAGTGTTTGGGTGACACAGTCACAGTATAAGCAGTGTTTGGGTGATACAGTCACAGTATAAGCAGTGTTTGGGTGATACAGTCACAGTATAAGCAGTGTTTGGGTGATACAGTCACAGTATAAGGAGTGTTTGGGTGATACAGTCACAGTATAAGCAGTGTTTGGGTGATACAATCACAGTATAAGGAGTGTTTGGGTGATACAGTCACAGTATAAGCAGTGTTTGGGTGATACAGTCACAGTATAAGCAGTGTTTGGGTGATACAATCACAGTATAAGGAGTGTTTGGGTGATACAGTCACAGTATAAGCAGTGTTTGGGTGATACAGTCACAGTATAAGCAGTGTTTAAGTGATACAGTCACAGTATGAGCAGTGTTTGGGTGATACAGTCACAGTATAAGCAGTGTTTGGGTGATACAGTCACAGTATAAGCAGTGTTTAGGTGATACAGTCACAGTATAAGCAGTGTTTGGGTGATACAGTCAAAGTATAAGCAGTGTTTGGGTGATACAGTCACAGTATAAGCAGTGTTTGGGTGATACAGTCACAGTATAAGCAGTGTTTAGGTGATACAGTCACAGTATAAGCAGTGTTTGGGTGATACAGTCACAGTATAAGCAGTGTTTAGGTGATACAGTCACAGTATAAGCTGTGTTTAGGTGATACAGTCACAGTATAAGCAGTGTTTGGGTGATACAGTCACAGTATAAGCAGTGTTTGGGTGATACAGTCACAGTATAAGCAGTGTTTGGGTGATACAGTCACAGTATAAGCTGTGTTTAGGTGATACAGTCACAGTATAAGCAGTGTTTAGGTGATACAGTCACAGTATAAGCAGTGTTTGGGTGATACAGTCACAGGATAAGCTGTGTTTGGGTGATACAGTCACAGTATAAGCAGTGTTTGGGTGATAGAGTCACAGTATAAGCAGTGTTTGGGTGATACAGTCACAGTATAAGCAGTGTTTGGGTGATACAGTCACAGTATGAGCAGAGTGTGGGTGATAGAGTCACAGTATAAGCAGTGTTTGGGTGATACAGTCACAGTATAAACAGTTTTTAGGTGATACAGTCACAGTATAAGGAGTGTTTGGGTGATACAGTCACAGTATAAGCAGCGTTTGGGTGATACAGTCACAGTATAAGCAGTGTTTGGGTGATACAGTCACAGTATAAGCAGTGTTTGGGTGATACAGTCACAGTATAAGCAGTGTTTGGGTGATACAGTCACAGTATAAGCAGTGTTTGGGTGATACAGTCACAGTATAAACAGTGTTTGGGTGATACAGTCACAGTATAAACAGTGTTTAGGTGATACAGTCACAGTATAAGGAGTGTTTGGGTGATACAGTCACAGTATAAGCAGCGTTTGGGTGATACAGTCACAGTATAAGCAGTGTTTGGGTGATACAGTCACAGTATAAGCAGTGTTTGGGTGATACAGTCACAGTATAAGCAGTGTTTGGGTGATACAGTCACAGTATAAGCAGTGTTTGGGTGATACAGTCACAGTATAAACAGTGTTTGGGTGATACAGTCACAGTATAAGCAGTGTTTGGGTGATACAGTCACAGTATAAGCAGTGTTTGGGTGATACAGTCACAGTATAAACAGTGTTTGGGTGATACAGTCACAGTATAAGCAGTGTTTGGGTAATACACTCACAGTATAAGTAGTGTGTAGGTGACACAGTCACAGTATAAGCAGTGTTTAGGTGACAGTCCCAGTATAAGCAGTGTTTGGGTGACACAGTCACAGTATAAGCAGTGTTTGGGTGATACAGTCACAGTATAAGCAGTGTTTGGGTGATACAGTCACAGTATAAGCAGTGTTTGGGTGATACAGTCACAGTATAAGGAGTGTTTGGGTGATACAGTCACAGTATAAGCAGTGTTTGGGTGATACAATCACAGTATAAGGAGTGTTTGGGTGATACAGTCACAGTATAAGCAGTGTTTGGGTGATACAGTCACAGTATAAGCAGTGTTTGGGTGATACAATCACAGTATAAGGAGTGTTTGGGTGATACAGTCACAGTATAAGCAGTGTTTGGGTGATACAGTCACAGTATAAGCAGTGTTTAAGTGATACAGTCACAGTATGAGCAGTGTTTGGGTGATACAGTCACAGTATAAGCAGTGTTTGGGTGATACAGTCACAGTATAAGCAGTGTTTAGGTGATACAGTCACAGTATAAGCAGTGTTTGGGTGATACAGTCAAAGTATAAGCAGTGTTTGGGTGATACAGTCACAGTATAAGCAGTGTTTGGGTGATACAGTCACAGTATAAGCAGTGTTTAGGTGATACAGTCACAGTATAAGCAGTGTTTGGGTGATACAGTCACAGTATAAGCAGTGTTTAGGTGATACAGTCACAGTATAAGCTGTGTTTAGGTGATACAGTCACAGTATAAGCAGTGTTTGGGTGATACAGTCACAGTATAAGCAGTGTTTGGGTGATACAGTCACAGTATAAGCAGTGTTTGGGTGATACAGTCACAGTATAAGCTGTGTTTAGGTGATACAGTCACAGTATAAGCAGTGTTTAGGTGATACAGTCACAGTATAAGCAGTGTTTGGGTGATACAGTCACAGGATAAGCTGTGTTTGGGTGATACAGTCACAGTATAAGCAGTGTTTGGGTGATAGAGTCACAGTATAAGCAGTGTTTGGGTGATACAGTCACAGTATAAGCAGTGTTTGGGTGATACAGTCACAGTATGAGCAGAGTGTGGGTGATAGAGTCACAGTATAAGCAGTGTTTGGGTGATAGAGTCACAGTATAAGCAGTGTTTGGGTGATACAGTCACAGTATGAGCAGTGTTTAGGTGATACAGTCACAGTATAAGCAGTGTTTTGGTGATACAGTCACAGAATAAGCAGTGTTTAGGTGATACAATCACAGTATAAGCAGTGTTTAGGTGATACAGTCACAGTATAATTAGTGTTTGGGTGATACAGTGACAGTATAAGCAGTGTTTGGGTGATACAGTCACAGTATAGGCAGTGTTTGGGTGATAGTCACAGTATAAGCAGTGTTTGGGTGATACAGTCACAGTATAAGCAGTGTTTAGGTGATACAGTCAAAGTATAAGCAGTGTTTGGGTGATACAGTCACAGTATAAGCAGTGTTAGGGTGATACAGTCACAGTATAAGCAGTGTTTAGGTGATACAGTCACAGTATAAGCAGTGTTTGGGTGACAGTCACAGTATAAGCAGTGTTTGGGTGATACAGTCACAGTATAAGCAGTGTTTAGGTGATACAGTCAGTATAAGCAGTGTTTGGGTGATACAGTCAGTATAAGCAGTGTTTGGGTGATACAGTCACAGTATAAGCAGTGTTTGGGTGATACAGTCACAGTATAAGCAGTGTTTGGGTGATAGAGTCACAGTATAAGCAGTGTTTGGGTGATAGTCACAGTATAAGCAGTGTTTGGGTGATAGTCACAGTATAAGCAGTGTTTGGGTGATAGTCACAGTATAAGCAGTGTTTCGGTGATACAGTCACAGTGTAAGCAGTGTTAGGGTGATACAGTGACAGTATAAGCAGTGTTTAGGTGATACAGTCACAGTATAAGCAGTGTTTGGGTGACAGTCACAGTATAAGCAGTGTTTGGGTGATACAGTCACAGTATAAGCAGTGTTTGGGTGATACAGTCTCAGTATAAGCAGTGTTTAGGTGATACAGTCACTGTATAAGCAGTGTTTGGGTGATACAGTCACAGTATAAGCAGTGTTTAGGTGATACAGTCACAGTATAAGCAGTGTTTGAGTGATACAGTCACAGTATAAGCAGTGTTTAGGTGACACAGTCACAGTATAAGCAGTGTTTGGGTGATACAGTCACAGTATAAGCAGTGTTTGGGTGACACAGTCACAGTATAAGCAGTGTTTGGGTGATACAGTCACAGTATAAGCAATGTTTGGGTGATACCGTCACAGTATAAGCAGTGTTTGGGTGATACAGTCTCAGTATAAGCAGTGTTTAGGTGATACAGTCACAGTATAAGCGGTGTTTGGGTGATACAGTCACAGTATAAGCGGTGTTTAGGTGATACAGTCACAGTATACGCGGTGTTTGGGTGATACAGTCACAGTATAAGCAGTGTTTGGGTGATACAGTCACAGTATAAGCAGTGTTTAGGTGATACAGTCACAGTATAAGCAGTGTTTAGGTGATACATTCACATTATAAGCAGTGTTTGGGTGATACAGTCAAAGTATAAGCAGTGTTTGGGTGATACAGTCACAGTATAAGCAGTGTTTGGGTGATACAGTCACAGTATAAGCAGTGTTTGGGTGATAGAGTCACAGTATAAGCAGTGTTTGGGTGATAAAGTCACAGTATAAGCTGTGTTTGGGTGATACAGTCAGTATAAGCAGTGTTTGGGTGATACAGTCACAGTATAAGCAGTGTTTGGGTGATACAGTCACAGTATAAGCAGTGTTTGGGTGATAGAGTCACAGAATAAGCAGTGTTTGGGTGATACAGTCACAGTATAAGCAGTGTTTGGGTGATACAGTCACAGTATGAGCAGTGTTTGGGTGATAGAGTCACAGTATAAGCAGTGTTTGGGTGATAGAGTCACAGTATAAGCAGTGTTTGGGTGATACAGTGACAGTATAAGCAGTGTTTGGGTAATACAGTCACAGTATAAACAGTGTTTGGGTAATACAGTCACAGTATGAGCAGTGTTTAGGTGATACAGTCACAGTATAAGCAGTGTTTTGGTGATACAGTCACAGAATAAGCAGTGTTTAGGTGATACAATCACAGTATAAGCAGTGTTTAGGTGATACAGTCACAGTATAATTAGTGTTTGGGTGATACAGTGACAGTATAAGCAGTGTTTGGGTGATACAGTCACAGTATAGGCAGTGTTTGGGTGATAGTCACAGTATAAACAGTGTTTGGGTGATAGTCTCAGTAAAAGCAGTGTTTGGGTGATACAGTCACAGTATAAGCAGTGTTTAGGTGATACAGTCACAGTATAAGCGGTGTTTGGGTGATACAGTCACAGTATAAGCGGTGTTTGGGTAATACAGTCACAGTATAAGCGGTGTTTAGGTGATACAGTCACAGTATAAGCAGTGTTTGGGTGATACAGTCACAGTATAAGCAGTGTTTGGGTGATACAGTCACAGTATAAGCAGTGTTTGGGTGATACAGTCACAGTATAAGCAGTGTTTGGGTGATAGAGTCACAGTATAAGCAGTGTTTGGGTGATAAAGTCACAGTATAAGCAGTGTTTAGGTGATACAGTCAGTATAAGCAGTGTTTGGGTGATAAAGTCACAGTATAAGCAGTGTTTAGGTGATACAGTCAGTATAAGCAGTGTTTGGGTGATACAGTCAGTATAAGCAGTGTTTGGGTGATACAGTCACAGTATAAGCAGTGTTTGGGTGATACAGTCACAGTATAAGCAGTGTTTGGGTGATACAGTCACAGTATAAGCAGTGTTTGGGTGATAGAGTCACAGTATAAGCAGTGTTTGGGTGATAGAGTCACAGTATAAGCAGTGTTTGGGTGATAGTCACAGTATAAGCAGTGTTTGGGTGATAGTCACAGTATAAGCAGTGTTTAGGTGATACAGTCACAGTATAAGCAGTGTTAGGGTGATACAGTCACAGTATAAGCAGTGTTTGGGTGACAGTCACAGTATAAGCAGTGTTTGGGTGATACAGTCACAGTATAAGCAGTGTTTGGGTGATCCAGTCACAGTATAAGCAGTGTTTGGGTGATACAGTCTCAGTATAAGCAGTGTTTAGGTGATACAGTCACTGTATAAGCAGTGTTTAGGTGATACAGTCACAGTATAAGCAGTGTTTAGGTGATACAGTCACAGTATAAGCAGTGTTTGAGTGATACAGTCACAGTATAAGCAGTGTTTAGGTGACACAGTCACAGTATAAGCAGTGTTTAGGTGACACAGTCACAGTATAAGCAGTGTTTGGGTGATACAGTCACAGTATAAGCAGTGTTTGGGTGATACAGTCACAGTATAAGCAGTGTTTAGGTGATACTGTCACAGTATAAGCAGTGTTTGGGTGATACAGTCACAGTATAAGCAGTGTTTAGGTGATACAGTCACAGTATAAGCAGTGTTTGGGTGACACAGTCACAGTATAAGCAGTGTTTAGGTGATACAGTCACAGTATAAGCAGTGTTTGGGTGATACAGTCACAGTATAAGCAGTGTTTAGGTGATACCGTCACAGTATAAGCAGTGTTTGGGCGATACAGTCACAGTATAAGAGGTGTTTAGGTGATACAGTCACAGTATAAGCCGTGTTTGGGTGATACAGTCACAGTATAAGCGGTGTTTAGGTGATACAGTCACAGTATAAGCGGTGTTTGGGTGATACAGTCACAGTATAAGCAGTGTTTGGGTGATACAGTCACAGTATAAGCAGTGTTTGGGTGATAGTCACAGTATAAGCAGTGTTTAGGTGATACAGTCACTGTATAAGCAGTGTTTGGGTGATACAGTCACAGTATAAGCAGTGTTTAGGTGATACAGTCACAGTATAAGCAGTGTTTGAGTGATACAGTCACAGTATAAGCAGTGTTTAGGTGACACAGTCACAGTATAAGCAGTGTTTGGGTGATACAGTCACAGTATAAGCAGTGTTTGGGTGACACAGTCACAGTATAAGCAGTGTTTGGGTGATACAGTCACAGTATAAGCAATGTTTGGGTGATACCGTCACAGTATAAGCAGTGTTTGGGTGATACAGTCACAGTATAAGCAGTGTTTAGGTGATACAGTCACAGTATAAGCGGTGTTTGGGTGATACAGTCACAGTATAAGCGGTGTTTAGGTGATACAGTCACAGTATACGCGGTGTTTGGGTGATACAGTCACAGTATAAGCAGTGTTTGGGTGATACAGTCACAGTATAAGCAGTGTTTAGGTGATACATTCACATTATAAGCAGTGTTTGGGTGATACAGTCAAAGTATAAGCAGTGTTTGGGTGATACAGTCACAGTATAAGCAGTGTTTGGGTGATACAGTCACAGTATAAGCAGTGTTTGGGTGATAGAGTCACAGTATAAGCAGTGTTTGGGTGATAAAGTCACAGTATAAGCTGTGTTTGGGTGATACAGTCAGTATAAGCAGTGTTTGGGTGATACAGTCACAGTATAAGCAGTGTTTGGGTGATACAGTCACAGTATAAGCAGTGTTTGGGTGATAGAGTCACAGAATAAGCAGTGTTTGGGTGATACAGTCACAGTATAAGCAGTGTTTGGGTGATACAGTCACAGTATGAGCAGTGTTTGGGTGATAGAGTCACAGTATAAGCAGTGTTTGGGTGATAGAGTCACAGTATAAGCAGTGTTTGGGTGATACAGTGACAGTATAAGCAGTGTTTGGGTAATACAGTCACAGTATAAACAGTGTTTGGGTAATACAGTCACAGTATGAGCAGTGTTTAGGTGATACAGTCACAGTATAAGCAGTGTTTTGGTGATACAGTCACAGAATAAGCAGTGTTTAGGTGATACAATCACAGTATAAGCAGTGTTTAGGTGATACAGTCACAGTATAATTAGTGTTTGGGTGATACAGTGACAGTATAAGCAGTGTTTGGGTGATACAGTCACAGTATAGGCAGTGTTTGGGTGATAGTCACAGTATAAACAGTGTTTGGGTGATAGTCTCAGTAAAAGCAGTGTTTGGGTGATACAGTCACAGTATAAGCAGTGTTTAGGTGATACAGTCACAGTATAAGCGGTGTTTGGGTGATACAGTCACAGTATAAGCGGTGTTTGGGTAATACAGTCACAGTATAAGCGGTGTTTAGGTGATACAGTCACAGTATAAGCAGTGTTTGGGTGATACAGTCACAGTATAAGCAGTGTTTGGGTGATACAGTCACAGTATAAGCAGTGTTTGGGTGATACAGTCACAGTATAAGCAGTGTTTGGGTGATAGAGTCACAGTATAAGCAGTGTTTGGGTGATAAAGTCACAGTATAAGCAGTGTTTAGGTGATACAGTCAGTATAAGCAGTGTTTAGGTGATACAGTCAGTATAAGCAGTGTTTGGGTGATACAGTCACAGTATAAGCAGTGTTTGGGTGATACAGTCACAGTATAAGCAGTGTTTGGGTGATAGAGTCACAGTATAAGCAGTGTTTGGGTGATAGTCACAGTATAAGCAGTGTTTGGGTGATAGTCACAGTATAAGCAGTGTTTAGGTGATACAGTCACAGTATAAGCAGTGTTAGGGTGATACAGTCACAGTATAAGCAGTGTTTGGGTGACAGTCACAGTATAAGCAGTGTTTGGGTGATACAGTCACAGTATAAGCAGTGTTTGGGTGATCCAGTCACAGTATAAGCAGTGTTTGGGTGATACAGTCTCAGTATAAGCAGTGTTTAGGTGATACAGTCACTGTATAAGCAGTGTTTAGGTGATACAGTCACAGTATAAGCAGTGTTTGGGTGATACAGTCACAGTATAAGCAGTGTTTAGGTGATACTGTCACAGTATAAGCAGTGTTTGGGTGATACAGTCACAGTATAAGCAGTGTTTAGGTGATACAGTCACAGTATAAGCAGTGTTTGGGTGATACAGTCACAGTATAAGCAGTGTTTGGGTGACACAGTCACAGTATAAGCAGTGTTTAGGTGATACAGTCACAGTATAAGCAGTGTTTGGGTGATACAGTCACAGTATAAGCAGTGTTTAGGTGATACCGTCACAGTATAAGCAGTGTTTGGGCGATACAGTCACAGTATAAGAGGTGTTTAGGTGATACAGTCACAGTATAAGCGGTGTTTGGGTGATACAGTCACAGTATAAGCGGTGTTTAGGTGATACAGTCACAGTATAAGCGGTGTTTGGGTGATACAGTCACAGTATAAGCAGTGTTTGGGTGATACAGTCACAGTATAAGCAGTGTTTGGGTGATAGTCACAGTATAAGCAGTGTTTAGGTGATACAGTCACAGTATAAGCAGTGTTAGGGTGATACAGTCACAGTATAAGCAGTGTTTGGGTGATACAGTCACAGTATAAGCAGTGTTTAGGTGATACAGTCACAGTATAAGCAGTGTTTAGGTGATACAGTCACAGTATAAGCGGTGTTTGGGTGATACAGTCACAGTATAAGCGGTGTTTGGGTAATACAGTCACAGTATAAGCGGTGTTTAGGTGATACAGTCACAGTATAAGCAGTGTTTGGGTGATACAGTCACAGTATAAGCAGTGTTTGGGTGATACAGTCACAGTATAAGCAGTGTTTGGGTGATACAGTCACAGTATAAGCAGTGTTTGGGTGATAGAGTCACAGTATAAGCAGTGTTTGGGTGATAAAGTCACAGTATAAGCAGTGTTTAGGTGATACAGTCAGTATAAGCAGTGTTTGGGTGATACAGTCAGTATAAGCAGTGTTTGGGTGATACAGTCACAGTATAAGCAGTGTTTGGGTGATACAGTCACAGTATAAGCAGTGTTTGGGTGATAGAGTCACAGTATAAGCAGTGTTTGGGTGATAGTCACAGTATAAGCAGTGTTTGGGTGATAGTCACAGTATAAGCAGTGTTTAGGTGATACAGTCACAGTATAAGCAGTGTTAGGGTGATACAGTCACAGTATAAGCAGTGTTTGGGTGACAGTCACAGTATAAGCAGTGTTTGGGTGATACAGTCACAGTATAAGCAGTGTTTGGGTGATCCAGTCACAGTATAAGCAGTGTTTGGGTGATACAGTCTCAGTATAAGCAGTGTTTAGGTGATACAGTCACTGTATAAGCAGTGTTTAGGTGATACAGTCACAGTATAAGCAGTGTTTAGGTGATACAGTCACAGTATAAGCAGTGTTTGAGTGATACAGTCACAGTATAAGCAGTGTTTAGGTGACACAGTCACAGTATAAGCAGTGTTTAGGTGACACAGTCACAGTATAAGCAGTGTTTGGGTGATACAGTCACAGTATAAGCAGTGTTTGGGTGATACAGTCACAGTATAAGCAGTGTTTAGGTGATACTGTCACAGTATAAGCAGTGTTTGGGTGATACAGTCACAGTATAAGCAGTGTTTAGGTGATACAGTCACAGTATAAGCAGTGTTTGGGTGATACAGTCACAGTATAAGCAGTGTTTGGGTGACACAGTCACAGTATAAGCAGTGTTTAGGTGATACAGTCACAGTATAAGCAGTGTTTGGGTGATACAGTCACAGTATAAGCAGTGTTTAGGTGATACCGTCACAGTATAAGCAGTGTTTGGGCGATACAGTCACAGTATAAGAGGTGTTTAGGTGATACAGTCACAGTATAAGCCGTGTTTGGGTGATACAGTCACAGTATAAGCGGTGTTTAGGTGATACAGTCACAGTATAAGCGGTGTTTGGGTGATACAGTCACAGTATAAGCAGTGTTTGGGTGATACAGTCACAGTATAAGCAGTGTTTGGGTGATAGTCACAGTATAAGCAGTGTTTAGGTGATACAG
>CM069862.1:3109912-3399912 GCA_036172795.1 Pelodytes ibericus | reverse complement strand
AAAAAACAAACAAACACATAACACAAACACATTATAACATGACAGACACATTATAACATCACAAACACATTATAACATCACAAACACATAACACAAACACATTATAACATCACAAACACATAACACAAACACATTATAACATGACAGACACATTATAACATCACAAACACATTATAACATCACAAACACATAACACAAACACATTATAACATCACAAACACATAACACTAATTATTGTGACATTATAACATCACAGACATATTATAACATCACAGACACAGGCACATTATAACATGACAGACACATTATAACATGACAGACACATTATAACATCACAGACACATTATAACATCACAGACACATTATAACATGACAGACACATTATAACATCACAGACACATTATAACATCACAGACAAGTTATAACATCACAGACACATTATAACATGACAGACACATTATAACATGACAGACACATTATAACATCACAAACACATAACATGACAGACACATTATAACATGACAGACACATTATAACATAACAAACACATTATAACATCACAGACACATTATAACATGACATAGAAACATAGAAACATAGAATGTGTCGGCAGATAAGAACCATTCGGTCCATCTAGTCTGCCCAATTTTTTTTTTTGAGTACTTTTATTAGTCCCCCGTTCCCGGTCTTATAGCTAGGATAGCCTTGTGTCTATCCCACGCATGCTTAAAATCCTTGACTGTGTTTACCTCTACCACTTCTGCTGGCAGGCTATTCCATACATCCACTACCCTCTCAGTAAAGTAATACTTCCTGATATTACTTTTAAATCGTTGCCCCTCTAATTTAAGACTATGTCCTCTAGTTGTGGTAGTTTTTCTTCTTTTCAATATACTCTCTTCCTTTACTGTGTTGATTCCCTTTATGTATTTAAATGTTTCTATCATATCCCCCCTGTTACGTCTTTCCTCCAAGCTATACATGTTAAGATGCTTTAACCTTTCCTGGTAAGTTTTATCCTTCAACCCATGAACCAGTTTAGTAGCCCTTCTCTGAACTCTCTCCAAAGTATCAATATCCTTCTGGAGATAAGGTCTCCAGTACTGCGTACAATACTCCAAGTGAGGTCTCACCAGCGCTCTGTACAATACTCCAAGTGAGGTCTCACCAGTGCTCTGTACAATACTCCAAGTGAGGTCTCACCAGTGCTCTGTACAATGGCATGAGCACTTCCCTCTTCCTACTGCTAATACCTCTCCCTATAGAACCAAGCATTCTGCTAGCATTTCCTGCTGCTCTATTGCATTGCCTACCTACCTTCAAGTCCTCTGAAATTATTACTCCTAAATCCCTTTCCTCAGATGTTGAGGTTAGGACTGTACCAAATAGTCTATATTCTGCTTTTGGGTTTTTACGCCCAAGGTGCATAATCTTGCACTTGTCCACATTAAATGTCAGTTGCCACTGCTCTGACCATTTTTCTAGTTTAGCTAAATCATTTGCCATTTGGCTTATCCCTCCATGAATATCAACCCTGCTGCAAATCTTTGTATCATCAGCAAAAAGACATACTTTGCCAACAAGACCTTCTGCAATATCGCTAATAAAAATATTAAAGAGAATGGGTCCAAGTACAGATCCCTGAGGTACCCCACCAGTAACAAGACCTTGCATTGAATATACCCCATTGACTACAACCCTCTGTTGCCTGTCACTCAGCCATTGTCTAATCCATTCAACAATATTATAATCCAAACGTAAAGATTTCAGTTTATTGATAAGCCTTCTATGTGCGACAGTGTCAAAAGCCTTACTGAAATCTAGGTAAGCAATGTCTACTGCACCACCCTGATCTATTATTTTAGTTACCCAATCAAAAAAATCAATAAGATTAGTTTGGCATGATCTCCCTGAAGTAAACCCATGCTGTCTCTGATCTTGAAATCCAAGCGACTTTAGATGTTCAACAATCCTATTCTTTAACAAGGTTTCCATTATTTTCCCCACTACTGAAGTAAGACTTACTGGTCTATAGTTGCCCGCCTCCTCCTTACTACCTTTCTTGTGAATGGGCACAACATTAGCTAATTTCCAATCTTCTGGAACTACTCCCGTTAACAATGATTGGTTAAATAAATCTGTTAACGGTTTTGCTAGTACACCACTAAGTTCTTTTAATAACTTTGGATGTATCCCATCAGGTCCCATCGACTTATTTGTCTTTACTTTAGACAGCTGAAGTAAAACCTCTTCCTCTGTAAACTTACATGCATCAAAAGACTCATTAGTCTTTTTCCCTAAATGAGGTCCCTTACCCTCATTTTCATTTGTAAAAACTGAACAAAAATATTCATTAAGGCAGTCTGCTAAGCCTTTATCCTCTTCTACATAGCATCCTTCTTTTGTTTTTAATCTAACTAATCCTTGTTTTACTTTCCTTTTCTCATTTATGTATCTAAAAAATGTTTTATCCCCCTTTTTCACTGACTGGGCTATAGTCTCTTCTGTGTGTGCTTTGGAAGCTCTTATAGCTTGCTTTGCCTCTTTCTGCCTACTCTTATAGATCTTTCTATCTTCCTCACTCTGAGTATTTTTATAATTACTAAATGCTAGCTTTTTATTTTTTACTATTTTAGCCACCTCTGCAAAGTACCACAGTGGTTTCTTCAATTTTTTGCTCTTACTGACAAGCCTTATGCAATTTTCTGTTGCCTTCAGTAGTGCAACTTTTAGATAATCCCATTTCTCCTGGACTCCATTTAAATTGCTCCAGTCTGATAATGACTCCTTCACACCTAATCTAATTTTAGAAAAGTCTGTTTTTCTAAAATCTAAAACTTTTGTTTTTGTGTGGTGTGACTGCGTCATTGTTCTTATATTAAACCACACTGTCTGGTGATCACTAGATCCCAAACTTTCACCTACAGTAATATCTGATAACAAATCTCCGTTTGTGAACACTAAGTCTAGTATGGTCTGCTTTCCAGTTGGCTCCTCCACTACTTGTTTTAGAGATAATCCCAGTAGGGAGTTTAGGATATGCGTACTCCTGGCGCAAGTAGCTGTTTTGTATTTCCCGTTCACATCAGGAAGATTAAAGTCACCCATGATGATCACTTCTCCCTTCATTGTCATTTTAGCTATTTCCTAAACTAGTAGATTATCTAACTCCTCTATTTGTCCAGGGGGCCTATAAATCACACCTACCCGAGTTACCGTGTGATTACCAAATTCTAATGTAACCCAAACTGACTCTATGTTCGCCTCACTAACTAGTCCCCCGGGAAACAAGCAAGGCTAGGTGGGAGGGGGCCCTGTATGAGGGAGGGGAGTGACTGGAATGGCTCACGTGGTGAGGGAGGGGAGGGGCTGTGACCAGGGTATAAAGGCAGCCCCCCTCCCCCCCTCTCTGTGTCGGCCATTTTAGAAAACGGACACAGCAGGATCATTTTCTGCTCGTGTCTGATACTCCAAACGGCCTGGGGCAATGGATGTTGAAAACATCCTGGCTGCCCTCAGAGCAGAAGCGCTGCTGGATGGTGGGGCTCACCTCCAGCAGCAGATGGCGCGACTGATGGCGGCTCCAGCCGGAGCCCCCACTCCAGCGGTGGATCGCGGGTCGGTTAGGCGTGCCTCGCGCCCCCCCGCCCGCCTGAGCCCTGAAGACATGCGGAGGACCGCACACCGGAGCAGGAGTCCTGGGGACCGCAGCAGTCGTCGGCGCTCGTCGCACGCGAGCCCGGTGAGTACCTCTGTTGCTGTGCCCCCTGCCCCCCTTCCCCGCAGCGCGCGCTCGCGTCCCGCGAGGCCTGCGGTCTTGCCATGCGGAGCACTGTCTGCTCCGGTTCCCCTGCTGCCACGTGGTGGGCCGTCGCTGGTTGCAAGGCCTACACGTGGCCCGTTAGGCCGCATGGCGCCTCCCTCTCGTGATAGGCCGTCGCGGGCCGCGAGGCCTACACGGAGGGCACAGGGTGGCCTGCTGACGCTGTCCCCAGCTCCACTCACCTCCACTCCGGCCAGGGCACTGAGATCTGGCGCCATTAGTGCCTCCAGGGATGCTGGCCGGCTGGCAGCATCCCCCCTTACTCCCCCCCTTTCTGGGTCTGGTCTAGTGGCATCTGGTGTGGTTAGTGGGTCCCGGGCGCCCAGGCTGGCGCGTGGCAGGCGGGTTGCAAATCGGAGGGCCGTATGCTTGCCTCCAGTCCCTGTCGGCCTTGAGCCCCTCTCTGAGGGCTCCATATCGGGCCTTTCTGATGAGGGTGAGGCGCTGGATCGCCTTTCCCCAGCCCCCCGCTCCACGGTTGCTGTTTCTGCCCCTGTCTGTCCTGGTGCTGAGCCTGCTGGTTCCCGGCGGGGAGGGAGGACTACTAATGACGCTGTCTCTTCCCTGCAGGCTGTTCCTCCCTGTAATGCCCCAGGTGTTGCGCAGCACTTGCTGTTTGCAGGTTCACAAGGTAGTGCTGCTTTTTCCTCGTCTGCCCCGACTGCAGGGTCTTTGCCGGTGGACTCCTGGGCATCTGGGTTGCCGCATCAGCATGGTGAGTGCGGTGACACGGGGGGTCTGTTGTAGTGGGTAATAACTTGGCGCCAGCGTTGGAGGGGTTAATGCGGGGTTTACAGGGGGTCCTGCTTCAGTTGGGGTCCCCGGGGGGTTCAATGCCTTCGGTGGCACAGCAGATGGATACCCATTTGCGGGGGTATGGGAAGCGGCGGGCCTGCCAAGCGGGGGCTTGGGCGGCTCGCCAGTTGCGGGGTGTTCGTCCACCCCTCAAGTGCCAGCTCCAGCTCCAATTACCCCAGCTCCGCCCGGGGGATTGGTTTCGGAAGGGCTGGACTCAGCTGAGCTTACAGTAGAGGCCCCTGCGAGGACGGTTGCGCCCATGGCTCATGGGGCGTCTTACATGTGCTGGTCGGGTCCTCTGGGGTTGCACCTTACCCGGGAGGTTCGGGAGAAAATCTGGAAGGGGGAGTATTTGGAGATCCTCTCCCTTATTCCCCTGGAAGATGTCCCACCTCCTGAGAAGGATTTGAAGGACTCTGAGAAGGAGAAAGAGAAGTATCGGTTCCGGAAGATCCCTAAGACCTTCGGGAATTGGATACGGGCGTTCTCGGTCTTTGCAAGTGTGATGGGGGAAAAATTCCCGGAGCGGTGTTCGGCTTTGTTCTGCTATCAGGACCAAATCTGGACCGCGTGCCGGGTATACGGGGGGCTCAGCTGGTGGCGTTACGAAGAACAGTTTCGCCAGCGGTTGGCAGTCCGCCCTTCACTGACATGGGACCAGATGGATATTGGTTTGTGGTTGTCAATCATGACCCGACCTGCATCTGCCCAAGGGGGGATGTCTTCCTTTCTTGGGGGGGCTGGCGGGATGGGAACTGCTTCCCCCCCGTCAGCCTCCTCGTCTACACCAAAACGCCCCGGTTCGTGCTGGCAGTTTAACGACGGCCAGTGCAAATGGGGGGCTACCTGCCGCTTCAAGCACGAGTGTTCGGGGTGTGGTGGAAATCACCCCTCCACCCGTTGCTTTAAGCGTGGCAAATCAGGGGACAAGGCAGACGTGGGCGCAAAGGGGGAGGACGCCGGTGGACGTCGCCGCGATGCGCCCGTGGCTAAGCCGTTATAGAAACCGTCGGGCGGCGGATATTCTGGAGTCGGGTTTTGAAGAGGGTTTTTGGATTCCCTTTCGGGAACGGCCCGCGGTTTTATCCTTGCGGAACTTGCGGTCGGTGGCAGGTAATCCAGAGGTTGTGAGGGAGAAGTTGGGGAAGGAGATCGCATTAGGGAGGATGGCGGGCCCATTTCGGGAACCCCCACCTCGCGAATCTGCGGGTTTCTCCCCTGGGAGTGGTTCCTAAAAAGGAACCCGGGAAGTTCCGTCTCATTCATCATCTGTCTTACCCCTTTGGGGGTTCGGTGAATGATGACATTGACGCGGAATTATGCCGCGTGCTATACGTGTCGTTTGACGCGGCGGTCCGTATGGTTAGGGACGCGGGGGTAGGGGCCCTTATGGCTAAAACGGATATTGAAGCTGCATTTCGGTTGTTGCCGGTTCATCCGGAGTGTCATCACCTGTTGGGGTGTTTCTTTGAAGGGGAATACTACGTGGATCTGAGCCTCCCTATGGGTTGCTCGATTTCATGCTTCTATTTCGAATGCTTCAGTTCTTTCCTGGAATGGGTGGTGAGAATGGAATCAGGTTATGATTCCGTACTGCATTACCTGGATGATTTTCTTTGTGTTGGTCCTCGTCAGTCGGACGTTTGTGCGCACGTGTTGCGATCAGTGCAGAGTGTGGCCGCCTCTTTCGGGGTGCCGTTGGCACCTGGGAAGACGGAGGGCCCAGCGACGTGCCTGAGCTTCCTCGGCATCGAGATAGACTCTGTCGCCGGGGAGTGCCGGCTGCCCATGGATAAGGTTGTGGGGCTCAGGGATGCCGTGGCGGGGTCCATCAGGGCACGTAAATTGCAGCTCCGCCCCTTACAGTCTTTGTTGGGGAAGCTTAATTTTGCATGCCGCATTATTCCCATGGGAAGGGTTTTTAACAGGCGGCTTGCGGCAGCCACTGCGGGGGTGACAAGGGCGCATCATTTTATTCGGCTCACACGGCCGCTGCGGGATGACCTGGTGGTCTGGGATTGTTTTTTGGCTAACTTTAATGGTAGGGCGTTGTGGCAGTCCCCGGAAGTTTCTAATCAGGATCTCCACCTGTACACAGACGCGGCAGGGTCAGTGGGTTTCGGGGCCATCTTGGGTTCTCAATGGAGTTCGGGTGTGTGGCCATCCGATTGGCGGGTAGCGGGGTTGACCAAAAATCTGGCATTTTTGGAACTGTTTCCCATTCTAGTGTCTCTGGAGCTGTGGGGCCCGGCTCTGAGGGACCGCAGAGTGGTCTTTCATTGCGACAATTTGGGGGTCGTGCAGGCCATTAACAATCTGACTGCGTCTTCCCCTCCCGTCATACGGCTGTTGCGGCGTTTGGTTTTGCGCTGCCTCTGCTTGAATATTACTTGTAGAGCCGTGCATATCCCTGGGGTTCTTAATGTTACCGCTGATGCCCTTTCTCGTTCGCAGTGGCCGGAGTTCAGGGCGGCTGCGCCATGGGCGGACGAGGAAGGGTACCCCTGCCCTCAGGACCTCTGGGACCATGGGCGGGTCGAGTAACTCAGTGGGTTCAGGGGTCGGTTTGTCAGGCGACGTGGGATAGATACGGTAAGGCCTGGGCTGAGTGGGAGGAGTTGGAGCAGGCTCGTGGGGGTTTCCATGGGGTCGAGGATCGATTACAGGGTTTGCTCTGGCTATTGTGGCACTGGGAAGCTTCGGGTCTGTCCCCAGGTGTGGTGTCCGGTAAGCTGTCTGGCCTGGCTTTTGGTTTCAAGCTACTCAGGATCCCGGACATCACTAAGGAATTTGTAGTTCGCCAGGCGATGAAAGGCTGGCGCAGGACTCGGGTGTCTAGGGATTCGCGTAGGCCGGTTTCAGGGGCTCTCCTCCTGGGGCTGTTCCACACTCTTCCGTCGGTTTGTTCGTCGGAAGGGGAGGTGTTGTTGTTTCAGGCAGCGTTTGCGCTCGCATTTTTTGGGGCGTTGAGGGTGGGTGAGCTGGTTAGCCCCTCGAAGGTGAGACAAGGGGGGCTCCAGTCGCAGGACGTGTAGTGGGTGCCTGCGTCCGTTCGCTTTAAGATCAGGCGGTCTAAGACCGATATGGAGGGTAGGGGGGCTTGGGTCACTTTACGGGAGGTTGTGGGGTCTAGTGTTTGTCCCGTGGCCTGTCTGGATCGTTATTTGGACGTCCGGCCTTCTGCTCCGGGGTCACTGCTGTTACACTTGGATGGCACCCCCCTTTCCCGTTTCCAATTTATCCGGGTGTTTAAGCGGGCCTTGGAGGTTATGGGGATTCCGGGGTGTGAATTTGGGGGTCATTCCTTCCGGATCGGGGCGGCTACTGAGGCATCCCGGGTTGGTTTTTCTGACCGAGAGGTTCGGCGGATCGGGCGGTGGGAATCGCGCCGTTTTCAGTCTTACGTGCGCCCAGGCGGGCTAATCTCATCTGTTCCTTTTGTATCCTCATAGGTCGTCCTACATGTAGGGTTTGGCTGATCGGCCATTCTTACATTTATTGGGCTCGGCAGCGTGCGGCAGTTCGCCCGGGTGGGGAGCGTATGGGTCTTTCCCCTCTGCAGGCCGAGGTGCGGTGGTTTGGGACGAGGGGCATGAGATGGGTTCGGTTCCTCCCGGAGGTAGTGCAGCTTTCGCGGCTCCTGGGTCCCCCGGATATCTTGGTCATACATCTGGGGGGTAATGATTTGGGCACGTTCCCAGTGTTGGGCCTGGGTGACGCGATCAAGCAGGATTTGGCGAGGCTGCTGGTTCTTTTTCCTGAGGTGGTCATTATATGGTCTGAGGTTATTCCCAGGAATTTTTGGCGCTGTGCTCAAAATCAGAGGGCACTTGAGAGGTCTCGGATTAAATTAAACAAACGGGTTTCTAAATTTGTTTTGGGTATTGGGGGTTTTACAATTCGGCACCGGGTTTTTGAGAGAAATGCGGCGAATTTCTTTCGGAGTGACGGGGTCCATTTGAACGAGGTGGGTCTGGACCTGTTTAATTTAGCACTACAGGAGACAATTGAGCTGGCCATGGCTGGGGGTGGGGGGGATCACCGTTGATTTAAGGTGGTTAAACAACGGTGCTTATGGCGGGGTGTCCTTGCCAATTTAATAGTTAAGGACGGAAGGGATGAAGTCCTAAGGATGGTAAAGTGTCCCCTCCCCTAACCTCGGATAAAATGTAGGTGATACTAACGGCCGTGCCCACCGAGCTAATAGTCGGCTGGTGGTTAGCATTAGGTTGGCAAAGAAGAAATGAGGTGATGTGGACGAGGGGGGAGGGGGGCTACCTTGGTGTAGGGACCTTAGTTTTAAAAGGTCGGGATTGTTATGTGTTAGGGACTATTTGGCAAGGACTAGTTATAACTGTATGATGTCTTTAATATTTTAATGTTATATATTTGTGATCTATTTATATATTTCAGAAGGTTATAAGTGAAATAATAAATGGAGGATAGTTGGTGGCTCATACAGTTATTTGTTATGTTAATAAAGCTGTGGCCTAATTTAAATCCAATTTAAGTCTGGCGTCTTTTATTTGGGGGGGTTTGTGGGTAAAGGTTGGGTTTTATACATGTAAGGAACATCTTCCCCTGTACTACATACATGTATTACGTTACATTTTAAGCTATCCCTCACATAGAGACACATGACAGACACATTATAACATCACAGACACATTATAACACATTATAACATCACAAACACAGGCACATTATAACATGACAGACATATTATAACATGACAGACACATTAGTACATCACAGACACATTAGTACATCACTGACACATTATAACATAACAGACACATACACATTATAACATCACAGACACAACATGACAGACATATTATAACATCACAAACACATTATAACATCACAAACACATAACAACACAAACACATTATAACATGACAGACACAGACACATTATAACATGACAGACACATTATAACATACCAGACACATTATAACATCACAAACACATAACAACACAAACACATTATAACATGACAGACACAGACACATTATAACATGACAGGCACATTATAACATGACATCAACATTATAACATCACAGACACATTAAAACATCACAGACACATTATAACATCACAAACACATTATAACATGACAGACACATTATAACATGACAGACACACTATAACATGACAGACACATTATAACATCACAGACACAGACACATTATAACATCACAGACATATTATAACATCACAGACACAGGCACATTATAACATGACAGACACATTATAACATGACAGACACATTATAACATCACAGACACATTATAACATCACAGAGACATTATAACACGACAGACACATTATAACATCACAGACACATTATAACATGACACACATTTTAACATGACAGACACATTATAACATCACAGACACATTATAACATCACAAACACATTATAACACGACAGACACATTATAACATCACAGACACATACACATTATAACATCACAGACATATTATAACATCACAGACACAGACACATTATAACATGACAGACACATTATAACATGACAGACACATTATAACATGACAGACACATTATAACATACCAGACACATTATAACATCACAAACACATTATAACATCACAGACACATTATAACATCACAGACACATACACATTATAACATCACAGACATATTATAACATCACAGACACAGGCACATTATAACATGACAGACACATTATAACATGACAGACACATTATAACATCACAGACACATTATAACATCACAGAGACATTATAACACGACAGACACATTATAACATCACAGACACATACACATTATAACATCACAGACATATTATAACATCACAGACACAGGCACATTATAACATGACAGACACATTATAACATGACAGACACATTATAACATACCAGACACATTATAACATCACAAACACATAACAACACAAACACATTATAACATGACAGACACATTATAACATGACAGACACAGACACATTATAACATGACAGGCACATTATAACATGACAGACATATTATAACATGACAGACACATTATAACATCACAGACACATTGTAACATCACAGACACAGGCACATTATAACATGACAGACATATTATAACATCACAGACACATTATAACATGACAGACACATTATAACATCACAGACACGGGCACATTATAACATGACAGACACATTATAACATCACAGACACAGACACGTTATAACATGAAAGACACATTATAACATCACAGACACGTTATAACATCACAGACACGTTATAACATCATAGACACATTATAACATCACAGACACATTATAACATCACAAACACATTATAACATGACAGACACATTATAACATCACAGACACATGGAGTGACAGACACGTTATAACATCACAGACACATTATAACATCACAGACACATTATAACATGACAGACACATTATAACATCACAGACACATTATAACATGACATAAACATTATAACATCACAGACACATTAAAACATCACAGACACATTATAACATCACAAACACATTATAACATGACAGACACCTTATAACATGACAGACACACTATAACATGACAGACACATAATAACATCACAGACACAGACACATTATAACATCACAGACATATTATAACATCACAGACACATTATAACATGACATAAACATTATAACATCACAGACACATTAAAACATCACAGACACATTATAACATCACAAACACATAATAACATGACAGACACCTTATAACATGACAGACACACTATAACATGACAGACACATTATAACATCACAGACACAGACACATTATAACATCACAGACATATTATAACATCACAGACACAGGCACATTATAACATGACAGACATATTATAACATGACAGACACATTATAACATCACAGACACATTATAACATCACAGAGACATTATAACACGACAGACACATTATAACATCACAGACACATTATAACATCACAGACACATTATAACATCACAGACACATTATAACATGACAGACACATTATAACATCACAGACACATTATAACATCACAGACACATTATAACATCACAGACATATTATAACATCACAGACACAGGCACATTATAACATGACAGACACATTATAACATGACAGACACATTATAACATCACAGACACATTATAACATCACAGAGACATTATAACACGACAGACACATTATAACATCACAGACACATACACATTATAACATCACAGACATATTATAACATCACAGACACAGGCACATTATAACATCACAGACATATTATAACATCACAGACACATTATAACATCACAGACACGTTATAACATGACAGACACATTATAACATCACAGACACATTATAACATCACAGACACGTTATAACATCACAGACACATTATAACATCACAGACACATTATAACATCACAGACACATTATGACATGACAGACGCATTATAACATCACAAACACATTATAACATCACAGACACATACACATTATAACATCACAGACATATTATAACATCACAGACACAGGCACATTATAACATGACAGACACATTATAACATGACAGACACATTATAACATCGCAGACACATTATAACATCACAGACATATAACATGACAGACACATTATAACATGACAGACACATTATAACATGACAGACATATAACATGACAGACACATTATAACATCACAGACACAGACACGTTATAACATGACAGACACATTATAACATGACAGACACATTATATTATCACAGACATATTATAACATCACAGACACATTATAACATCACAGACACATTATAACATCACATACACATTATAACATCACAGACACATTATAACATGACAGACACATTATAACATGACAGACACATTATAACATCACAAACACATTATAACATCATAGACACATTATAACATCACAGACACATACACATTATAACATCACAGACATATTATAACATCACAGACAAAGGCACATTATAACATGACAGACACATTATAACATGACATACACATTATAACATCACAGACATATTATAACATCACAGACACATTATAACATCACAGACACATTATAACATCACAGACATATTACATGACAGACACATTATAACATGAGAGACACATTATAACATCACAGACACGTTATAACATGACAGACACATTATAAAATCACAGACACATTATAACATCACAGACACAGACACGTTATAACATGACAGACACATTATAACATGACAGACACATTATAACATCACAGACACATTATGACACGACAGACACATTATAGCATCACAGACACATACACATTATAACATCCTAGACATATTATAACATCACAGACACAGGCACATTATAACATGACTGACACATTATAACATGACAGACACATTATAACATCACAGACACATTATGACATCACAAACATATAACATGACAGACACATTATAACATCACAGACACATTATAACATGACAGACACATTATAACATCACAGACATATAACATGACAGACACATTATAACATCACAGACACATTATAACATCACAGACAAGTTATAACATCACAGACACATTATAACATGACAGACGCATTATAACATCACAGACATATTATAACATGAAAGACAAAATTATAACATCACAGACACATTATAACATCACAGACACATACACATTATAACATCACAGACATATTGTAACATCACAGACACAGGCACATTATAACATGACAGACACATTATAACATCACAGACACATTATAACATGACAGACACATTATAACATGACAGACACATTATAACATCACAGACACATTATAACATCACAGACATATAACATGACAGACACATTATAACATGACAGACACATTATAACATCACAGACACAGACACGTTATAACATCACAGACACATTATAACATCACAGACACATTATAGCATCACAGACACATTATAGCATCATAGACACATACTCATTATAACATCACAGACATATTATAACATCACAGACACAGGCACATTATAACATCACAGACACATTATAACATCACAAACACATTATAACATCACAGACACATTATAACATCACAGACACGTTATAACATCACAGACACATTTTAACATCACAGACACATTTTAACATCACAGACACATTATAACATCACAGACACTTTATAACATCACAGACACATTATAACATCACAGACATATAACATGACAGACACATTATAACATGAGAGACACATTATAACATCACAGACACGTTATAACATGACAGACACATTATAACATCACAGACACATTATAACATCACAGACACGTTATAACATCACAGACACATTATAACATCACAGACACATTATAACATCACAGACACATACACATTATAACATCACAGACATATTATAACATCACAGACACATTATAACATCACAGACACATTATAACATCACAGACATATAACATGACAGACACATTATAACATGAGAGACACATTATAACATCACAAACACATTATAACATGACAGACACATTATAACATCACAGACACATGGAGTGACAGACACGTTATAACATCACAGACACATTATAACATCACAGACACATTATAACATGACAGACACATTATAACATCACAGACACATTATAACATGACATAAACATTATAACATCACAGACACATTAAAACATCACAGACACATTATAACATCACAAACACATTATAACATGACAGACACCTTATAACATGACAGACACACTATAACATGACAGACACATTATAACATCACAGACACAGACACATTATAACATCACAGACATATTATAACATAACAGACACATTATAACATGACATAAACATTATAACATCACAGACACATTAAAACATCACAGACACATTATAACATCACAAACACATTATAACATGACAGACACCTTATAACATGACAGACACACTATAACATGACAGACACATTATAACATCACAGACACAGACACATTATAACATCACAGACATATTATAACATCACTGACACAGGCACATTATAACATGACAGACATATTATAACATGACAGACACATTATAACATCACAGACACATTATAACATCACAGAGACATTATAACACGACAGACACATTATAACATCACAGACACATTATAACATCACAGACACATTATAACATGACAGACACATTATAACATCACAGACACATTATAACATCACAGACATATTATAACATCACAGACACAGGCACATTATAACATGACAGACACATTATAACATGACAGACACATTATAACATCACAGACACATTATAACATCACAGAGACATTATAACACGACAGACACATTATAACATCACAGACATATTATAACATCACAGACACAGGCACATTATAACATCACAGACATATTATAACATCACAGACACATTATAACATCACAGACACGTTATAACATGACAGACACATTATAACATCACAGACACATTATAACATCACAGACACGTTATAACATGACAGACACATTATAACATCACAGACACATTATAACATCACAGACACATTATGACATGACAGACGCATTATAACATCACAAACACATTATAACATCACAGACACATACACATTATAACATCACAGACATATTATAACATGACAGACACAGGCACATTATAACATGACAGACACATAATAACATCGCAGACACATTATAACATCACAGACATATAACATTACAGACACATTATAACATGACAGACACATTATAACATGACAGACATATAACATGACAGACACATTATAACATCACAGACACAGACACGTTATAACATGACAGACACATTATAACATGACAGACACATTATGTTATCACAGACATATTATAACATCACAGACACATTATAACATCACAGACACATTATAACATCACATACACATTATAACATCACAGACACATTATAACATGACAGACACATTATAACATGACAGACGCATTATAACATCACAAACACATTATAACATCATAGACACATTATAACATCACAGACACATACACATTATAACATCACAGACATATTATAACATCACAGACACAGGCACATTATAACATGACAGACACATTATAACATGACAGACACATTATAACATCGCAGACACATTATAACATCACAGACATATAACATCACAGACACATTATAACATGACAGACACATTATAACATGACAGACATATAACATGACAGACACATTATAACATCACAGACACAGACACGTTATAACATGACAGACACATTATAACATGACAGACACATTATAACATCACAGACACATAGACATTATAACATCACAGACATATTATAACATCACAGACACATTATAACATCACAGACACATACACATTATAACATCACAGACATATTATAACATCACAGACACAGGCACATTATAACATCACAGACACATTATAACATCACAAACACATTATAACATCACAGACACATTATAACATGACAGACACATTATAACATCACAGACACATACACATTATAACATGACAGACATATTATAACATCACAGACACAGTCACATTATAACATGACAGACACATTATAACATGACAGACACATTATAACATCACAGACACATTACAACATGACAGACACATTATAACATGACAGACACATTATAACATCACAGACACATTATGACATCACAGACATATAACATGACAGACACATTATAACATGACAGACACATTATAACATCACAGACACATTATAACATCACAGACATATAACATGACAGACACATTATAACATGACAGACACATTATAACATCACAGACACATTATAACATCACAGACATATAACATGACAGACACATTATAACATGACAGACACATTATAACATCACAGACACAGACACGTTATAACATCACAGGCACATTATAACATGACAGACACATTATAACATGACAGACACATTATAACATCACAGACACATTATAACATGACAGACACATTATAACATGACAGACACATTATAACATCACAGACACATTATAACATCACAGACATATAACATGACAGACACATTATAACATGACAGACACATTATAACATCACAGACACATTATAACATCACAGACATATAACATGACAGACACATTATAACATGACAGACACATTATAACATCACAGACACAGACACGTTATAACATCACAGACACATTATAACATCACAGACACATTATAGCATCACAGACACATTATAGCATCATAGACACATACTCATTATAACATCACAGACATATTATAACATCACAGACACAGGCACATTATAACATCACAGACACATTATAACATCACAAACACATTATAACATCACAGACACATTATAACATCACAGACACGTTATAACATCACAGACACATTATAACATCACAGACACTTTATAACATCACAGACACATTATAACATCACAGACATATAACATGACAGACACATTATAACATGAGAGACACATTATAACATCACAGACACGTTATAACATGACAGACACATTATAACATCACAGACACATTATAACATCACAGACACGTTATAACATCACAGACACATTATAACATCACAGACACATTATAACATGACAGACGCATTATAACATCACAGACACATACACATTATAACATCACAGACATATTATAACATCACAGACACATTATAACATCACAGACACATTATAACATCACAGACATATAACATGACAGACACATTATAACATGAGAGACACATTATAACATCACAAACACATTATAACATGACAGACACATTATAACATCACAGACAAATGGAGTGACAGACACGTTATAACATCACAGACACATTATAACATCACAGACACATTATAACATGACAGACACATTATAACATCACAGACACATTATAACATGACATAAACATTATAACATCACAGACACATTATAACATCACAAACACATTATAACATGACAGACACCTTATAACATGACAGACACACTATAACATGACAGACACATTATAACATCACAGACACAGACACATTATAACATCACAGACATATTATAACATTACAGACACATTATAACATGACATAAACATTATAACATCACAGACACATTAAAACATCACAGACACATTATAACATCACAAACACATTATAACATGACAGACACCTTATAACATGACAGACACACTATAACATGACAGACACATTATAACATCACAGACACAGACACATTATAACATCACAGACATATTATAACATCACTGACACAGGCACATTATAACATGACAGACATATTATAACATGACAGACACATTATAACATCACAGACACATTATAACATCACAGAGACATTATAACACGACAGACACATTATAACATCACAGACACATTATAACATCACAGACACATTATAACATCACAGACACATTATAACATGACAGACACATTATAACATCACAGACACATTATAACATCACAGACACATTATAACATCACAGACATATTATAACATCACAGACACAGGCACATTATAACATGACAGACACATTATAACATGACAGACACATTATAACATCACAGACACATTATAACATCACAGAGACATTATAACACGACAGACACATTATAACATCACAGACACATACACATTATAACATCACAGACATATTATAACATCACAGACACAGGCACATTATAACATCACAGACATATTATAACATCACAGACACATTATAACATCACAGACACGTTATAACATGACAGACACATTATAACATCACAGACACATTATAACATCACAGACACGTTATAACATGACAGACACATTATAACATCACAGACACATTATAACATCACAGACACATTATGACATGACAGACGCATTATAACATCACAAACACATTATAACATCACAGACACATACACATTATAACATCACAGACATATTATAACATCACAGACACAGGCACATTATAACATGACAGACACATAATAACATCGCAGACACATTATAACATCACAGACATATAACATGACAGACACATTATAACATGACAGACACATTATAACATGACAGACATATAACATGACAGACACATTATAACATCACAGACACAGACACGTTATAACATGACAGACACATTATAACATGACAGACACATTATATTATCACAGACATATTATAACATCACAGACACATTATAACATCACAGACACATTATAACATCACATACACATTATAACATCACAGACACATTATAACATGACAGACACATTATAACATGACAGACGCATTATAACATCACAAACACATTATAACATCATAGACACATTATAACATCACAGACACATACACATTATAACATCACAGACATATTATAACATCACAGACACAGGCACATTATAACATGACAGACACATTATAACATGACAGACACATTATAACATCGCAGACACATTATAACATCACAGACATATAACATCACAGACACATTATAACATGACAGACACATTATAACATGACAGACATATAACATGACAGACACATTATAACATCACAGACACAGACACGTTATAACATGACAGACACATTATAACATGACAGACACATTATAACATCACAGACACATAGACATTATAACATCACAGACATATTATAACATCACAGACACATTATAACATCACAGACACATACACATTATAACATCACAGACATATTATAACATCACAGACACAGGCACATTATAACATCACAGACACATTATAACATCACAAACACATTATAACATCACAGACACATTATAACATGACAGACACATTATAACATCACAGACACATACACATTATAACATGACAGACATATTATAACATCACAGACACAGTCACATTATAACATGACAGACACATTATAACATGACAGACACATTATAACATCACAGACACATTACAACATGACAGACACATTATAACATGACAGACACATTATAACATCACAGACACATTATGACATCACAGACATATAACATGACAGACACATTATAACATGACAGACACATTATAACATGACAGACACATTATAACATCACAGACACATTATAACATGACAGACACATTATAACATGACAGACACATTATAACATCACAGACACATTATAACATCACAGACATATAACATGACAGACACATTATAACATGACAGACACATTATAACATCACAGACACATTATAACATCACAGACATATAACATGACAGACACATTATAACATGACAGACACATTATAACATCACAGACACAGACACGTTATAACATCACAGACACATTATAACATCACAGACACATTATAGCATCACAGACACATTATAGCATCACAGACACATACACATTATAACATCACAGACATATTATAACATCACAGACACAGGCACATTATAACATCACAGACACATTATAACATCACAAACACATTATAACATCACAGACACATTATAACATCACAGACACATTATAACATCACAGACATGTTATAACATCACAGACACATTATAACATCACAGACACATTGTAACATCACAGACACATTATAACATCACAGACACATTATAACATCACAGACACATTATAACATCAAAGACATATAACATGACAGACACATTATAACATGAGAGACACATTATAACATCACAGACACGTTATAACATGACAGACACATTATAACATCACAGACACATTATAACATCACAGACACGTTATAACATGACAGACACATTATAACATCACAGACACATACACATTATAACATCACAGACATATTATAACATCACAGACACATTATAACATCACAGACACATTATAACATCACAGACATATTACATGACAGACACATTATAACATGAGAGACACATTATAACATCACAGACACGTTATAACATGACAGACACATTATAAAATCACAGACACATTATAACATCACAGACACAGACACGTTATAACATGACAGACACATTATAACATGACAGACACATTATAACATCACAGACACATTATGACACGACAGACACATTATAGCATCACAGACACATACACATTATAACATCCTAGACATATTATAACATCACAGACACAGGCACATTATAACATGACTGACACATTATAACATGACAGACACATTATAACATCACAGACACATTATGACATCACAAACATATAACATGACAGACACATTATAACATCACAGACACATTATAACATGACAGACACATTATAACATGACAGACACATTATAACATCACTGACATATAACATGACAGACACATTATAACATCACAGACACATTATAACATCACAGACAAGTTATAACATCACAGACACATTATAACATGACAGACGCATTATAACATCACAGACACATTATAACATGAAAGACAAAATTATAACATCACAGACACATTATAACATCACAGACACATACACATTATAACATCACAGACATATTATAACATCACAGACACAGGCACATTATAACATGACAGACACATTATAACATCACAGACACATTATAACATGACAGACACATTATAACATGACAGACACATTATAACATCACAGACACATTATAACATCACAGACATATAACATGACAGACACATTATAACATGACAGACACATTATAACATCACAGACACAGACACGTTATAACATCACAGACACATTATAACATCACAGACACATTATAGCATCACAGACACATTATAGCATCATAGACACATACTCATTATAACATCACAGACATATTATAACATCACAGACACAGGCACATTATAACATCACAGACACATTATAACATCACAAACACATTATAACATCACAGACACATTATAACATCACAGACACGTTATAACATCACAGACACATTTTAACATCACAGACACATTTTAACATCACAGACACATTATAACATCACAGACACTTTATAACATCACAGACACATTATAACATCACAGACATATAACATGACAGACACATTATAACATGAGAGACACATTATAACATCACAGACACGTTATAACATGACAGACACATTATAACATCACAGACACATTATAACATCACAGACACGTTATAACATCACAGACACATTATAACATCACAGACACATTATAACATGACAGACACATTATAACATCACAGACACATACACATTATAACATCACAGACATATTATAACATCACAGACACATTATAACATCACAGACACATTATAACATCACAGACATATAACATGACAGACACATTATAACATGAGAGACACATTATAACATCACAAACACATTATAACATGACAGACACATTATAACATCACAGACACATGGAGTGACAGACACGTTATAACATCACAGACACATTATAACATCACAGACACATTATAACATGACAGACACATTATAACATCACAGACACATTATAACATGACATAAACATTATAACATCACAGACACATTAAAACATCACAGACACATTATAACATCACAAACACATTATAACATGACAGACACCTTATAACATGACAGACACACTATAACATGACAGACACATTATAACATCACAGACACAGACACATTATAACATCACAGACATATTATAACATCACAGACACATTATAACATGACATAAACATTATAACATCACAGACACATTAAAACATCACAGACACATTATAACATCACAAACACATTATAACATGACAGACACCTTATAACATGACAGACACACTATAACATGACAGACACATTATAACATCACAGACACAGACACATTATAACATCACAGACATATTATAACATCACTGACACAGGCACATTATAACATGACAGACATATTATAACATGACAGACACATTATAACATCACAGACACATTATAACATCACAGAGACATTATAACACGACAGACACATTATAACATCACAGACACATTATAACATCACAGACACATTATAACATGACAGACACATTATAACATCACAGACACATTATAACATCACAGACACATTATAACATCACAGACATATTATAACATCACAGACACAGGCACATTATAACATGACAGACACATTATAACATGACAGACACATTATAACATCACAGACACATTATAACATCACAGAGACATTATAACACGACAGACACATTATAACATCACAGACACATACACATTATAACATCACAGACATATTATAACATCACAGACACAGGCACATTATAACATCACAGACATATTATAACATCACAGACACATTATAACATCACAGACACGTTATAACATGACAGACACATTATAACATCACAGACACATTATAACATCACAGACACGTTATAACATGACAGACACATTATAACATCACAGACACATTATAACATCACAGACACATTATGACATGACAGACGCATTATAACATCACAAACACATTATAACATCACAGACACATACACATTATAACATCACAGACATATTATAACATCACAGACACAGGCACATTATAACATGACAGACACATAATAACATCGCAGACACATTATAACATCACAGACATATAACATGACAGACACATTATAACATGACAGACACATTATAACATGACAGACATATAACATGACAGACACATTATAACATCACAGACACAGACACGTTATAACATGACAGACACATTATAACATGACAGACACATTATATTATCACAGACATATTATAACATCACAGACACATTATAACATCACAGACACATTATAACATCACATACACATTATAACATCACAGACACATTATAACATGACAGACACATTATAACATGACAGACGCATTATAACATCACAAACACATTATAACATCATAGACACATTATAACATCACAGACACATACACATTATAACATCACAGACATATTATAACATCACAGACACAGGCACATTATAACATGACAGACACATTATAACATGACAGACACATTATAACATCGCAGACACATTATAACATCACAGACATATAACATCACAGACACATTATAACATGACAGACACATTATAACATGACAGACATATAACATGACAGACACATTATAACATCACAGACACAGACACGTTATAACATGACAGACACATTATAACATGACAGACACATTATAACATCACAGACACATAGACATTATAACATCACAGACATATTATAACATCACAGACACATTATAACATCACAGACACATACACATTATAACATCACAGACATATTATAACATCACAGACACAGGCACATTATAACATCACAGACACATTATAACATCACAAACACATTATAACATCACAGACACATTATAACATGACAGACACATTATAACATCACAGACACATACACATTATAACATGACAGACATATTATAACATCACAGACACAGTCACATTATAACATGACAGACACATTATAACATGACAGACACATTATAACATCACAGACACATTACAACATGACAGACACATTATAACATGACAGACACATTATAACATCACAGACACATTATGACATCACAGACATATAACATGACAGACACATTATAACATGACAGACACATTATAACATGACAGACACATTATAACATCACAGACACATTATAACATGACAGACACATTATAACATGACAGACACATTATAACATCACAGACACATTATAACATCACAGACATATAACATGACAGACACATTATAACATGACAGACACATTATAACATCACAGACACATTATAACATCACAGACATATAACATGACAGACACATTATAACATGACAGACACATTATAACATCACAGACACAGACACGTTATAACATCACAGACACATTATAACATCACAGACACATTATAGCATCACAGACACATTATAGCATCACAGACACATACACATTATAACATCACAGACATATTATAACATCACAGACACAGGCACATTATAACATCACAGACACATTATAACATCACAAACACATTATAACATCACAGACACATTATAACATCACAGACACATTATAACATCACAGACATGTTATAACATCACAGACACATTATAACATCACAGACACATTGTAACATCACAGACACATTATAACATCACAGACACATTATAACATCACAGACACATTATAACATCAAAGACATATAACATGACAGACACATTATAACATGAGAGACACATTATAACATCACAGACACGTTATAACATGACAGACACATTATAACATCACAGACACATTATAACATCACAGACACGTTATAACATGACAGACACATTATAACATCACAGACACATACACATTATAACATCACAGACATATTATAACATCACAGACACATTATAACATCACAGACACATTATAACATCACAGACATATTACATGACAGACACATTATAACATGAGAGACACATTATAACATCACAGACACGTTATAACATGACAGACACATTATAAAATCACAGACACATTATAACATCACAGACACAGACACGTTATAACATGACAGACACATTATAACATGACAGACACATTATAACATCACAGACACATTATGACACGACAGACACATTATAGCATCACAGACACATACACATTATAACATCCTAGACATATTATAACATCACAGACACAGGCACATTATAACATGACTGACACATTATAACATGACAGACACATTATAACATCACAGACACATTATGACATCACAAACATATAACATGACAGACACATTATAACATCACAGACACATTATAACATGACAGACACATTATAACATGACAGACACATTATAACATCACTGACATATAACATGACAGACACATTATAACATCACAGACACATTATAACATCACAGACAAGTTATAACATCACAGACACATTATAACATGACAGACGCATTATAACATCACAGACACATTATAACATGAAAGACAAAATTATAACATCACAGACACATTATAACATCACAGACACATACACATTATAACATCACAGACATATTATAACATCACAGACACAGGCACATTATAACATGACAGACACATTATAACATCACAGACACATTATAACATGACAGACACATTATAACATGACAGACACATTATAACATCACAGACACATTATAACATCACAGACATATAACATGACAGACACATTATAACATGACAGACACATTATAACATCACAGACACAGACACGTTATAACATCACAGACACATTATAACATCACAGACACATTATAGCATCACAGACACATTATAGCATCATAGACACATACTCATTATAACATCACAGACATATTATAACATCACAGACACAGGCACATTATAACATCACAGACACATTATAACATCACAAACACATTATAACATCACAGACACATTATAACATCACAGACACGTTATAACATCACAGACACATTTTAACATCACAGACACATTTTAACATCACAGACACATTATAACATCACAGACACTTTATAACATCACAGACACATTATAACATCACAGACATATAACATGACAGACACATTATAACATGAGAGACACATTATAACATCACAGACACGTTATAACATGACAGACACATTATAACATCACAGACACATTATAACATCACAGACACGTTATAACATCACAGACACATTATAACATCACAGACACATTATAACATGACAGACACATTATAACATCACAGACACATACACATTATAACATCACAGACATATTATAACATCACAGACACATTATAACATCACAGACACATTATAACATCACAGACATATAACATGACAGACACATTATAACATGAGAGACACATTATAACATCACAAACACATTATAACATGACAGACACATTATAACATCACAGACACATGGAGTGACAGACACGTTATAACATCACAGACACATTATAACATCACAGACACATTATAACATGACAGACACATTATAACATCACAGACACATTATAACATGACATAAACATTATAACATCACAGACACATTAAAACATCACAGACACATTATAACATCACAAACACATTATAACATGACAGACACCTTATAACATGACAGACACACTATAACATGACAGACACATTATAACATCACAGACACAGACACATTATAACATCACAGACATATTATAACATCACAGACACATTATAACATGACATAAACATTATAACATCACAGACACATTAAAACATCACAGACACATTATAACATCACAAACACATTATAACATGACAGACACCTTATAACATGACAGACACACTATAACATGACAGACACATTATAACATCACAGACACAGACACATTATAACATCACAGACATATTATAACATCACTGACACAGGCACATTATAACATGACAGACATATTATAACATGACAGACACATTATAACATCACAGACACATTATAACATCACAGAGACATTATAACACGACAGACACATTATAACATCACAGACACATTATAACATCACAGACACATTATAACATGACAGACACATTATAACATCACAGACACATTATAACATCACAGACACATTATAACATCACAGACATATTATAACATCACAGACACAGGCACATTATAACATGACAGACACATTATAACATGACAGACACATTATAACATCACAGACACATTATAACATCACAGAGACATTATAACACGACAGACACATTATAACATCACAGACACATACACATTATAACATCACAGACATATTATAACATCACAGACACAGGCACATTATAACATCACAGACATATTATAACATCACAGACACATTATAACATCACAGACACGTTATAACATGACAGACACATTATAACATCACAGACACATTATAACATCACAGACACGTTATAACATGACAGACACATTATAACATCACAGACACATTATAACATCA
This sequence comes from Pelodytes ibericus, assembly GCA_036172795.1. Taxonomy (NCBI): domain Eukaryota; kingdom Metazoa; phylum Chordata; class Amphibia; order Anura; family Pelodytidae; genus Pelodytes; species Pelodytes ibericus. The sequence continues at coordinate 3,372,230 of CM069862.1, read as the reverse complement.
CAGACACATTATGACATGACAGACGCATTATAACATCACAAACACATTATAACATCACAGACACATACACATTATAACATCACAGACATATTATAACATCACAGACACAGGCACATTATAACATGACAGACACATAATAACATCGCAGACACATTATAACATCACAGACATATAACATGACAGACACATTATAACATGACAGACACATTATAACATGACAGACATATAACATGACAGACACATTATAACATCACAGACACAGACACGTTATAACATGACAGACACATTATAACATGACAGACACATTATATTATCACAGACATATTATAACATCACAGACACATTATAACATCACAGACACATTATAACATCACATACACATTATAACATCACAGACACATTATAACATGACAGACACATTATAACATGACAGACGCATTATAACATCACAAACACATTATAACATCATAGACACATTATAACATCACAGACACATACACATTATAACATCACAGACATATTATAACATCACAGACACAGGCACATTATAACATGACAGACACATTATAACATGACAGACACATTATAACATCGCAGACACATTATAACATCACAGACATATAACATCACAGACACATTATAACATGACAGACACATTATAACATGACAGACATATAACATGACAGACACATTATAACATCACAGACACAGACACGTTATAACATGACAGACACATTATAACATGACAGACACATTATAACATCACAGACACATAGACATTATAACATCACAGACATATTATAACATCACAGACACATTATAACATCACAGACACATACACATTATAACATCACAGACATATTATAACATCACAGACACAGGCACATTATAACATCACAGACACATTATAACATCACAAACACATTATAACATCACAGACACATTATAACATGACAGACACATTATAACATCACAGACACATACACATTATAACATGACAGACATATTATAACATTACAGACACAGTCACATTATAACATGACAGACACATTATAACATGACAGACACATTATAACATCACAGACACATTACAACATGACAGACACATTATAACATGACAGACACATTATAACATCACAGACACATTATGACATCACAGACATATAACATGACAGACACATTATAACATGACAGACACATTATAACATCACAGACACATTATAACATCACAGACATATAACATGACAGACACATTATAACATGACAGACACATTATAACATCACAGACACATTATAACATCACAGACATATAACATGACAGACACATTATAACATGACAGACACATTATAACATCACAGACACAGACACGTTATAACATCACAGGCACATTATAACATGACAGACACATTATAACATGACAGACACATTATAACATCACAGACACATTATAACATGACAGACACATTATAACATGACAGACACATTATAACATCACAGACACATTATAACATCACAGACATATAACATGACAGACACATTATAACATGACAGACACATTATAACATCACAGACACATTATAACATCACAGACATATAACATGACAGACACATTATAACATGACAGACACATTATAACATCACAGACACAGACACGTTATAACATCACAGACACATTATAACATCACAGACACATTATAGCATCACAGACACATTATAGCATCACAGACACATACACATTATAACATCACAGACATATTATAACATCACAGACACAGGCACATTATAACATCACAGACACATTATAACATCACAAACACATTATAACATCACAGACACATTATAACATCACAGACACATTATAACATCACAGACATGTTATAACATCACAGACACATTATAACATGACAGACACATTGTAACATCACAGACACATTATAACATCACAGACACATTATAACATCACAGACACATTATAACATCAAAGACATATAACATGACAGACACATTATAACATGAGAGACACATTATAACATCACAGACACGTTATAACATGACAGACACATTATAACATCACAGACACATTATAACATCACAGACACGTTATAACATGACAGACACATTATAACATCACAGACACATACACATTATAACATCACAGACATATTATAACATCACAGACACATTATAACATCACAGACACATTATAACATCACAGACATATTACATGACAGACACATTATAACATGAGAGACACATTATAACATCACAGACACGTTATAACATGACAGACACATTATAAAATCACAGACACATTATAACATCACAGACACAGACACGTTATAACATGACAGACACATTATAACATGACAGACACATTATAACATCACAGACACATTATGACACGACAGACACATTATAGCATCACAGACACATACACATTATAACATCCTAGACATATTATAACATCACAGACACAGGCACATTATAACATGACTGACACATTATAACATGACAGACACATTATAACATCACAGACACATTATGACATCACAAACATATAACATGACAGACACATTATAACATCACAGACACATTATAACATGACAGACACATTATAACATGACAGACACATTATAACATCACTGACATATAACATGACAGACACATTATAACATCACAGACACATTATAACATCACAGACAAGTTATAACATCACAGACACATTATAACATGACAGACGCATTATAACATCACAGACACATTATAACATGAAAGACAAAATTATAACATCACAGACACATTATAACATCACAGACACATACACATTATAACATCACAGACATATTATAACATCACAGACACAGGCACATTATAACATGACTGACACATTATAACATGACAGACACATTATAACATGACAGACACATTATAACATCACAGACACATTATAACATCACAGACATATAACATGACAGACACATTATAACATCACAGACACAGACACGTTATAACATCACAGACACATTATAACATCACAGACACATTATAGCATCACAGACACATTATAGCATCATAGACACATACTCATTATAACATCACAGACATATTATAACATCACAGACACAGGCACATTATAACATCACAGACACATTATAACATCACAAACACATTATAACATCACAGACACATTATAACATCACAGACACATTATAACATCACAGACACGTTATAACATCACAGACACATTTTAACATCACAGACACATTTTAACATCACAGACACATTATAACATCACAGACACTTTATAACATCACAGACACATTATAACATCACAGACATATAACATGACAGACACATTATAACATGAGAGACACATTATAACATCACAGACACGTTATAACATGACAGACACATTATAACATCACAGACACATTATAACATCACAGACACGTTATAACATGACAGACACATTATAACATCACAGACACGTTATAACATGACAGACACATTATAACATCACAGACACATTATAACATCACAGACACGTTATAACATGACAGACACATTATAACATCACAGACACATTATAACATGACAGACACATTATAACATCACAGACACATACACATTATAACATCACAGACATATTATAACATCACAGACACATTATAACATCACAGACACATTATAACATCACAGACATATAACATGACAGACACATTATAAAATGAGAGACACATTATAACATCACAGACACGTTATAACATGACAGACACATTATAACATCACAGACACATTATAACATCACAGACACGTTATAACATGACAGACACATTATAACATCACAGACACGTTATAACATGAAAGACACATTATAACATCACAGACACATTATAACATCACAGACACGTTATAACATGACAGACACATTATAACATGACAGACACATTATAACATGACAGACACATTATAACATCACAGACACATTATAACATCACAGACATATAACATGACAGACACATTATAACATGACAGACACATTATAACATCACAGACACAGACACGTTATAACATCACAGACACATTATAACATAACAGACACATTATAGCATCACAGACACATTATAGCATCATAGACACATACTCATTATAACATCACAGACATATTATAACATCACAGACACATTATAACATCACAGACACGTTATAACATGACAGACACATTATAACATGACAGACACATTATAACATGACAGACACATTATAACATCACAGACACATTATAACATCACAGACATATAACATGACAGACACATTATAACATGACAGACACATTATAACATCACAGACACAGACACGTTATAACATCACAGACACATTATAACATCACAGACACATTATAGCATCACAGACACATTATAGCATCATAGACACATACTCATTATAACATCACAGACATATTATAACATCACAGACACAGGCACATTATAACATCACAGACACATTATAACATCACAAACACATTATAACATCACAGACACATTATAACATCACAGACACGTTATAACATCACAGACACATTTTAACATCACAGACACATTTTAACATCACAGACACATTATAACATCACAGACACTTTATAACATCACAGACACATTATAACATCACAGACATATAACATGACAGACACATTATAACATGAGAGACACATTATAACATCACAGACACGTTATAACATGACAGACACATTATAACATCACAGACACATTATAACATCACAGACACGTGATAACATCACAGACACATTATAACATCACAGACACATTATAACATGACAGACACATTATAACATCACAGACACATACACATTATAACATCACAGACATATTATAACATCACAGACACATTATAACATCACAGACACATTATAACATCACAGACATATAACATGACAGACACATTATAACATGAGAGACACATTATAACATCACAAACACATTATAACATGACAGACACATTATAACATCACAGACACATGGAGTGACAGACACGTTATAACATCACAGACACATTATAACATCACAGACACATTATAACATGACAGACACATTATAACATCACAGACACATTATAACATGACATAAACATTATAACATCACAGACACATTATAACATCACAAACACATTATAACATGACAGACACCTTATAACATGACAGACACACTATAACATGACAGACACATTATAACATCACAGACACAGACACATTATAACATCACAGACATATTATAACATTACAGACACATTATAACATGACATAAACATTATAACATCACAGACACATTAAAACATCACAGACACATTATAACATCACAAACACATTATAACATGACAGACACCTTATAACATGACAGACACACTATAACATGACAGACACATTATAACATCACAGACACAGACACATTATAACATCACAGACATATTATAACATCACTGACACAGGCACATTATAACATGACAGACATATTATAACATGACAGACACATTATAACATCACAGACACATTATAACATCACAGAGACATTATAACACGACAGACACATTATAACATCACAGACACATTATAACATCACAGACACATTATAACATCACAGACACATTATAACATGACAGACACATTATAACATCACAGACACATTATAACATCACAGACATATTATAACATCACAGACACAGGCACATTATAACATGACAGACACATTATAACATGACAGACACATTATAACATCACAGACACATTATAACATCACAGAGACATTATAACACGACAGACACATTATAACATCACAGACACATACACATTATAACATCACAGACATATTATAACATCACAGACACAGGCACATTATAACATCACAGACATATTATAACATCACAGACACATTATAACATCACAGACACGTTATAACATGACAGACACATTATAACATCACAGACACATTATAACATCACAGACACGTTATAACATGACAGACACATTATAACATCACGGACACATTATAACATCACAGACACATTATGACATGACAGACGCATTATAACATCACAAACACATTATAACATCACAGACACATACACATTATAACATCACAGACATATTATAACATCACAGACACAGGCACATTATAACATGACAGACACATAATAACATCGCAGACACATTATAACATCACAGACATATAACATGACAGACACATTATAACATGACAGACACATTATAACATGACAGACATATAACATGACAGACACATTATAACATCACAGACACAGACACGTTATAACATGACAGACACATTATAACATGACAGACACATTATATTATCACAGACATATTATAACATCACAGACACATTATAACATCACAGACACATTATAACATCACATACACATTATAACATCACAGACACATTATAACATGACAGACACATTATAACATGACAGACGCATTATAACATCACAAACACATTATAACATCATAGACACATTATAACATCACAGACACATACACATTATAACATCACAGACATATTATAACATCACAGACACAGGCACATTATAACATGACAGACACATTATAACATGACAGACACATTATAACATCGCAGACACATTATAACATCACAGACATATAACATCACAGACACATTATAACATGACAGACACATTATAACATGACAGACATATAACATGACAGACACATTATAACATCACAGACACAGACACGTTATAACATGACAGACACATTATAACATGACAGACACATTATAACATCACAGACACATAGACATTATAACATCACAGACATATTATAACATCACAGACACATTATAACATCACAGACACATACACATTATAACATCACAGACATATTATAACATCACAGACACAGGCACATTATAACATCACAGACACATTATAACATCACAAACACATTATAACATCACAGACACATTATAACATGACAGACACATTATAACATCACAGACACATACACATTATAACATGACAGACATATTATAACATCACAGACACAGTCACATTATAACATGACAGACACATTATAACATGACAGACACATTATAACATCACAGACACATTACAACATGACAGACACATTATAACATGACAGACACATTATAACATCACAGACACATTATGACATCACAGACATATAACATGACAGACACATTATAACATGACAGACACATTATAACATGACAGACACATTATAACATCACAGACACATTATAACATGACAGACACATTATAACATGACAGACACATTATAACATCACAGACACATTATAACATCACAGACATATAACATGACAGACACATTATAACATGACAGACACATTATAACATCACAGACACATTATAACATCACAGACATATAACATGACAGACACATTATAACATGACAGACACATTATAACATCACAGACACAGACACGTTATAACATCACAGACACATTATAACATCACAGACACATTATAGCATCACAGACACATTATAGCATCACAGACACATACACATTATAACATCACAGACATATTATAACATCACAGACACAGGCACATTATAACATCACAGACACATTATAACATCACAAACACATTATAACATCACAGACACATTATAACATCACAGACACATTATAACATCACAGACATGTTATAACATCACAGACACATTATAACATCACAGACACATTGTAACATCACAGACACATTATAACATCACAGACACATTATAACATCACAGACACATTATAACATCAAAGACATATAACATGACAGACACATTATAACATGAGAGACACATTATAACATCACAGACACGTTATAACATGACAGACACATTATAACATCACAGACACATTATAACATCACAGACACGTTATAACATGACAGACACATTATAACATCACAGACACATACACATTATAACATCACAGACATATAATAACATCACAGACACATTATAACATCACAGACACATTATAACATCACAGACATATTACATGACAGACACATTATAACATGAGAGACACATTATAACATCACAGACACGTTATAACATGACAGACACATTATAAAATCACAGACACATTATAACATCACAGACACAGACACGTTATAACATGACAGACACATTATAACATGACAGACACATTATAACATCACAGACACATTATGACACGACAGACACATTATAGCATCACAGACACATACACATTATAACATCCTAGACATATTATAACATCACAGACACAGGCACATTATAACATGACTGACACATTATAACATCACAGACACATTATGACATCACAAACATATAACATGACAGACACATTATAACATCACAGACACATTATAACATGACAGACACATTATAACATGACAGACACATTATAACATCACTGACATATAACATGACAGACACATTATAACATCACAGACACATTATAACATCACAGACAAGTTATAACATCACAGACACATTATAACATGACAGACGCATTATAACATCACAGACACATTATAACATGAAAGACAAAATTATAACATCACAGACACATTATAACATCACAGACACATACACATTATAACATCACAGACATATTATAACATGACAGACACAGGCACATTATAACATGACAGACACATTATAACATGACAGACACATTATAACATGACAGACACATTATAACATGACAGACACATTATAACATCACAGACACAGACACGTTATAACATCACAGACACATTATAACATCACAGACACATTATAGCATCACAGACACATTATAGCATCATAGACACATACTCATTATAACATCACAGACATATTATAACATCACAGACACAGGCACATTATAACATCACAGACACATTATAACATCACAAACACATTATAACATGACAGACACATTATAACATGACAGACACATTATAACATCACAGACATATTATAACATCACAGACACATTATAACATCACAGACACGTTATAACATCACAGACACATTATAACATCACAGACACGTTATAACATCACAGACACATTTTAACATCACAGACACATTTTAACATCACAGACACATTATAACATCACAGACACAGGCACATTATAACATCACAGACACATTATAACATCACAAACACATTATAACATGACAGACACATTATAACATGACAGACACATTATAACATCACAGACACATTATAACATCACAGACACATTATAACATCACAGACACGTTATAACATCACAGACACATTTTAACATCACAGACACATTTTAACATCACAGACACATTATAACATCACAGACACTTTATAACATCACAGACACATTATAACATCACAGACATATAACATGACAGACACATTATAACATGAGAGACACATTATAACATCACAGACACGTTATAACATGACAGACACATTATAACATCACAGACACATTATAACATCACAGACACGTTATAACATGACAGACACATTATAACATCACAGACACGTTATAACATGACAGACACATTATAACATCACAGACACATTATAACATCACAGACACGTTATAACATGACAGACACATTATAACATCACAGACACATTATAACATGACAGACACATTATAACATCACAGACACATACACATTATAACATCACAGACATATTATAACATCACAGACACATTATAACATCACAGACACATTATAACATCACAGACATATAACATGACAGACACATTATAACATGAGAGACACATTATAACATCACAGACACGTTATAGCATGACAGACACATTATAACATCACAGACACATTATAACATCACAGACACGTTATAACATGACAGACACATTATAACATGACAGACACATTATAACATCACAGACACGTTATAACATGACAGACACATTATAACATCACAGACACGTTATAACATGACAGACACATTATAACATGACAGACACATTATAACATCACAGACACATTATGACATCACAAACATATAACATGACAGACACATTATAACATCACAGACACATTATAACATGACAGACACATTATAACATCACAGACATATAACATGACAGACACATTATAACATGACAGACACATTATAACATCACAGACATATAACATGACAGACACATTATAACATCACAGACACATTATAACATCACAGACAAGTTATAACATGACAGACGCATTATAACATCACAGACACATTATAACATGAAAGACAAAATTATAACATCACAGACACATTATAACATCACAGACACATACACATTATAACATCACAGACACATTATAACATCACAGACACATTATAACATCACAGACACAGACACGTTATAACATCACAGACACAGACACGTTATAACATGACAGACACATTATAACATGACAGACACATTATAACATCACAGAAACATTATAACATGACAGACATATAACATGCAGACACATTATAACATCACAGACACATTATAACATCACAGACACAGACACGTTATAACATCACAGACACATTATAACATCACAGACACATTATAACATCACAGACACAGACACCTTAATACATGAAAGACACATTATACCATCACAGACACATTATAACATGAAAGACACATAGAGTGACAGACACTTTATAACATCACAGACACAGACACGTTGTAACATCACAGACACATTATAACATCACAGACACATTATAACATCCCAAACACATTATAACATCACAGACACATTATAACATCACAGACACATGGAGTGACAGATACGTTATAACATCACACACACGTTATAACATGACAGACACATTATAACATCACAGACACATTATAACATCACAGACACATTATAACATGACAGACACATTATATTATCACAGACATATTATAACATCACAGACACATTATAACATCACAGACACATTATAACATCACATACACATTATAACATCACAGACACATTATAACATGACAGACACATTATAACATGACAGACGCATTATAACATCACAAACACATTATAACATCACTGACACATTATAACATCACAAACACATACACATTATAACATCACAGACATATTATAACATCACAGACACAGGCACATTATAACATGACAGACACATTATAACATGACAGACACATTATATCATCGCAGACACATTATAACATCACAGACATATAACATGACAGACACATTATAACATCACAGACACGTTATAACATGACAGACACATTATAACATCACAGACACATTATAACATGACAGACATATAACATGATAGACACATTATAACATCACAGACACAGACACGTTATAACATGACAGACACATTATAACATGACAGACACATTATAACATGACAGACACATTATAACATCACAGACATATAACATGACAGACACATTATAACATGACAGACACATTATAACATCACAGACATATAACATGACAGACACATTATAACATGATAGACACATTATAACATCACAGACACAGACACGTTATAACATCACAGACACAGACACGTTATAACATGACAGACACATTATAACATGACAGACACATTATAACATGACAGACACATTATAACATCACAGACACATTATAACATCATAGACATATAACATGACAGACACATTATAACATGACAGACACATTATAACATCACAGACACATTATAACATCACAGACACAGACACATTATAACATCACAGACATATTATAACATCACAGACATATAACACAAACACAGTATAACATGACAGACACATTATAACATGACAGACACATTATAACATCACAGACACATTATAACATCACAGACACGTTATAACATGACAGACACATTATAACATCACAGACACATTATAACATCACAGACACATTATAACATCACAGACACATTATAACATCACAGACATATTATAACATCACAGACATATAACACAAACACAGTATAACATGACAGACACATTATAACATCACAGACACATTATAACATCACAGACACATTATAACATCACAGACACATTATAACATGACAGACACATTATAACATCACAGACATATAACACAAACACAGTATAACATGACAGACACATTATAACATCACAGACACATTATAACATCACAGACACATTATAACATCACAGACACATTATAACATGACAGACACATTATAACATCACAGACACATTATAACATGACAGACACATTATAACATCACAGACATATTATAACATCACAGACATATAACACAAACACAGTATAACATGACAGACACATTATAACATGACAGACACATTATAACATCACAGACACATTATAACATCACAGACACATTATAACATCACAGACACATTATAACATCACAGACACATTATAACATGACAGACACGTTATAACATCACAGACACATTATAACATGACAGACACGTTATAACATCACAGACACATTATAACATGACAGACACATTATAACATGACAGACACATTATAACATGACAGACACGTTATAACATCACAGACACATTATAACATGACAGACGCATTATAACATCACAAACACATTATAACATCATAGACACATTATAACATCATAGACACGTTATAACATCACAGACACATTATAACATGACAGACATATTATAACATCACAGACACATTATAACATCACAGACATATAACACAAACACAGTATAACATGACAGACACATTATAACATGACAGACACATTATAACATGACAGACACATTATAACATGACAGACACATTATAACATCACAGACATATTATAACATCACAGACATATAACACAAACACAGTATAACATGACAGACACATTATAACATGACATAAACATTATAACATCACAGACACATTATAACATGACAGACACATTATAACATGACAGACACATTATAACATGACAGACACATTATAACATGACAGACACATTATAACATCACAGACATATTATAACATCACAGACATATAACACGAACACAGTATAACATGACAGACACATTATAACATGACATAAACATTATAACATCACAGACACATTATAACATCACAGACACATTATAACATCACAGACACATTATAACATGACAGACACATTATAACATCACAGACATATAACACAAACACAGTATAACATGACAGACACATTATAACATCACAGACACATTATAACATCACAGACACATTATAACATCACAGACACATTATAACATGACAGACACATTATAACATCACAGACACATTATAACATGACAGACACATTATAACATCACAGACATATTATAACATCACAGACATATAACACAAACACAGTATAACATGACAGACACATTATAACATGACAGACACATTATAACATCACAGACACATTATAACATCACAGACACATTATAACATCACAGACACATTATAACATCACAGACACATTATAACATGACAGACACGTTATAACATCACAGACACATTATAACATGACAGACACGTTATAACATCACAGACACATTATAACATGACAGACACATTATAACATGACAGACACATTATAACATGACAGACACGTTATAACATCACAGACACATTATAACATGACAGACGCATTATAACATCACAAACACATTATAACATCATAGACACATTATAACATCATAGACACGTTATAACATCACAGACACATTATAACATGACAGACATATTATAACATCACAGACACATTATAACATCACAGACATATAACACAAACACAGTATAACATGACAGACACATTATAACATGACAGACACATTATAACATGACAGACACATTATAACATGACAGACACATTATAACATCACAGACATATTATAACATCACAGACATATAACACAAACACAGTATAACATGACAGACACATTATAACATGACATAAACATTATAACATCACAGACACATTATAACATGACAGACACATTATAACATCACAGACATATAACATGACAGACACATTATAACATGACAGACACATTATAACATCACAGACATATAACATGACAGACACATTATAACATCACAGACACATTATAACATCACAGACAAGTTATAACATGACAGACGCATTATAACATCACAGACACATTATAACATGAAAGACAAAATTATAACATCACAGACACATTATAACATCACAGACACATACACATTATAACATCACAGACACATTATAACATCACAGACACATTATAACATCACAGACACAGACACGTTATAACATCACAGACACAGACACGTTATAACATGACAGACACATTATAACATGACAGACACATTATAACATCACAGAAACATTATAACATGACAGACATATAACATGCAGACACATTATAACATCACAGACACATTATAACATCACAGACACAGACACGTTATAACATCACAGACACATTATAACATCACAGACACATTATAACATCACAGACACAGACACCTTAATACATGAAAGACACATTATACCATCACAGACACATTATAACATGAAAGACACATAGAGTGACAGACACTTTATAACATCACAGACACAGACACGTTGTAACATCACAGACACATTATAACATCACAGACACATTATAACATCCCAAACACATTATAACATCACAGACACATTATAACATCACAGACACATGGAGTGACAGATACGTTATAACATCACACACACGTTATAACATGACAGACACATTATAACATCACAGACACATTATAACATCACAGACACATTATAACATGACAGACACATTATATTATCACAGACATATTATAACATCACAGACACATTATAACATCACAGACACATTATAACATCACATACACATTATAACATCACAGACACATTATAACATGACAGACACATTATAACATGACAGACGCATTATAACATCACAAACACATTATAACATCACTGACACATTATAACATCACAAACACATACACATTATAACATCACAGACATATTATAACATCACAGACACAGGCACATTATAACATGACAGACACATTATAACATGACAGACACATTATATCATCGCAGACACATTATAACATCACAGACATATAACATGACAGACACATTATAACATCACAGACACGTTATAACATGACAGACACATTATAACATCACAGACACATTATAACATGACAGACATATAACATGATAGACACATTATAACATCACAGACACAGACACGTTATAACATGACAGACACATTATAACATGACAGACACATTATAACATGACAGACACATTATAACATCACAGACATATAACATGACAGACACATTATAACATGACAGACACATTATAACATCACAGACATATAACATGACAGACACATTATAACATGACAGACACATTATAACATCACAGACACAGACACGTTATAACATCACAGACACAGACACGTTATAACATGACAGACACATTATAACATGACAGACACATTATAACATGACAGACACATTATAACATCACAGACACATTATAACATCATAGACATATAACATGACAGACACATTATAACATGACAGACACATTATAACATCACAGACACATTATAACATCACAGACACAGACACATTATAACATCACAGACATATTATAACATCACAGACATATAACACAAACACAGTATAACATGACAGACACATTATAACATGACAGACACATTATAACATCACAGACACATTATAACATCACAGACACGTTATAACATGACAGACACATTATAACATCACAGACACATTATAACATCACAGACACATTATAACATCACAGACACATTATAACATCACAGACATATTATAACATCACAGACATATAACACAAACACAGTATAACATGACAGACACATTATAACATCACAGACACATTATAACATCACAGACACATTATAACATCACAGACACATTATAACATGACAGACACATTATAACATCACAGACATATAACACAAACACAGTATAACATGACAGACACATTATAACATCACAGACACATTATAACATCACAGACACATTATAACATCACAGACACATTATAACATGACAGACACATTATAACATCACAGACACATTATAACATGACAGACACATTATAACATCACAGACATATTATAACATCACAGACATATAACACAAACACAGTATAACATGACAGACACATTATAACATGACAGACACATTATAACATCACAGACACATTATAACATCACAGACACATTATAACATCACAGACACATTATAACATCACAGACACATTATAACATGACAGACACGTTATAACATCACAGACACATTATAACATGACAGACACGTTATAACATCACAGACACATTATAACATGACAGACACATTATAACATGACAGACACATTATAACATGACAGACACGTTATAACATCACAGACACATTATAACATGACAGACGCATTATAACATCACAAACACATTATAACATCATAGACACATTATAACATCATAGACACGTTATAACATCACAGACACATTATAACATGACAGACATATTATAACATCACAGACACATTATAACATCACAGACATATAACACAAACACAGTATAACATGACAGACACATTATAACATGACAGACACATTATAACATGACAGACACATTATAACATGACAGACACATTATAACATCACAGACATATTATAACATCACAGACATATAACACAAACACAGTATAACATGACAGACACATTATAACATGACATAAACATTATAACATCACAGACACATTATAACATGACAGACACATTATAACATGACAGACACATTATAACATGACAGACACATTATAACATCACAGACATATTATAACATCACAGACATATAACACAAACACAGTATAACATGACAGACACATTATAACATGACATAAACATTATAACATCACAGACACATTATAACATCACAGACACATTATAACATCACAGACACATTATAACATGACAGACACATTATAACATCACAGACATATAACACAAACACAGTATAACATGACAGACACATTATAACATCACAGACACATTATAACATCACAGACACATTATAACATCACAGACACATTATAACATGACAGACACATTATAACATCACAGACACATTATAACATGACAGACACATTATAACATCACAGACATATTATAACATCACAGACATATAACACAAACACAGTATAACATGACAGACACATTATAACATGACAGACACATTATAACATCACAGACACATTATAACATCACAGACACATTATAACATCACAGACACATTATAACATCACAGACACATTATAACATGACAGACACGTTATAACATCACAGACACATTATAACATGACAGACACGTTATAACATCACAGACACATTATAACATGACAGACACATTATAACATGACAGACACATTATAACATGACAGACACGTTATAACATCACAGACACATTATAACATGACAGACGCATTATAACATCACAAACACATTATAACATCATAGACACATTATAACATCATAGACACGTTATAACATCACAGACACATTATAACATGACAGACATATTATAACATCACAGACACATTATAACATCACAGACATATAACACAAACACAGTATAACATGACAGACACATTATAACATGACAGACACATTATAACATGACAGACACATTATAACATGACAGACACATTATAACATCACAGACATATTATAACATCACAGACATATAACACAAACACAGTATAACATGACAGACACATTATAACATGACATAAACATTATAACATCACAGACACATTATAACATGACAGACACATTATAACATCACAGACATATAACATGACAGACACATTATAACATGACAGACACATTATAACATCACAGACATATAACATGACAGACACATTATAACATCACAGACACATTATAACATCACAGACAAGTTATAACATGACAGACGCATTATAACATCACAGACACATTATAACATGAAAGACAAAATTATAACATCACAGACACATTATAACATCACAGACACATACACATTATAACATCACAGACACATTATAACATCACAGACACATTATAACATCACAGACACAGACACGTTATAACATCACAGACACAGACACGTTATAACATGACAGACACATTATAACATGACAGACACATTATAACATCACAGAAACATTATAACATGACAGACATATAACATGCAGACACATTATAACATCACAGACACATTATAACATCACAGACACAGACACGTTATAACATCACAGACACATTATAACATCACAGACACATTATAACATCACAGACACAGACACCTTAATACATGAAAGACACATTATACCATCACAGACACATTATAACATGAAAGACACATAGAGTGACAGACACTTTATAACATCACAGACACAGACACGTTGTAACATCACAGACACATTATAACATCACAGACACATTATAACATCCCAAACACATTATAACATCACAGACACATTATAACATCACAGACACATGGAGTGACAGATACGTTATAACATCACACACACGTTATAACATGACAGACACATTATAACATCACAGACACATTATAACATCACAGACACATTATAACATGACAGACACATTATATTATCACAGACATATTATAACATCACAGACACATTATAACATCACAGACACATTATAACATCACATACACATTATAACATCACAGACACATTATAACATGACAGACACATTATAACATGACAGACGCATTATAACATCACAAACACATTATAACATCACTGACACATTATAACATCACAAACACATACACATTATAACATCACAGACATATTATAACATCACAGACACAGGCACATTATAACATGACAGACACATTATAACATGACAGACACATTATATCATCGCAGACACATTATAACATCACAGACATATAACATGACAGACACATTATAACATCACAGACACGTTATAACATGACAGACACATTATAACATCACAGACACATTATAACATGACAGACATATAACATGATAGACACATTATAACATCACAGACACAGACACGTTATAACATGACAGACACATTATAACATGACAGACACATTATAACATGACAGACACATTATAACATCACAGACATATAACATGACAGACACATTATAACATGACAGACACATTATAACATCACAGACATATAACATGACAGACACATTATAACATGACAGACACATTATAACATCACAGACACAGACACGTTATAACATCACAGACACAGACACGTTATAACATGACAGACACATTATAACATGACAGACACATTATAACATGACAGACACATTATAACATCACAGACACATTATAACATCATAGACATATAACATGACAGACACATTATAACATGACAGACACATTATAACATCACAGACACATTATAACATCACAGACACAGACACATTATAACATCACAGACATATTATAACATCACAGACATATAACACAAACACAGTATAACATGACAGACACATTATAACATGACAGACACATTATAACATCACAGACACATTATAACATCACAGACACGTTATAACATGACAGACACATTATAACATCACAGACACATTATAACATCACAGACACATTATAACATCACAGACATATTATAACATCACAGACATATAACACAAACACAGTATAACATGACAGACACATTATAACATCACAGACACATTATAACATCACAGACACATTATAACATCACAGACACATTATAACATGACAGACACATTATAACATCACAGACATATAACACAAACACAGTATAACATGACAGACACATTATAACATCACAGACACATTATAACATCACAGACACATTATAACATCACAGACACATTATAACATGACAGACACATTATAACATCACAGACACATTATAACATGACAGACACATTATAACATCACAGACATATTATAACATCACAGACATATAACACAAACACAGTATAACATGACAGACACATTATAACATGACAGACACATTATAACATCACAGACACATTATAACATCACAGACACATTATAACATCACAGACACATTATAACATGACAGACACATTATAACATGACAGACACGTTATAACATCACAGACACATTATAACATGACAGACACGTTATAACATCACAGACACATTATAACATGACAGACACATTATAACATGACAGACACATTATAACATGACAGACACGTTATAACATCACAGACACATTATAACATGACAGACGCATTATAACATCACAAACACATTATAACATCATAGACACATTATAACATCATAGACACGTTATAACATCACAGACACATTATAACATGACAGACATATTATAACATCACAGACACATTATAACATCACAGACATATAACACAAACACAGTATAACATGACAGACACATTATAACATGACAGACACATTATAACATGACAGACACATTATAACATGACAGACACATTATAACATCACAGACATATTATAACATCACAGACATATAACACAAACACAGTATAACATGACAGACACATTATAACATGACATAAACATTATAACATCACAGACACATTATAACATGACAGACACATTATAACATGACAGACACATTATAACATGACAGACACATTATAACATCACAGACATATTATAACATCACAGACATATAACACAAACACAGTATAACATGACAGACACATTATAACATGACATAAACATTATAACATCACAGACACATTATAACATCACAGACACATTATAACATCACAGACACATTATAACATGACAGACACATTATAACATCACAGACATATAACACAAACACAGTATAACATGACAGACACATTATAACATCACAGACACATTATAACATCACAGACACATTATAACATCACAGACACATTATAACATGACAGACACATTATAACATCACAGACACATTATAACATGACAGACACATTATAACATCACAGACATATTATAACATCACAGACATATAACACAAACACAGTATAACATGACAGACACATTATAACATGACAGACACATTATAACATCACAGACACATTATAACATCACAGACACATTATAACATCACAGACACATTATAACATCACAGACACATTATAACATGACAGACACGTTATAACATCACAGACACATTATAACATGACAGACACGTTATAACATCACAGACACATTATAACATGACAGACACATTATAACATGACAGACACATTATAACATGACAGACACATTATAACATCACAGACACATTATAACATGACAGACACATTATAACATGACAGACACATTATAACATGACAGACACGTTATAACATCACATACACATTATAACATCATAGACACGTTATAACATCACAGACACATTATAACATGACAGACATATTATAACATCACAGACACATTATAACATCACAGACATATAACACAAACACAGTATAACATGACAGACACATTATAACATGACAGACACATTATAACATGACAGACACATTATAACATGACAGACACATGGAGTGACAGGCACTTGCAGATCTCATTCAGAGGCAAAGTTCCCCCAGACCAGCAAATTAAAGGAGCAGTGTCGGTCTTAATTCTAGTTTTCTGCATGTTTTAATATGAATGACGCTCGTGTCATGTGAATAAATCAGGAAAGGATAATATGATTATATCATCGGACCGGAGGCCATCTCACACACTCACATTATATGGACACGTACTCTGTGTCACCGGCAGATACATTCAATGTATTATACCTACAGCACTCTACCACTTCTACTGGAAGACTATTCCATGCACCCACTACCCTCTCAGTAATGTAATACTTTCATTAGTCCCTGGCCTTATCTTATATCTAGGATAGCCTTATACCTATCCCATGCATGCTTAAACTCCTTCACTGTATTAACCTCTACCACTTATACTGGAAGACTATTCCATGCATACACTACCCTCTCAGTAATGTAATACTTTCATTAGTCCCTGGCCTTATCTTATATCTAGGATAGCCTTATACCTATCCCATGCATGCTTAAACTCCTTCACTGTATCAACCTCTACCACTTCTACTGGAAGACTATGCCATGCATCCACTACCCCTTTCAGTAATGTAATACTTTCATTAGTCCCTGGCCTTATCTTATATCTAGGATAGCCTTATACCTATCCCATGCATGCTTAAACTCCTTCACTGTATCAACCTCTACCACTTCTACTGGAAGACTATTCCATGCATCCACTACCCTCTCAGTAATGTAATACTTTCATTAGTCCCTGGCCTTATCTTATATCTAGGATAGCCTTATACCTATCCCATGCATGCTTAAACTCCTTCACTGTATCAACCTCTACCACTTCTACTGGAAGACTATTCCATGCATCCACTACCCTCTCAGTAATGTAATACTTTCATTAGTCCCTGGCCTTATCTTATATCTAGGATAGCCTTATACCTATCCCATGCATGCTTAAACTCCTTCACTGTATCAACCTCTTCCACTTCTACAGGAAGACTATTCCATACATCCACTACCCTCTCAGTAATGTAATCCTTTCATTAGTCCCTGACCTTATCTTATATCTAGGATAGCTTTATACCTATCCCATGCATGCTTAAACTCCTTCACTGTATTAACCTCTACCACTTCTACTGGAAGACTATTCCATGCATCCACTACCCTCTCAGTAATGTAATACTTTCACTAGTCCCTGGCTTTATCTTATATCTAGGATAGCCTTATACCTATCCCATGCATGCTTAAACTCCTTCATTGTATTAACCTCTACCACTTCTACTGGAAGACTACTCCATGCATCCACTACCCTCTCAGTAACATAATACTTTCATTAGTTCCTGGCCTTATCTTATATCTAGGATAGCCTTATACCTCTCCCATGCATGCTTAAACTGCTTCACTGTATTAACCTCTACCACTTCTACAGGAAGACTATTCCATACATTTACTACCCTCTCAGTAATGTAATCCTTTCATTAGTCCCTGACCTTATCTTATATCTAAGATAGCCTTATACCTATCCCATGCATGCTTAAACTCCTTCACAGTATTACCATCTACCACTTCTACTGGAAGACTATTCCATACATCAACTACCCTCTCATTAAAGTAATACTTTCATTAGTCCCTGGCCTTATCTTATATCTAGGATAGCCTTATACCTATCCCATGCATGCTTAAACTCCTTCACTGTATTACCATCTACCACTTCTACTGGAAGACTATTCCATACATCCACTTCCCTCTCAGTAATGTAATACTTTCATTAGTCCCTGACCTTATCTTATATCTAGGATAGCCTTATACCTATCCCATGCATGCTTAAACTCCTTCACTGTATTAACCTCTACCACTTCTACTGGAATACTATTCCATGCATCCACTACCCTCGCAGTAATGTAATACTTTCATTAGTCCCTGACCTTATCTTATATCTAGGATAGCCTTATACCTACCCCATGCATGCTTAAACTCCTTCACTGTATTACCCTCTACCACTTCTACTGGAAGACTATTCCATGCATCCACTACCCTCTCAGTAATGTAATACTTTCATTAGTCCCTGGCCTTATCTTATATCTAGGATAGCCTTATACCTATCCCATGCATGCTTAAACTCCTTCACTGTATCAACCTCTACCACTTCTACTGGAAGACTATTCCATGCATCCACTACCCCTTTCAGTAATGTAATACTTTCATTAGTCCCTGGCCTTATCTTATATCTAGGAGAGCCTTATACCTATCCCATGCATGCTTAAACTCCTTCACTGTATCAACCTCTACCACTTCTACTGGAAGACTATTCCATGCATCCACTACCCTCTCAGTAATGTAATACTTTCATTAGTCCCTGGCCTTATCTTATATCTAGGATAGCCTTATACCTATCCCATGCATGCTTAAACTCCTTCACTGTATCAACCTCTACCACTTCTACTGGAAGACTATTCCATGCATCCACTACCCTCTCAGTAATGTAATACTTTCATTAGTCCCTGGCCTTATCTTATATCTAGTAAAGCCTTATACCTATCCCACGCATGCTTAAACTCCTTCACTGTATTAACCTCTACCACTTCTACTGGAAGATTATTCCCTACACCCACTCCCCTCTCAGTAATGTAATACTTTCATTAGTCCCTGGCCTTATCTTATATCTAAGATAGCCTTATACCTATCCCATGCATGCTTAAACTCCTTCACTGTATTAACCTCTACCACTTCTACTGGAAGACTATTCCATGCATCCACTATCCTCTCAGTAATGTAATACTTTCATTAGTCCCTCACCTTATCTTATATCTAGGATAGCCTTATACCTATCCCATGCATGCTTAAACTCCTTCACTGTATTAACCTCTACCACTTCTACTGGAAGATTATTCCATGCATCCACTACCCTCTCAGTAATGTAATACTTTCATTAGTCCCTGACCTTATCTTATATCTAGGATAGCCTTATACCTATCCCATGCATGCTTAAACTCCTTCACTGTATTACCATCTACCACTTCTACTGGAAGACTATTCCATACATCCACTACCCTCTCAGTAATGTAATACTTTCATTAGTCCCTGACCTTATCTTATATCTAGGATAGCCTTATACCTATCCCATGCATGCTTAAACTCCTTCACTGTATTAACCTCTACCACTTCTACTGGAATACTATTCCATGCATCCACTACCCTCGCAGTAATGTAATACTTTCATTAGTCCCTGACCTTATCTTATATCTAGGATAGCCTTATACCTACCCCATGCATGCTTAAACTCCTTCACTGTATTACCCTCTACCACTTCTACTGGAAGACTATTCCATGCATCCACTACCCTCTCAGTAATGTAATACTTTCATTAGTCCCTGGCCTTATCTTATATCTAGGATAGCCTTATACCTATCCCATGCATGCTTAAACTCCTTCACTGTATCAACCTCTACCACTTCTACTGGAAGACTATTCCATGCATCCACTACCCCTTTCAGTAATGTAATACTTTCATTAGTCCCTGGCCTTATCTAATATCTAGGAGAGCCTTATACCTATCCCATGCATGCTTAAACTCCTTCACTGTATCAACCTCTACCACTTCTACTGGAAGACTATTCCATGCATCCACTACCCTCTCAGTAATGTAATACTTTCATTAGTCCCTGGCCTTATCTTATATCTAGGATAGCCTTATACCTATCCCATGCATGCTTAAACTCCTTCACTGTATCAACCTCTACCACTTCTACTGGAAGACTATTCCATGCATCCACTACCCTCTCAGTAATGTAATACTTTCATTAGTCCCTGGCCTTATCTTATATCTAGTAAAGCCTTATACCTATCCCACGCATGCTTAAACTCCTTCACTGTATTAACCTCTACCACTTCTACTGGAAGATTATTCCCTACACCCACTCCCCTCTCAGTAATGTAATACTTTCATTAGTCCCTGGCCTTATCTTATATCTAAGATAGCCTTATACCTATCCCATGCATGCTTAAACTCCTTCACTGTATTAACCTCTACCACTTCTACTGGAAGACTATTCCATGCATCCACTATCCTCTCAGTAATGTAATACTTTCATTAGTCCCTGACCTTATCTTATATCTAGGATAGCCTTATACCTATCCCATGCATGCTTAAACTCCTTCACTGTATTAACCTCTACCACTTCTACTGGAAGATTATTCCATGCATCCACTACCCTCTCAGTAATGTAATACTTTCATTAGTCCCTGGCTTTATCTTATATCTAGGATAGCCTTATACCTATCCCATGCATGCTTAAACTCCTTCACTGTATCAACCTCTACCACTTCTACTGGAAGACTATTCCATGCATCCACTACCCTCTTTGTAATGTAATACTTTCATTAGTCCCTGGCCTTATCTTATATCTAGGATAGCCTTATACCTATCCCATGCATGCTTAAACTCCTTCACTGTATCAACCTCTACCACTTTTACTGGAAGACTATTCCATGCATCCACTACCCTCTCAGTAATGTAATACTTTCATTAGTCCCTGACCTTATCTTATATCTAGGATAGCCTTATACCTATCCCATGCATGCTTAAACTCCTTTACTGTATTAACCTCTACCACTTCTACTGGTAAACTATTCCATACATCCACTACCCTCTCAGTAAAGTAATACTTTCATTAGTCCCTGACCTTATCTTATATCTAGGATAGCCTTATACCTATCCCAGGCATGCTTAAACTCCTTCACTGTATTAACCTCTACCACTTCTACTGGAAGACTATTCCATGCATCCACTACCCTCGCAGTAATGTAATACTTTCATTAGTCCCTGGCCTTATCTTATATCTAGGATAGCCTTATACCTATCCCATGCATGCTTAAACTCCTTCACTGTATCAACCTCTACCACTTCTACTGGAAGACTATTCCATGCATCCACTACCCTCTCAGTAATGTAATACTTTCATTAGTCCCTGGCCTTATCTTATATCTAGTATAGCCTTATACCTATCCCAGGCATGCTTAAACTCCTTCACTGTATTAACCTCTACCACTTCTACTGGAAAACTATTCCAAACATCCACTACCCTCTCAGTAAAGTAATACTTTCATTAGTCCCTGACCTTATCTTATATCTAGGATAGCCTTATACCTATCCCAGGCATGCTTAAACTCCTTCACTGTATTAACCTCTACCACTTCTACTGGAAGACTATTCCATGCATCCACTACCCTCGCAGTAATGTAATACTTTCATTAGTCCCTGGCCTTATCTTATATCTAGGATAGCCTTATACCTACCCCATGCATGCTTAAACTCCTTCACTGTATTACCCTCTACCACTTCTACTGGAAGACTATTCCATGCATCCACTACCCTCTCAGTAATGTAATACTTTCATTAGTCCCTGGCCTTATCTTATATCTAGGATAGCCGTATACCTATCCCATGCATGCTTAAACTCCTTCACTGTATCAACCTCTACCACTTCTACTGGAAGACTTTTCCATGCATCCACTACTCTCTCAGTAATGTAATACTTTCATTAGTCCCTGGCCTTATCTTATATCTAGGATAGCCTTATACCTATCCCATGCATGCTTAAACTCCTTCACTGTATCAACCTCTACCACTTCTACTGGAAGACTATTCCATGCATCCACTACCCTCTCAGTAATGTAATACTTTCATTAGTCCCTGGCCTTATCTTATATCTAGTATAGCCTTATACCTATCCCACGCATGCTTAAACTCCTTCACTGTATTAACCTCTACCACTTCTACTGGAAGACTATTCCATGCATCCACTACCCTCGCAGTAATGTAATACTTTCATTAGTCCCTGGCCTTATCTTATATCTAGTATAGCCTTATACCTATCCCATGCATGCTTAAACTCCTTCACTGTATTAACCTCTACCACTTCTACTGGAAGACTATTCCATACATCCACTACCCTCTCAGTAATGTAATACTTTCATTAGTCCCTGGCCTTATCTTATATCTAGGATAGCCTTATACCTATCCCATGCATGCTTAAACTCCTTCATTGTATTAACCTCTACCACTTCTACTGGAAGACTATTCCATACATCCACTACCCTCTCAGTAATGTAATACTTTCATTAGTCCCTGTCCTTATCTTATATCTAGGATAGCCTTATACCTATCCCATGCATGCTTAAACTCCTTTACTGTATTAACCTCTACCACTTCTACTGGAAGACTATTCCATACATACACGCGCCTCTTACTGACCCCATAAGCCACATTCTCCTCTTATTCACCACATACAGCCTCACTCGCCTCTTACTGACCCCATACAGCCTCACTCACCTCTTACTGACCCCATACAGCCTCACTCGCCTCTTACTGACCCCATACAGTCTCACTCGCCTCTTACTGACCCCATACAGCCTCACTCGCCTCTTACTGACCCCATACAGCCTCACTCACCTCTTACTGACCCCATACAGCCTCACTCGTCTCTTACGGACCCCATACAGCCTCACTCGTCTCTTACGGACCCCATACAGCCACAGTCTCCTCTTACTGACCCCATACAGCCTCACTCACCTCTTACTGACCCCATACAGCCTCACTCGCCTCTTACTGACCCCATACAGCCTCACTCACCTCTTAATGGCCCCATACAGCCTCACTCGCCTCTTACTGACCCCATACAGTCTCAGTCTCCTCTCACTCACCCCATACAGCCTCACTCGCCTCTTACTTACCCCATGTAGCCTCATTCGCCTCTTACTGACCCCATACATTCCAATCGCCTCTTACTGACCCCATACAGTCTCACTCGCCTCTTACTGACCCCATACAGCCTCACTCACCTCTTACTGACCCCATACAGCCTCACTCGCCTCTTACTGACCCCATACAGCCTCACTCGCCTCTTACTGACCCCATACAGCCGCAGTCTCCTCTTAATGACCCCATACAGCCTGTCGCCTCTTACTGACCCCATACAGCCTCAGTCTCCTCTTACTGACCCTATACAGCCTCACTCGCCTCTTAATGACCCCATACAGCCTCACTCGCCTCTTACTGTCCCCATACAGTCTCACTCGCCTCTCACTGACCCCATACAGCCGCAGTCTCCTCTTAATGACCCCATACAGCCTTACTCGCCTTACTGACTGTAGTGGAGAGCTGATTTCTCACAGCTAAACTCCACCAAGTACTTTAAGAGGATGCAGGAACAAGTAATAAATCCAAGAGAATATCCAGCACAATCAGCATTACAGTCCAATAATATCCCATCACTTTCCTCAATCACTGGACGACACACAGTATCAGGAGTAGAACTGACCAGAACTGTTTAATGATCCAGAAACACAGAATATATACAGTTGAACATCTTGACAAACCAGATTAGACAAAGGAACTGTAACAAGATTAAAGTTTAACCTAAGGACATACAAAGGGAAATCCTGCCTCACACCTTTCAGGATACAAAGGTGCCCAGTTCAGATACACACAGGAAACTAAATGACTTACATAAGACAATGGGAAAGGTGACAAGAATTACAGGGATTAAAGGATAGGATCCAATCTTAACTTGGGGAAAGCACAGTGAATAGGACAAAGACTTGGATCCTAGTAATTACAGTACATTCCTCTGCTTGGGAGATAATTGAGTTAACCTTTGTATAAGCTCAATTATCTCCAAGCTAAAATATACAGGTTTTATACAATATTAATAACTTTCAAAATATGCATCACATTCACATAAAACATACATTTTCAGAATCAGCATACTTTAAATATGAAAATAACTAAAAATCAAACAATTCCACCCAGTAGTTCAAAAGTTAGCTTTTTGGGGCATTTTCACCAAGGCCTAAATATGTTCTTAAAGTGCCATACACTGTTACTTAGAGTTTTGTGTACTCCAGGGATAGGAAAATCTCTGCAGGGCCAACAATCAATAAAAGGGAATGAGACAGCCAAAAAGGGGTTCTGCTACACTGCTCCCCCTTGCCCACAAGCCGGCATACACAGTCAGATCTATTACGGATTGACTTGGGGATGTCCGGGGGAGTGCTCACAAATCATTTTTCCAATTCAGTCTGTCTTGACAACCCATCAGCATTTCCATTCTGTTTCCCCGGGCGGTATTGTATATTAAAGTCAAAGGGCTGCAGCGCCAGACTCCAGCGCAGCAGCCTGGCATTGTCCCCAGCCACCCGGTTCAACCACACCAACGGGTTGTGATCCGTGAGCAACGAAAATGGCTGTCCATACAAGTACGGTTGTAATTTCTTCAGGGCCCACACCACGGCCAGGCATTCCTTTTCGATGGCGGCGTAGCTTACTTCTCTTGGTAACAATTTTCTACTGATGTAAGCCACGAGATGTTCTCCGCCATCGGCCCTGACTTGGCTCAGTACTGCACCCAGTCCAAACATAGAAGCGTCGGTGTGGACAAGAAAACGTTTAGTTGGATCAGGGGCTGCCAAGACGGGAGCATTTACCAGTGCGTTCTTCAGCTGTTGGAATGCCTGCTCACACTCCGGGGTCCAGGTGACCTGACGGGGAAGGTTTTTACGGGTAAGGTCGGTAAGGGGTTTGGCCAGGGCGCTATAATTGGGCACAAACTTCCTATAATACCCTGCCGTCCCTAAAAAGGCTAACACCTGAGTTTTGGTCCTAGGGGTTGGCCACTGAGCTACGGCCTCTACCTTTGCGGGTTCTGGCTTCTGCATACCGCAACCTACTCAGTGACCGAGGTACTGAACCTCAGCCATCCCAATACTGCACTTGGCTGGCTTTAACGTTAACCCTGCCTCCCTGATTCTGTCTATAACCGCCCCTATATGGGTTAGGTGCTCCTGCCAGGTATTGCTGAAGATAGCAATATCATCCAGATAAGCACAGGTATAGTCCTGGAACCCATCTAGGAGACGGTCTACCATCCGCTGGAACGTGGCTGGGGCGTTCTTCATCCCAAACGGCATTACCTTAAATTGGTACAAGCCGAATGGTGTGACAAATGCCGACTTAGGGATAGCGTCTGGGGCTAAAGGAATCTGCCAATACCCCTTACAAAGATCAATTGTAGTGAGGTATTGGCCCCTAGCCATCCGGTCCAGCAATTCGTCTATCCTGGGCATAGGATAGGCGTCAGATACGGTTTTCTCATTTAATCTCCGGTAGTCCACGCAGAAACGGGTGGTACCATCCTGTTTCGGTACCAGGACTACCGGAGAAGCCCAAGGGCTGTCAGAAGGCTCAATGACTCCCAGTTGGAGCATCTCATTGATCTCCTGGCGCATGTGTTCCCGCACCGCCTCTGGTATGCGGTATGGGCTTTGGCGCAAAGGTAACTGGCCTGGCCTTAACTAAAAATCAAACAATTCCACCCAGTAGTTCAAAAGTTAGCTTTTTGGGGCATTTTCACCATGCCCCAAATATGTTCTTAAAGTGCCATACACTGTTACTTAGAGTTTTGTGTACTCCAGGCATAGGAAAATCTCTGCAGGGCCAACAATCAATAAAAGGGAATGAGACCGCCAAAAAGGAGTTCCGCTACACTGACCCCATACAGCCTCACTCACCTCTTACTGACCCCATACAGCCTCACACGCCTCTTACTGACCCCATACAGCCTCACTCACCTCTTACTGACCCCATACAGCCTCACACGCCTCTTACTGACCCTATACAGACTCACTCGCCTTTTACTGACCCTATACAGTCTCACACGCCTCTTACTGACCCCATACAGCTTCACTCGCCTCTTACTGACCCCATACAGCCTCACTCACCTCTTACTGACCCCATACAGCCTCACTCGCCTCTTACTGACCCCATACAGCCTCACTCGCCTCTTACTAACCCCATACAGCCTCACTCGCCTCTTACTGACCCTATACAGCCTCAGTCACCTCTTACTGACCCCATACAGCCTCACTCGCCTCCTACTGACCCCATACAGCCTCACTCACCTCTAACTGACCCCATACAACCTCACTCGCCTCTTACTGACCATATACAGCCTGTCACCTCTTGCTGACCCCATACAGTCTCAGTCACCTCTTACTGACCCCATACAACCTCACTCGTCTCTTACTGACCCTATACAGCCTGTCGCCTCTTACTGACCCCATACAGCCTCACTCGCCTCTTACTGACCCCATAAAGCCTCACTCGCCTCTTACTGACCCCATACAGCCGCAGTCTCCTCTTACTCACCCCATACAGCTTCACTCGCCTCTTACTGACCCCATACAGCCTCACTCACCTCTTACTGACCCCATACAGCCTCACTCGCCTCTTACTGACCCCATACAGCCTCACTCGCCTCTTAATTACCCCATGCAGCCTCACTCGCCTCTTACTGACCCCATACAGTCTCACTCGCCTCTTACTGACCCCATACAGCCTCACTCGTCTCTTCCTGACCCCATACAGCCTCACTCGCCTCTTACTGACCCCATACAGCCGCAGTCTCCTCTTAATGACCCCATACAGCCTCACTCGCCTCTTCCTGACCCCATACAGCCTCACTCGCCTCTTACTGACCCCATACAGCCACAGTCTCCTCTTAATGACCCCATACAGCCTGTCGTCTCTTACTGATTCCATACAGCCGCAGTCTCCTCTTACTGACTCCATAGTCTCAGTCACCTCTTACTGACCCCATACAGCCTCACTCCCCTCTTACTGACCCCATACAGCCTCACTCGCCTCTTACTGACCCCATACAGCCGCAGTCTCCTCTTAATGACCCCATACAGCCTGTCGTCTCTTACTGATTCCATACAGCCGGTCTCCTCTTACTGACCCCATACAGCCTGTCGCCTCTTACTGACCCCATACAGCCGCAGTCTCCTCTTACTCACCCCATACAGCTTCACTCGCCTCTTACTGACCCAATACAGCCTCACTCGCCTCCTACTGACCCCATACAGCCGCAGTCTCCTCTTACTCACCCCATCCAGCCTCACTCGCCTCTTACTGACCCCATCCAGCCTCACTCGCCTCTTACTGACCCCATCCAGCCTCACTCGCCTTTACTGACCCCATACAGCCAGAGTCTCCCCTTACTGACCCCATACAGCCGCAGTCTCCTCTTACTGACCCCATACAGCCTGTCGCCTCTTACTGGTTCCATACAGCCTCAGTCTCCTCTTACTGACCCCATACAGCCTCACTCGCCTCTTACTGACCCCATACAGCCGCAGTCTCCTCTTACTCACCCCATCCAGCCTCACTCGCATCTTACTGACCCCATACAGCCGCAGTCTCCTCTTACTCACCCCATCCAGCCTCACTTGCCTCTTACTGACCCCATACAGCCTCACTCGCCTCTTTCTGACCCCATACAGCCGCAGTCTCCTCTTACTCACCCCATAAAGCCTCACTCGCCTCTTACTGACCCCATACAGCCTCACTCGCCTCTTACTGACCCCATACAGCCTCACTCGCCTCTTACTGACCCCATACAGCCGCAGTCTCCTCTTACTCACCCCATACAGCTTCACTCGCCTCTTACTGACCCCATACAGCCTCACTCACCTCTTACTGACCCCATACAGCCTCACTCGCCTCTTACTGACCCCATACAGCCTCACTCACCTCTTAATAACCCCATACAGCCTCACTCGCCTCTTACTGACCCCATACATCCGCAGTCTCCTCTTACTGACCCCATACAGCCGCAGTCTCCTCTTACTGACCCCATACAGCCGCAGTCTCCTCTTACTGACCCCATACAGCCTCACTCGCCTCTTACTGACCCCATACAGCCTCACTCACCTCTTAATAACCCCATACAGCCTCACTCGCCTCTTACTGACCCCATACATCCGCAGTCTCCTCTTACTGACCCCATACAGCCGCAGTCTCCTCTTACTGACCCCATACAGCCGCAGTCTCCTCTTACTGACCCCATACAGCCGCAGTCTCCTCTTACTGACCCCATACAGCCTCACTCGCCTCTTACTGACCCCATACAGCCTCACTCACCTCTTAATAACCCCATACAGCCTCACTCGCCTCTTACTGACCCCATACATCCGCAGTCTCCTCTTACTGACCCCATACAGCCGCAGTCTCCTCTTACTGACCCCATACAGCCGCAGTCTCCTCTTACTGACCCCATACAGCCGCAGTCTCCTCTTACTGACCCCATACAGCCGCAGTCTCCTCTTACTGACCCCATACAGCCGCAGTCTCCTCTTAATTTAGATTATTACACGCACTCAGCATGTTTTGATAGCAGGCTTTATTTAATGATATGGTGTGTAGATTTAATGTAATAAGAAGCAGTTTATATATACGTCTGATCCTCCCCACAGTCCGCTCCGCTGTGGAAGGTGCAGTCCCAGATCCTCCATATTGTGGGTGTAGCTCCCATGTCATGCTGGGCGCTGGCTGGAGATCCAGTTTACATTCTAGTTTTGGTCACTCCGTCCACACTCATCTCATGGAGTGAATGCGCCTTGTGCTGCGCTATGGTATATGGCAATGCTCTAACAAACATTACTAATAATAAGTGTGAGTGATAGACACATGGCGGTGCTCTGCCTCCGCGCTGAACTCACACACTTTACTCATCCCTACCAAGGGTTAAATCTTCGCAGGGCCGGCTGTTACCCACAAGGGAGGAGGTAGTAAAATGTGAGCAGGGCTGGGAAGGGGGTGATAGGTCTAGAGGCAGTGCTAGGGGTGTCTCTCGGGCAGCAATCATTCCTTCTATTTCAGGATGTTTAACCTGTTACAGATATATGCCATGGCTAGCTTTATATATGTACTGCATCTAATCTGTTACCCATATACATTGGATAACCAAACATAAGGGTGTGTCCTCAGAATTAATATAACATATAATACCTACACGTATGACCGCAGCCTCTCCCCAGTACATATTATACGTATGTATGGAGCACAGCAGAATCATACATGTAAAAATATAAAAAACAAACAGAACACACATGATAATGTGTGTATATATATATATATATATAGGCACAGTGCTAGTGAGAAATACGTAGTAGTGTGTATATATATATATAGGCACAGTGCTAGTGAGAAATACGTAGTAGTGTGTGTACATATAAGCACAGCGCTAGTGAGAAATAAGTAGTAGTATGTGTGTGTATATATATATATAGGCACAGTGCTAGTGAGAAATAAGTAGTGCGTGTATATATATATATATATATATATATATATATATATAGGCACAGTGCTAGTGAGAAATAAGTAGTAGTATGTGTACATATATATACACAGTGCTAGTGAGAAATAAGTAGTAGTGTGTGTATATATAAGCACAGCGCTAGTGAGAAATAAGTAGTAGTATGTGTACATATATATATAGGCACAGTGCTAGTGAGAAATAAGTAGTAGTATGTGTACATATATATATAGAGGCACAGTGCTAGTGAGAAATAAGTAGTAGTGTGTGTGGGGTCTCAAGAATGAGCTGAGCCAGAGAGAGCTGCAATACAGCAAATCACCAGTAGGAGCCCCCAACGCGTTTCATTGATCTGCATTACCAGCTTCCTTTGTATCCGTGCGTGATCTGCACTATCTGGATATCTGGGCTGCCTCTGGAGCTGGTTTACAAGATCTACCTGCTCTTATCTGAGCTCACCCACGCTATTTATCTTGAGCAGGGTATTGCTCATGTAAATGTGAGTGTACCATTTATGCACTTTGCACTATTATATCATTGCACTGATGTACTACACTATTATTGATTCTGTTTTTTTTCCCTTTGCATAATATCTGAGCATTTCGTCTCATAGAAAAGGGTAATGCTCTTTTTTTCTAGTGTTGGTCACTAGCGCACATGTTCACTACATATATATATATACACACTATATATATATATAGTGTAGAGGTGAGACAGCGCTATATATATATACACTATATATATATATAGTGTAAAGGTGAGACAGCGCTATATATATATATATACACTATGAAGCGTGTTCTCTTTTTTATATTTTTCCATGTATGATTCTGCTCCATACATATGAATATACCCATAGACATTGTAAAGCTTCTGATTACACGAGGACCAGCCACATATTTATATATTTAGGGGTCAAGTCAACAAAGAGAGATTTGCAGGGAATTGAGAAGAGAATTTCCAACTTAAGGCCAAAGTAGTTGAGAGGGACAGATTCTCCCATTCAGCTACATTAGCCTTAACTTACAAGTTGCTGTGTAATTACCGGGTGTAACTTGCTCGCTAGGAGTATACCGGGTGTAACTTGCTCGCTAGGAGTGTACCGGGTGTAACTTGCTGGCTAGGAGTGTACCGGGTGTATCTTGCTAGCTAGGAGCGTACCGGCTGTATCTTGCTAGCTAGGAGCATACCGGGTGTATCTTGCTAGCTAGGAGCATACCGGGTGTATCTTGCTAGCTAGGAGCATACCGGGTGTATCTTGCTAGCTAGCAGCGTACCAGGTGTAACTTGCTAGCTAGGAGTATACCGGGTGTAACTTGCTAGCTAGGAGTATACCGGGTGTAACTTGCTAGCTAGGAGTATACTGGGTGTAACTTGCTAGCTAGGAGTGTACCAGGTGTAACTTGCTAGCTAGGAGTATACCGGGTGTAACTTGCTAGCTAGGAGTATACCGGGTAACTTGCTAGCTAGGAGTATACCCGGTGTAACTTGCTAGCTAGGAGTATACCGGGTGTAACTTGCTAGCTAGGAGCGTACCGGGTGTAACTTGCTAGCTAGGAGCGTACCGGGTGTAACTTGCTAGCTAGGAGCGTACCGGGTGTAACTTGCTAGCTAGGAGCGTACCGGGTGTAACTTGCTAGCTAGGAGCGTACCGGGTGTAACTTGCTAGCTAGGAGTATACCGGGTGTAACTTGCTAGCTAGGAGTATACCGGGTGTAACTTGCTAACTAGGAGTATACCGGGTGTATCTTGCTAGCTAGGAGTATACCGGGTGTAACTTGCTAGCTAGGAGTATACCAGGTGTAACTTGCTAGCTAGGAGCATACCAGGTGTAACTTGCTAGCTAAGAGTATAACGGGTGTAACTTTCTAGCTAGGAGTATACCGGGTGTAACTTGCTAGCTAAGAGTATACCAGATGTAACTTGCTAGCTAGGAGTATACCGGGTGTAACTTGCTAGCTAGGAGTATACCGGGTGTAACTTGCTAGCTAGGAGTATACCGGGTGTAACTTGCTAGCTAGGAGTATACCGGGTGTAATTTGCTAGCTAAGAGTATACCGGGTGTAACTTGCTAGCTAGGAGTATACCGGGTGTAACTTTCTAGCTAGGAGATCTTATTTAATTTCCTGGGGTGGTATCGAGACTCTATAATATGGTGATCTGAATGCAGAGTTTTCAGAGATGCAGTAAATCTGATATTAAATGATCCTCGAGTAACACAAAGGAATAATTATATCTGAATGATCAAGGTGATCAGTCCACGTATCCTCATCTGCCCGCGTGACGCATGGTACACAGGCCACATCCTGTAGGGTCAGGTCTCCATTCTATTTCTCCTTTCTATGGTCCCATTGATTTTAGCAGCTCTGGGGTGGGCTCAGGAGGATCAAGCTCTGGGAACGTTTAACCATTAATGGAGGCCTGGGGGAGTTCAAAAGGGGCCCTGTGGAGTCCACAAACTGCAGGAAGTATCTCCCCCTATTGGATAGCCGTGGGATACTCCCTCTCACAGTGTGTATTATGCGGTTTAGAGGTGGAGCAAAGTGTTATACTCTTTCCTGCTTGAAGCATGGAATTCCCACGTGTGGCTGTAGACACGGCACCGGTCTCCATTATCTGCCTTCAGCTCCTCCTCCACCGGCTGCCTGACGCGCTTTGGTTGCTGGGCTTGGCACTTGGACCTTCAGCCTTTGTACTTTCCTGACAAGAGCTGGGGTTGCTGGACATTCTCCTTGGCCCTGTGCTCTGGGTTTGGGAGAGGGGTACGCCCTAGGAGCCGTAGCAGCTATTTTTTTTTTCCTTGATGGGGATGGGCTTTCGGTTCTGGAAAGGGATTGGCTTCGAGGAGAAGCACTGACTGTTCGTGCTGGGGCCACAGGACTCTTGAGCGGACCATGGTTGACTCTCCTCAGATTGTTCCTTGCAGGAGTCGGACTGGATAGAGGAGGAAACCTCATGTGTAGGGATTTGGGCCGGAGGTCAGGAGAAAAGCCGGAGACACCGCTAACACCTGCTCCCGAGAAGTGAGGCCTAAATCAAGAGAGAAGAGGAGAGGTGGGGAAAACCAGAGTGAGAAGCAGTGAAAAACAAGGACACATTGAGGGTTATACATAAAAACTTCCGCTTTGCAAACTTACGGTTTTATAAAAAGGCGCAATCGGCGTTTGGTATGTATAACGCCCATTGCGCTTATCTATAGCTCCCGACACAGCGCAGTAGAGGGCCCTCCATCAAACAGCGTTTCCCAACACAAATCAAGGGCTTTTCTGCACCAGATTTTTTCATACATAGGCTGTGCCGGCGCAAGGAGAGCTGACACCACCTAAATCTGTGCATTCGGCATAAGTAACGCAGTCTGATTTATACATTGGCGCACACGGCAGTATTTGGCACCCACGGCCACTGCGCCAGTATTTGGCGTAATCAGTGTGTACATTGGGTTTATACATAACCCCCATTATATCAAAGCATGCATCATATGCACCTTATAGGGGCAGACACATCTTGAAAGGAGGCCATCAAGAGAGAGATCATGGTCTGTACATGGGAATTGTTATTATCTAGCTGCGACAAGGACTTGTCACTTCTGCAACCTAAATACAGATCTCTGTGGTATACCAGGAGTTACACACATGACAGATTCCTACCTCTGAGTAGCTGGAGGGTCTTTGCCTGTGGAGACTGATGAGATTGCTGGACGTACACTTTTTACTGGTGGGATAGGGCGGGGGATTTTGCTTCTAGTGCTGGATACCATATCTTCCTTTCGTATGGAGACGACTTTCTCCTTTTCTCTCTTCCTGGGAGTAGAGTCGTCCGAGTCATGCGTGTCTTCTTCAGACCCTGTAGTGGACAAGGTCTCGGAGGTTCTCCTCCTATCATCACTGGAGGAGGCAGAAGATGAACCAGCAGAGGCCAACCTCTGGAGCCTGATCTGTCTCTTCTCCATCACAAGACGTGCCAGGTCCAGTTGCTTTGCCCTCTTGTGGAACCTCTCTTTGGCAGAGTGCGACATAGACTTCTCTGACCCAGTGTCTTCTTCTGATAAAAACACTGGGATGCGACTCCTAAAGCGCAACCCCGGGGGTTGGCTGGTGCCCTTGCAGGTACCCTCCTTGGTTTCTTTAAGGCGATCGGTGGCAAACACAATCTTTTCTGACTGCAGGTCATCTCTGAAACCAGTGTCAATAGCATCCTTGTCTAGCAGACTTTCAGATCCACTGACTCCATTGACCAATTTAAGGTCTGTTGGTGCCTCAGTACAGAGTTCAAGATTACTGGCGGACACAGCGCAGCTGTCAATCTCACCAGCCTCCACCGCAGAGTTGACGCTCCCGTTCTCTCTTAGTAGCTCATTATCTTCCATTTCCTCCTCTATAATGGGCTGCTCAAACTGCCCTGGGCAGTAATGTTCCTCCATCCGTATCAGCTGCCCGCTGGATGACATGATGTTCAAGTGTGTCTTTTCTGCAATGTGAATAAATGTGCGTTCAACTTTGGTAAAGGGGGAGGAAGCAGTGGCTGCAGCTCCGGCGCTGGGTGGTTTGGTTTCCGATTTGAGGATGGAAGATAACGTTCCCGGTTCAGATACATCCAACTGACTGCCCATGGGTTGAGGTCGCTCTCCTTGAGGTGTCAGAGCCGCGAGGGTCCCAAGATCAACTTCTGCCATCAACTCGTTGGTGACTGGGGACTTTTTCATGTCTCCAGGGGAGAATAACACCAAGGTCTTGGATCCTTCCTCTAACTCCAGGTCGTTTTCTCCAGTAGAGGCACGACCTCTCGAATCCTTCTGATCATCTGCCAAGAGAGTAGAGGGAGCCCCTTCCTGGCTGCGTTCGGTGCTCTTCTGACTCGCCTCACTACTGGACCCGCTCTGTAGGTCTACATCCTCCCCTAAGAACTCTTCCTCTGGCTCGTCTTTCTCCTGTGGAGGCCTCCCGTTGATTATGATGTGTGGCTCCGAGGCGTGCATGGCTGGCAGGACCACACTGGAGAAATCCACTCGCTTAATG
Source organism: Pelodytes ibericus (assembly GCA_036172795.1). Classification (NCBI taxonomy): domain Eukaryota; kingdom Metazoa; phylum Chordata; class Amphibia; order Anura; family Pelodytidae; genus Pelodytes; species Pelodytes ibericus. Next base: position 3,332,303 of record CM069862.1, on the reverse strand, counting down.
CGGTGGGGAACGCGCAGCATTTCCTTGCTGTCTGATATGTCTTTTTTGAAGTCTTGGTAAGGCAAACTTAAAGGCACCACCCGGGACACACCAGTCAGTTCAAAGTGCTTCAAACTGAGGACCTGGGAGGAGATTAAGAAATGGAAGATTATAGATCAAGCACTTACTGACCTAAACCTAACACTATACCAGATCATTTACTGACCGAAACCTAACACTATACCAGATCATTTACTGACCTAAACCTAACACTATACCAGATCATTTACTGACCGAAACCTAACACTATACCAGATCATTTACTGACCTAAACCTAACACTATACCAGATCATTTACTGACCTAAACCTAACACTATACCAGATCATTTACTGACCTAAACCTAACACTATACCAGATCATTTACTGACCTAAACCTAACACTATACCAGATCATTTACTGACCTAAACCTAACACTATACCAGATCATTTACTGACCTAAACCTAACACTATACCAGATCATTTACTGAGCTAAACCTAACACTATACCAGATCATTTACTGACCTAAACCTAACACTATACCAGATCATTTACTGACCTAAACCTAACACTGTCCCAGATCATTTACTGACCTAAACCTAACACTGTCCCAGATCATTTACTGACCTAAACCTAACACTATACCAGATCATTTACTGACCTAAACCTAACACTACCAGATCATTTACTGACCTAAACCTAACACTGTCCCAGATCATTTACTGACCTAAACCTAACACTGTCCCAGATCATTTACTGAGCTAAACCTAACACTATACCATATCATTTACTGACCTAAACCTAACACTATACCAGATCATTTACTGACCTAAACCTAACACTATACCAGATCATTTACTGACCTAAACCTAATACTATACCAGATCATTTACTGACCTAAACCTAACACTATACCAGATCATTTACTGACCTAAACCTAACACTATACCAGATCATTTACTGACCTAAACCTAACACTATACCAGATCATTTACTGACCTAAACCTAACACTATACCAGATCATTTACTGACCTAAACCTAACACTATACCAGATCATTTACTGACCTAAACCTAACACTATACCAGATCATTTACTGACCTAAACCTAACACTATACCAGATCATTTACTGACCTAAACCTCCAAGTGAGGTCTCACCAGCGCTCTGTACAATACCCCAAGTGAGGTCTCACCAGCGCTCTGTACAATACTCCAAGTGAGGTCTCACCAGCGCTCTGTACAATACTCCAAGTGAGGTCTCACCAGCGCTCTGTACAATACCCCAAGTGAGGTCTCACCAGCGCTCTGTGCAATACTCCAAGTGAGGTCTCACCAGCGCTCTGTATAATCCGGTCATGGGGTACCTTTACTGGGGCTCTACCAGGCAATGTCACTATGCAACTGTTGCTGGAATTTGCTTTTTGACCCATGCATGAGTTGGACTAGGTCGTGTTCCTGTTAAGCTGTTGTGTTGTGTCTGGAGGTCATGCTTTAAGAAGGGGGCTTATATTAGACTCCTCTAGACTTGAATATCCAGCATGCTATGTGAGGCTCGTCCAAGCTGTTCATTCTGTATCTAGTATCTCCTTGTCTATCTCGGTACTTCCTTGCTTGCTTTAGATTACCTTTATGCTTGCTGCTTCCCATTATTATTATGTTGCATGCTTGGTTTTGCCATGTCTCTTTCTAGTTTTCTTTATACCTTATATCTTTGCTCCTATATAATGTTGCCACACATGTTCAGTTTGTTACTAGCACCCTGTTTGTGCAAGGTTGCTTCAGGTAGTTTCTATGTGTCTGTTTAGTCCAATTACTATATTTAGTGGTAATAGGCAGGGGCAGTGCTAGGACTTGCATATTGTCGCCTACCCTGATGTGGTTGGCAAGCTTATCTACTAATGGCCATTTGGTGTGACAAAACCCTCACCATCACTTTATCTGCGTCCTAGGCGAGTTCCTGTACTTATGTCTGTATCTCTGTTACCATAGCCCTCTTCTTTGTTTATATCAGTTATATTTGTCTATGGCCTTGTGCTCTGTATTATTTCTTACCCTCAGTTTGATTTCTGCTTTGCCCCGCTCATATCCTTTTGCCTATGTCCCTAGTCCCAATTCTGTAGCCCAGGCAGTGGTAATTACTACACACGTTATCAGGTTATATTATCTGACAACCACTTGTATCCCTCCTGGATACCCGGCCATCTGTGTTTATTGGCCCGGGGGAGTCATAGTCCCTCATGCAATCTGGGGCATTACCCCTTCAGTGCTCACAGAGTCTCACGCATGCTCAAGAGCCTGAGGAGCCACTCACAAAAAAACAGCCACTGAAGGGCCATTTGCGCACAGAGACAACGTACGAGGAGTCAGTCAGCACACACACAGCATAAGAGGAGTCACGCACATAGACTGTGTACAAGGAGTCATTCTCACACACAGACAGTGTACAAGGATTCACACACACAGACAGTGTACAAGGATTCACTCACACAGACAGCTTACGAGGAGAAACTCGCACACACAGACAGCGTATGAGGAGTCACTCGTGCACAGACAGCGTATGAGGAGTCACTCGTGCACAGACAGCGTATGAGGAGTCACTCGTGCACAGACAGCGTATGAGGAGTCACTCGTGCACAGACAGCGTATGAGGAGTCACTCGCGCACACAGACAGCGTATGAGGAGTCACTCGCGCACAGACAGCGTATGAGGAGTCACTCGTGCACAGACAGTGTATGAGGAGTCACTCGTGCACACAGACAGTGTATGAGGAGTAACTCGTGCACACAGACAGTGTATGAGGAGTCACTCGTGCACAGACAGTGTATGAGGAGTCACTCGTGCACAGACAGCGTATGAGGAGTCACTCGCGCACACAGACAGCGTATGAGGAGTCACTCGTGCACACAGACAGCGTATGAGGAGTCACTCGTGCACAGACAGTGTATGAGGAGTCACTCGCGCACACAGACAGCGTATGAGGAGTGTGGCAAGGTCAGAGAGGCTTTCTATGTCAGTAATAGATTGGAGCGCTCTATTCCCAGCATGATGGGGTTAATTGGTGGGAGTCACTCCTTGACTATTAAAACCCAGGTGAATTTACTTTAACTGGGGTTTTAAAAGGTTAGCCTCTGAAGTCATGTCAGAGTCCAGAAGCTGGGAGAGAGAAGGCAGTTAAGCCTGAGACTCTGAGGAAAAAGGTATTGTGTGAAACCCATTTAAAGTACTGTATTTACTTTTGTTTAAAACTGGGAACCGGATTAGCTGGCCAGTTGGATAGTTAGAAATCCTGTTGTTTAGTAAGTCTCCAAGTTGGAGTAGGATTTATTTTCTTTTTGTTTCATTTTGTGGGAGAGCACAACATTGTATATCCTGTGGAAAACTGACAATAAACTGCAGTAATATTTTATCCCGACTGTTGCATTTGCCGTTTATGGTAAAGAGCCTGGCCATCCTGCCACAGGAGTCACTCGCGCACACAGACAGCGTATGAGGAGTCACTCGCGCACAGAGACAGCGTATGAGGAGTCACTCGCGCACAGAGACAGCGTATGAGGAGTCACTCGCGCACACAGACAGCGTATGAGGAGTCACTCGTGCACACAGACAGCGTATGAGGAGTCACTCGTGCACACAGACAGCGTATGAGGAGTCACTCGTGCACACAGACAGCGTATGAGGAGTCACTCGTGCACAGACAGCGTATGAGGAGTCACTCGTGCACAGACAGCGTATGAGGAGTCACTCGTGCACAGACAGCGTATGAGGAGTCACTCGTGCACACAGACAGCGTATGAGGAGTCACTCGTGCACACAGACAGCGTATGAGGAGTCACTCGTGCACACAGACAGCGTATGAGGAGTCACTCGTGCACAGACAGCGTATGAGGAGTCACTCGTGCACAGACAGCGTATGAGGAGTCACTCGTGCACAGACAGCGTATGAGGAGTCACTCGCGCACACAGACAGCGTATGAGGAGTCACTCGCGCACACAGACAGCGTATGAGGAGTCACTCGTGCACAGACAGCGTATGAGGAGTCACTCGTGCACAGACAGCGTATGAGGAGTCACTCGTGCACAGACAGCGTATGAGGAGTCACTCGTGCACACAGACAGCGTATGAGGAGTCACTCGTGCACACAGACAGCGTATGAGGAGTCACTCGTGCACACAGACAGCGTATGAGGAGTCACTCGTGCACAGACAGCGTATGAGGAGTCACTCGTGCACAGACAGCGTATGAGGAGTCATTCGCGCACACAGACAGCATATGAGGAGTCACTCGTGCACAGACAGTGTATGAGGAGTCACTCGTGCACAGACAGCGTATGAGGAGTCAGTCGTGCACAGACAGCGTATGAGGAGTCACTCGTGCACACAGACAGCGTATGAGGAGTCACTCGTGCACACAGACAGCGTATGAGGAGTCACTCGTGCACACAGACAGCGTATGAGGAGTCACTCGTGCACACAGACAGCGTATGAGGAGTCACTCGTGCACACAGACAGCGTATGTGGAGTCACTCGTGCACAGACAGCGTATGTGGAGTCACTCGTGCACAGACAGCGTATGAGGAGTCACTCGTGCACACAGTGTATGAGGAGTCACTCGTGCACACAGACAGCGTATGAGGAGTCACTCGTGCACAGACAGCGTATGAGGAGTCACTCGTGCACAGAGACAGCGTATGAGGAGTCACTCGTGCACAGACAGTGTATGAGGAGTCACTCGTGCACACAGACAGCATATGAGGAGTCACTCGCGCACAGAGACAGCGTATGAGGAGTCACTCGTGCACACAGACAGCGTATGAGGAGTCACTCGCGCACAGAGACAGCGTATGAGGAGTCACTCGCGCACACAGACAGCGTATGAGGAGTCACTCGTGCACACAGACAGCGTATGAGGAGTCACTCGTGCACACAGACAGCGTATGAGGAGTCACTCGTGCACACAGACAGCGTATGAGGAGTCACTCGTGCACACAGACAGCGTATGAGGAGTCACTCGTGCACAGACAGCTTATGAGGAGTCACTCGTGCACACAGTGTATGAGGAGTCACTCGTGCACAGACAGCGTATGAGGAGTCACTCGTGCACACAGACAGCGTATGAGGAGTCACTCGTGCACAGACAGCGTATGAGGAGTCACTCGTGCACAGAGACAGCGTATGAGGAGTCACTCGTGCACAGACAGTGTATGAGGAGTCACTCGTGCACACAGACAGCGTATGAGGAGTCACTCGCGCACAGAGACAGCGTATGAGGAGTCACTCGTGCACACAGACAGCGTATGAGGAGTCACTCGTGCACACAGACAGCGTATGAGGAGTCACTCGCCACTGCTCCACGTGGCCCCAGTGTATGAGTAGTCACACGGCACAGCACAGCGTATGAGGAGTCACCGTGCACACAGACAGCGTATGAGGAGTCACTCGTGCACAGACAGCTTATGAGGAGTCACTCGTGCACACAGTGTATGAGGAACTCGTGCACAGACAGCGTATGAGGAGTCACTCGTGCACACAGACACGATGAAGAGTCACTCGCTCGGAAGAACACTCTGATGAGTAACTTTCACATTTATAATTGGATTGGTGATACAAACTCTTTCCTCGTATTGTTCTGATAATATAATAATAATAATTACAGATTCTAAAAAAAGCATCAGAACCCCGTTCACAGTCTAGAGATCATATGTTTGGTTTATTTCAAGTGCGGCACACAGACAGCGTATGAGGAGTCACTCGTGCACACAGACAGCGTATGAGGAGTCACTCGCGCACAGAGACAGCGTATGAGGAGTCACTCGTGCACACAGACAGCGTATGAGGAGTCACTCGCGCACAGAGAACACTCAGATGAGTTTACTTCACATTTTTAATAGGATTTGGTGATTCAAACTCTTTCCTCCGATTGTCTGATAATAATAATAATAATAATTACAGATTCTAAAAGGCACAGAACCCCGTTCACAGTCTAGGAAGATCAATATGTTTGGTTATTTCAAGTGCCGGATTGAGTACAGTATTCAGAGTGCATGCTATATACAACCCTCTGTCTCTATATTACAGCTAGCTATATACACAGGGAGAGATCAGGGACCTTCCCAGGCAGCCTGAGGAGCCTGGGACACTCACTCAGTGACCTCTCTCTCACTCACTCACACACACAGTGACCTCTCTCATTCACTCACTCAGTGACCTCTCTCTCATTCACTCACTCAGTGACCTCTCTCACTCACTCACACACACAGTGACCTCTCTCATTCACTCACTCAGTGACCTCTCTCACTTACTCACTCAGTAACCTCTCTCACTTACTCACACAGTGACCTCTCTCACTCACACACACAGTGACCTCTCTCACTCACTCACACACAGTGACCTCTCTCACTCACACACACAGTGACCTCTCTCACTCACTCACACACACAGTGACCTCTCTCACTCACTCACACACACAGTGACCTCTCTCACTCACTCACTCACACACACAGTGACCTCTCTCACTCACTCACTCACACACACAGTGACCTCTCTCACTCACTCACACACACAGTGACCTCTCTCACTCACTCACACACACAGTGACCTCTCACTCACTCACACACACAGTGACCTCTCTCACTCACTCACACACACAGTGACCTCTCTCACTCACTCACAGTGACCTCTCTCACTCACTCACAGTGACCTCTCTCACTCACAGTGACCTCTCTCACTCACTCAGTGACCTCTCTCACTCACTCAGTGACCTCTCTCACTCACTCACTCACACACACACAGTGACCTCTCTCACTCACTCACACACAGTGACCTCTCTCACTCACACACAGTGACCTCTCACTCACTCTCACAGTGACCTCTCTCACTCACTCACAGTGACCTCTCTCACTCACTCACAGTGACCTCTCTCACTCACTCACTCAGTGACCTCTCTCACTCACTCACAGTGACCTCTCTCACTCAACCACAGTGACCTCTCTCACTCACTCACACAGTGACCTCTCTCACTCACTCACACAGTGACCTCTCTCACTCACTCACACAGTGACCTCTCTCACTCACTCACACAGTGACCTCTCTCACTCACTAACACAGTGGCCTCTTTCACTCACTCACTCACACAGTGACCTCTCTCACTCACTCACACAGTGACCTCTCTCACTCACTCACACAGTGACCTCTTTCACTCACTCACTCACACAGTGAACTCTCTCACTCACTGTACTGTTACTTAGGATGTAGTGCCTGTCTCTTGGGGTCTGTCTCTTGTATGCAGACTGTCAGGTGGAATCTGTCTCTTGTATGCAGACTGCCAGGTGGGGTCTGTATCTTGTATGTAGACTGTCTCTGTCAGGTGGGGTCTGTCTCTTGTATATGGACTGTCTCTGTCAGGTGGGGTCTGTCTCTTGTATATGGACTGTCTATGTCAGGTGAGGTCTATCTCTTGTATGCAGACTGTCTATCAGGTGGGGTCTGTCTCTTGTATGCAAACTGTCTCTGTAACATGGGGTCTATCTCTTGTAAATGGGCTGTCTCTGTAAGGTGGGGGTCTATCTCTTGTATATGGGCGTTCTCTGTAAGGTGGGGGTCTGTCTTGTAAATGGGCTGTCTCTGTAAGGTGGGGGTCTGTCTGTTGTATATGGGCGTTCTCTGTAAGGTGGGGGTCTGTCTTGTATATGGGCGTTCTCTGTAAGGTGGGGGTCTGTCTCTTGTATGCAGACTGTCTCTGTAAGGTGGGGGTCTGTCTCTTGTATATGTGCGTTCTCTGTAAGGGGGGGTCTGTCTTGTATATGGGCGTTCTCTGTAAGGTGGGGGTCTGTCTCTTGTATATGTGCGTTCTCTGTAAGGTGGGGGTCTGTCTTGTATATGTGCGTTCTCTGTAAGGTGGGGGTCTGTCTCTTGTATATGTGCGTTCTCTGTAAGGTGGGGGTCTGTCTTGTATATGGGCGTTCTCTGTAAGGTGGGGGTCTGTCTCTTGTATATGGGCGTTCTCTGTAAGGTGGGGGTCTGTCTTGTATATGGGCGTTCTCTGTAAGGTGGGGGTCTGTCTCTTGTATATGGGCGTTCTCTGTAAGGTGGGGGTCTGTCTTGTATATGGGCGTTCTCTGTAAGGTAGGGGTCTGTCTGTTGTATATGGGCGTTCTCTGTAAGGTGGGGGTCTGTCTGTTGTATATGTGCGTTCTCTGTAAGGTGGGGGTCTGTCTCTTGTATATGGGCGTTCTCTGTAAGGTGGGGGTCTGTCTCTTGTATATGGGCGTTCTCTGTAAGGTGGGGGTCTGTCTGTTGTATATGGGCGTTCTCTGTAAGGTGGGGGTCTGTCTGTTGTATATGGGCGTTCTCTGTAAGGTGGGGGTCTGTCTTGTATATGGGCGTTCTCTGTAAGGTGGGGATCTGTCTCTTGTATATGGGCGTTCTCTGTAAGGTGGGGGTCTGTCTCTTGTATATGGGCATTCTCTGTAAGGTGGGGGTCTGTCTCTTGTATATGGGCGTTCTCTGTAAGGTGGGGGTCTGTCTCTTGCATATGGGCGTTCTCTGTAAGGTGGGGGTCTGTCTCTTGCATATGGGCGTTCTCTGTAAGGTGGGGGTCTATCTCTTGTATATGGGGGTACACTGATGGCAGGTATAAACCTCTCACACGCAGACATGTCATGAATACTCCAGATAATGCCACTCACACTCAGGGAAGTGCACACTACACCCCGTCCCTTCAGATACTAATTTATTTCATTTATAAAACAGACGCAGGCCGGCGGTCCCAGGCCCCCCGCTCTGCCAGTTGTTTGGAAGATCCCATGGTATATAATGGGGGGTGACCCTATACTCTATATAAGCAGCATGGTGAGTGCAGGAGCTAGCTATCCCCCCTCCAGTGAGGTCTCACTCACCGAATATAAACAGTCACAAAGCGCCCTGGGGAGGACAATGAACGCACACTACAAATAGTGGTGCTGAGTATCTCTACGGCGGCCATCACATGAAACTATAAATACCCTAACACAGGGGCATCCATGCTCACGCTGCGGGGGTCAGGCAGCCCCGCCTCTCGATCCAAGCCCCTCCTTACTGGATGCCACTGAATGAGAAGCCCCACTGAAATGATTATATTCAGTGTTAATGTACAGGAGACTAGTGGCATTATATATTTATACCATACAGAAACCAGGATAGCCCCTTCCAATGTGTTTTATTTAATCAATACATGAGACTAATTGGACGCCCCTGTACTAATACATGCTACTGGACATATACTATACTGTGCCCGCTCACCCTTTGCCATCTCAGTTACCGCTGCCAGTATCTACCTTGTCTCTGGCAGCCCTACCAACACCTAACTGTACTCAGCAGCACTATATACAGCAGCCCGTTCACGTCCATGCATACAGCTGAAGCACAGAGCATTAAGGTGCCAGGCGCTTCTCACCTCCATGACACAGAATGGGTTCAAGATTTTTTTGCAGAGAGGCACTGCAAGGGTTAAATAGGGGGGGTGCGGAGCTGGGAATAGGGGAGGGTTAGAGGCATGCGTCCCAATGGCTCGTTCCCTCCATCGACTCTAGCAGGGTCTATCCTCAGTCTAAGGTGGTCTCTCAGAGACCAGTAACGTTATGTATTTTTTTGCATTGGTTATTTTTGTCTCCAGTATTCCGTGGGTTTGGTCGGTTAAAGCGGTATTGCATGTTCTCCATTAGGAATCGGTAATATGTGGATGTAAGCAGTACCCCCGACACCCCTGCAAGATATTTCAGAAACCATAACAATTAGAAATTTTGGCTAAAAAAAAAAGAATTCAAAAACACCCAAAAGCAAATCCAGTGGGTTGACTATTGTGGGGGTCCCACCCCCCCACCTGGCAAGCTGGATGCCATCTCCCTCAGTATATCACACAGTCTGTGCTAGACCATTCATGAGTTATACCCTCTGTACAGAGGGGCAGATGGAGGCTCCGGGACGGAAAGTCATTTTGCTCTTTGGAGAAACGAGGGGGTTGGTTGCCTTGGGTGCTGGTCGTGGAAGATTGTGTTTCGTCGCTCCCGGTGGGGAGAGAGAGAGAGGCAGCAGCTTCTCCTAGCAGCCAAGGGATACAGATATCCATCAAGAATGTCAGTAAAATAATCCAGGGTTTGGTACATGCGAGTGCTGCTCTGCGGAAAGAGGCGGGATGCGTTGAGGAGTAGAACATTGAGTTATAAATCCCGTCTCCGTGGAGCTGCGCCAACTGCGCCCCAGAATGTGCGTATTGCATTGTTAAAGGTTACTTCGTTGCTTTTGCACCAGTGTCAGCCCTTCCCCGGCCCCCCTGAGGTGGCGCCGTACCCCTATGTTTTGTGCGTAAAGCGTGCCCACACCTGCTGCAGCTGTGAGCGAGAGATGCGCAGGACCGAGGGCATCAGTCTGTGGTTGCCGGACGGCAGGGGAGCATGCCGGCGGTGGGGCAGACGTACAGGGCTGCTCTCTGCTGAGCGGCTGCGCTGGATGAAGGTGCCGGCGGGGTGAGGGTAATGTTCTGTCTCCAAAGTAGAGGATGAGAAGACGGAAGACGCCAGTCTGCGGAGGGGGCTGTACCTCGGCAGGGGGTGCTGGGAGTGCCTGTCCTCCTCCAGCTGTAAAACATCAAGAAGAGTGGAGGAAAAGGAGTCAGGCAAAGTTGAGAGCTGCTTCCTGCGTCTAGCTATGTTCTGCCTTCTTCAGGGTGAAACCTCTCAACATGGGAGCTTCCCCTCCTAATAATCCCCCTGTGCTGGAAGTGGGCTCGAGGTGCGGACACTTCTCTGCTGCGGTCAAAATGCTTGGAAACTCGTGCACAGAACGATAAACCACATTACACAAGGGGTGAAACGCGTGGACAGACGGGTAGGAATAGATAAGACTCCACAAAGGATCATGAGAGGCCATGCTGTGTACTAAGTCCCAGGTCAGTCAACCAGAACCAGCGCTATCCTCGTCTTCCACCTGGTCCCTGAGTTAAGTCATGTGATCAGATTATACCCAGAATACACCTGGGCTCTGAACCCAGCGCTATCCTCATCTTCCACCCGGTCCCTGAGTTATGGCATGTGAATCAGATTATACCCAGAATACACCTGGGCTCTGAACCCAGCGCTAACCTCAGGAACCTGCTATTTAATCTAATAAAGCAAGAGAGGCCATGGATATCTGTAACACATCCACATACGTACATAGTATATACACACAAATCAAATACAAGCTACACAGGCACATACATAGATATTTATACATACTATACACACACATATACATGCTACAGCCATGACCACACTTTCTATAGGTGATTGTACACATTCTCCTTTTACTCATACAGATTATGGATCCCACTCTTACCACCAAATGTTATAAAGACAGCAACTGGGTATCTGCATCCCCTGCCAACAGGTAAAAGTGCAGGTGGGTCACTGGATGCAAGTATTCAACCTTGGTGAAGAGCTAAACTGGTCCTCCATGTGGGGCAGCAAGATGGGAAGATGAAAACTGTCTACGTCTGCACAGGGGTTACACACTAACCCCTGTACCCAGGGACCTACCTGGTCACACCCCTAGCTGAATGCTTATAGCCAGTGGCTGTCTCTGTAATGGTTGGTGGCAGTGGTGGGCCAGTGGCTATGTGACAAAATACATCTTACACGCAAGACCGACTCACCCCCTTCCACATATGTAACACACGTGTCTCATCGTACATATGTTGCACATCCACAGATCTCATTGTATGTCATGTAATGTCTCACTGAAAACCACCTTGCTCTACAGCCCCCCTCCCCATTATACCCTCACATGCTCACGTACACACATTATAATCTGATAGTACACAGCATATGCACACTGAGTCTGTGAGGATTGTGCCAAACCCCAAGCAAGATGCCAAATATTGCAAAGAGGAGGTGCAAAATGCATTGGGTATTTCTGAGCAATGTCATTCTGCCAAACAATAGACTGCCTCCCTAAAACTCCTCCCCTAACGCCTCCCTAAAACTCCTCCCCTAACTCCCTTATAAAACTCCTCCCCTAACTACTCTTTAAAACTCCTCCTCTAAGTCCTCACAAAAACTACTCTGAACTCCTCCTCTAACTCCTCTCTAAAAATCCTCCCAATAACTCCTGTTACTCCATATAACTCCTCCCTATAACTCCTCCTATTACTCCATATAACCCTCCCTATAACTCCTCCTATTACTCCCTATAACTCCTCCTATTACTCCATATAACATTCCATATAACCCCTCCTATTACTTCATATAACCCTCCCTATAACTCCTCCTATTACTGGATATAACCCTCCCTATAACTCCTCCTATTACTCCATATATCCCTCCCTATAACTCCTCCTATTACTCCATATAACCCTCCCTATAACTCCTCCTATTACTCCATATAACCCTCCCTATAACTCCTATTACTCCATATAACCCTCCCTATAACTCCTCCTATTACTCCATATAACCCTCCCTATAACTCCTCCCATTACTCCATATAACCCTCCCTATAACTCCTCCCATTACTCCATATAACCCTCCATATAACTCCTCCTATTACTCCATATAACCCTCCCTATAACTCCTCCTATTACTCCATATAACCCTCCCTATAACTCCTCCTATTACTCCATATAACCCTCCCTATAACTCCTCCTATTACTCCATATAACCCCTCCTATTACTCCATATAACCCTCCCTATAACTCCTCCTATTACTCCATATAACCCTCCCTATAACCCCTCCTATTACTCCATATAACCCTCCCTATAACTCCTCCTATTACTCCATATAACACTCCCTATAACTCCTCCTATTACTCCATATAACCCTCCCTATAACTCCTCCCATTACTCCATATAACCCTCCCTATAACTCCTCCCATTACTCCATATAACCCTCCCTATAACTCCTCCCATTACTCCATATAACCCTCCCTATAACTACTCCTATTACTCCATATAACCCTCCCTATAACACCTCCTATTACTCCATATAACTCCTCCCATTACTCCATATACATTTCCTATAACTCCTCCTCTTACTCCATATAACCCTGCCTATAACTCCTCCTATTATTCCATATAACCCTCCCTATAACTCCCCCTATTACTCCATATAACCCTCCCTATAACTCCTCCCATTACTCCATATAACCCTCCATATAACTCCTCCTATTACTCCATATAACCCTCCCTATAACTCCTCCTATTACTCCATATAACCCTCCATGTAACTCCTCCCATTACTCCATATACATTTCCTATAAGTCCTCCCATTACTCCATATAACCCTTCCTATAACTCCTCCTATTACTCCATATAACCCTCCCTATAACTCCTCCTATTACTCCATATAACCCTCCCTATAACTCCTCCTATTACTCCATATACATTTCCTATAACTCCTCCTCTTACTCCATATAACCCTATAGATTATATATCTATGATCTATATTTACTTTTGCGTCTTTCTTCTTACCTGTCTCTGAGGCCCGGTGGGATCCGACTCTCGTCTCCGCTGTCTCGTTGCTGATGTTGAGTGCGAATGTGATGGGCTTCCTGGTAGAGGTTCAGGTCTGCTGTCTTGACCTTCATTTCGAGAGGATGTCTCTTCTTCAGCCACTGTCTGCATGGCTCGGGGCCTCCCGTCATGCACCTTAGGCCTGACTGCAGCGTCTGCTCCCCCGGGCCTCCGCCTCTCTTCCCCATCCTCAAGAGGCCGCAGTTCCTCAGGTTCCTCGTCAGTGGTTCCTGAGGTGCTGGGTTCTGCTCCGGGATGGAAGTCCTTGAGTTCAGTTTCCTTGTCGATTATCACCCATTCCTTGCTGTCAAAATCTTCTTCTTCTGCCAGTGGCACAGAACGGAAGGCATTGCTCAAAGCTTCGTGTTCCACTGAGGCAGAAACCTCCATGCGACCACTGACCTGGCGGTCAGCTGGCCCTGTGTCGATTGACAACATCTGAGCTGGCTGTGAGGAGCAGACCTGGCGAGACGGTGAAGCCGGTAGGTCCATCCGGGACCTGTTGACAATGAGACAAAAGAATAAAAACAGTGGGAAATATTAGCTAAATCTTTGGGGGGCAGAGAAAGTAAAGATGAAAGACTGGCGGCCGCTGTGTCAATCCAATAAAGTACCAACCCAACAGGTACACTTCTTAAAGAGCAACTGCTGGCAAAAAAGTATACAACATTGCATCAGCAGTAATCATTTAAATAGAAATGCTTTAATGAGATAATAGATCCCACAGGGGGAGTATGCCCAGACGTGGGTCCCTGGCTCGCTGCGAGGGATACCAGCCGTACCAAACTGACAAGGCCAATGAAGGCCGAAATGTAAGTCTGTGGTTGCTGTATTCTGCGTGCAAAGGAGACCTGCCAGGCTATTTGGATCTGGACTGCCCTTATAGGTGAGACCAGTCTGATATGCTAATGGGAGATTTCCTGTGAAATGGTGCAAGCGAGCAAAAAACGGTATTTCCTCTCTCGAGTAGGTTACATCCACTTTGCTCTGTATAGCTTTATCAGGGGGCGGACATGTTGTTTAGAATCTTTGCTCTGTATAGCTCTTTCAGGGGGCGGACATGTTGTTTAGAATCTTTATAGAGTACTTTTATTAGTCCCCCATTCCCGGTCTTATAGCTAGGATAGCCTTGTGTCTATCCCACGCATTCTTAAAATCCTTGACTGTGTTTACCTCTACCACTTCTGCTGGAAGGCTATTCCATACATCCACTACCTTCTCAGTAAAGTAATACTTCCTGATATTACATTTTAAATCGTTGCCCCTCTAATTTAAGACTATGTCCTCTAGTTGTGGTAGTTTTTCTTCCTTTAAATATACTCTCTTCCTTTACTGTGTTGATTCCCTTTATGTATATAAATGTTTCTATCATATCCCCCCTGTTACGTCTTTCCTCCAAGCTATACATGTTAAGATGCTTTAACCTTTCCTGGTAAGTTTTATCCTTTAACCCATGAACCAGTTTAGTAGCCCTTCTCTGAACTCTCTCCAAAGTATCAATATCCTTCTGGAGATACGGTCTCCAGTACTGCGTACAATACTCCAAGTGAGGTCTCACCAGCGCTCTGTACAATACTCCAAGTGAGGTCTCACCAGCGCTCTGTACAATACTCCAAGTGAGGTCTCACCAGCGCTCTGTACAATACTCCAAGTGAGGTCTCACCAGCGCTCTGTACAATACTCCAAGTGAGGTCTCACCAGTGCTCTGTACAATACTCCAAGTGAGGTCTCACCAGCGCTCTGTACAATACTCCAAGTGAGGTCTCACCAGCGCTCTGTACAATACTCCAAGTGAGGTCTCACCAGCGCTCTGTACAATACTCCAAGTGAGGTCTCACCAGCGCTCTGTACAATACTCCAAGTGAGGTCTCACCAGTGCTCTGTACAATACTCCAAGTGAGGTCTCACCAGCGCTCTGTACAATACTCCAAGTGAGGTCTCACCAGCGCTCTGTACAAAACTCCAAGTAAGGTCTCACCAGCGCTCTGTACAAAACTCCAAGTAAGTTCTCACCAGTCCTCTGTACAATACTCCAAGTGAGGTCTCACCAGTGCTCTGTACAATACTCCAAGTGAGGTCTCACCAGTGCTCTGTACAATGGCATGAGCACTTCCCTCTTCCTACTGCTAATACCTCTCCCTATGCAGCCAAGCATTCTGCTAGCATTTCCTGCTGCTCTATTGCATTGCTACCTACCTTCAAGTCCTCTGGAATTATTACCCCTAAATCCCTTTCCTCAGATGTTGAGGTTAGGACTGTACCAAATAGTCTATATTCTGCTTTTGGGTTTTTACGCCCAAGGTGTATAATCTTGCACTTGTCCACATTAACCCCTTAGTGACATGACTTTTTTGGCTTGTCTGACGCTTGGTGACATGGGCTGTTTTAACATTTCTGAGGTGTTTGTGTTTTGCTGTAATTTATTTCTGTCTCATTTAGTGTACCCGCACAAACTATATATAGTTTTTATCGTTATAAGAAGGGCTTTCTTTTGATACCATTATTTTGATAATAGCATATAATTTGATGTAAAAAAAATAATAAAATATGGCAAAAAAATTGAAAAAATTATTTTTTTATGACTTTTATTTGAAAAATCGTATACTCATGTACAAGAGACAACAAAAAAACACTGCTAAAAAGTTTCTAATATATGTCCTGAGTTCAGAAATAGCCCATGTTTTTATGTTTTTGTCCTTTTTATTCATGTTACAGGGCCAGAACTATAAGTGGTGCAAAGCTATTTTAAAATCCTTTCTTTCAAAATTAGCGATAGTGACATTGTAACACTGATTTCTGTACTAAATCCATGAATGACCCCCAACATGTACATATTTTTGAAAACTAGACAACTCAGGGCATTTAACTTGGGGTATTTTGACACATTTCATGTAGCCATTTTACCACCAATCTATGCCAAAGTTTGCAGCAAAAAATCTTTTTTTTTAAATTTTTCACATATATTGCAATTTAGGTAAACATTACCTTAAAATGTGAAGGGGTATTTCCAAATAACACCTCAATATGTGTTCAGCAACATCTCCTGAGTACAGGGATACCACCCATGCATAGGTTTGTTGGTTTGTTTTGGGGCCAAAAGGCCACATTTAGGGGGTGCGCATTTTGGTTTTCCAACTTGGAATTCTGACATGCAGAAAACTTGTGCCCATGTCCCATTTGGGACATTTTTGAAGCCAGAAAGTGTATTCTACCCCACAAAACCATATATTTTTTTAAACTAGACACCCTAGGGTATTTCAAATGGTAGTATTTTAACACTTTCCATGCACTAATTATACTACCAGCCTATGTCAATGTTTTGGGTAGTAATTTTTTTTCACATACATTGTACATCGGGCATGAATTCACAGATCCTATTATGTGTCAGTGCCAAACAACACCTTAATATGTGTTCAGCAACATCTCCTGAGTACAGGGATACCACCCATGTGTAGGTTAGTTAGATTATTTGGGGGCTAAAAGGCCACGTTTATGGGGGGTGCATTTCCAACTTGGAATTTTGACATGTAGTCAGCCTGCGCCCATGTTCCATTTGGGACACTTTTGAAGCCTGTCAAAGTATTTTACCCCATAAAACCATATATTTTGGAAAACTAGACATCCTAGGGTATTTAAAATTGTGGTATTTTAACACTTTCCAAGTGCTAATTCTACCACCAACCTATGTCAAAGGGTTGGGATGTCATTTTTTCCCCACACACATTGTAGTTCAGGCAGGAATTTTCAGATTCTGGTATTTGCCACTGCCAACCAACACCTCAATATGTGTTCAGCAACATCTCCTGAGTACAGGGATACCCCCCATGCATAGGTTTGTTGGTTTGTATTGGGTCTAAAATTCCACATTTAGGGGGTGCGCAATTCCAACCTGGAATTTTGACATGTAGTCAGCCTGCGCCCATGTTCCATTTGGAACATTTTTGAAGCCGTCCAATGAATTTTACCCCATCAAACCATATATTTTTGGAAAATAGACATCCTAAGGTATTCTACCACCAGCCTTTGTAAAAGTTTGTGGTAGTACTTTTTGGGGAGTTTTTTTTCCACATGCATTGTACTTCAGGCATGAATTCACAGATTCTGGTATATGTCACTGCCAAACAACAACCCAATATGTGTTCAGCAACATCTCCCGAGTACAGGGATAGCACCCATGCATAGGTTTGTTGGTTCGTTTTTGGCTAGAAGGCAACATTTGTGAGATGCGCATCTCAAAATTCCAACTTGGAATTTTGACATGTAGTCACCCTGCGTCCGTGTCCTTTATGGGATATATCTTTGAAGCCAGCCAATGTAATTTACCCCCACCAAACCATATATTTTTTTATCGGTAGACCCCCATCACTCCTTGTGGCAAGGGCTCAGCAGCCACCGATACATCGCTAGATGTTGTATCAGAAAGCTGAATAGGGTTAAAATCGAACCCTGAGTCCGCGGCCTCAGAATCAGTGCGTAAGCAGTGATCTCGAGCAAAGAAGGGGTTAATAGCTCTTAGAAGAGCCTATCTAGTACTGTAATACATTACAGTACAAAGAAATTAATCCATAAAACAGTGCAGACAGCAAAACATACTGTCGCTGTGCAAGATTACTGTTTACACAGTGATGAATGGCAGGGAAGGGGTTAATACACAGTGAAAGACTTTCATAAAACCTGACAATTTTATAAAATGTTATTTTATATCACTAATACTGATCTGTCTCAAATGTAAGTGAGGAGAAGGAGGCAGATCAATATTTGTGAATATTGATCCGATTAATTTTGATCTGACCAGGGCGAATGGTGAGCTTAATTGAGAAATCACCAAACCGCCTTTGCCACTAATTCGCTGTTACTGATCGCTATGCGCTCAGGCAGCATAAAAAAAAAAATCTCAAATATTTTTACTTTACATGTAATCCCCTAGCGGGTATGTGTAAAAAAAAAAAATAAAAAAAAAATATGCAGACAGATAAAAATTGCTTTGGCGTCAATATCATTGCGTAAGCAGTGATCGACGGCAAATAAGGGGTTAATAACTCTTAGAAGAGCCTTTTTAGTACTGTAATAAATTACAGTACAAAAAAAATTAACCCCTAAAAAATGCACAAACAGCAAAAATAAATGTGCTGATGTGCACGATCACTGCTTATGCAAGATCAGTGGCAGGGAAGGGGTTAAACGCAGGGAATTGCTTTAATAAAAAATGTTTTATTGTTTTATTATTTGTGTGTTGTGTATTTATTGTTTTTTGTACTTTTACTTACTTTTAGAACTTTGATCTGTCTCTCTCCCTCACTAAAAAAAATGTGAGGAGAGGGAGGCAGATCATAACTGGTCAGATCAATATAGGGTTAATATTGATCTGACCAGTCAGTGGGGATGTTCAGCAGAACATCCCCACTGCCTGTCAGTGTGCCTGGCAGTCACTGATTGCCTCTGTGAAGAGGCAATCGTGTGACAGCCAGAGAGCACAGGAAGCAGGTACTTCCTGCCTCCTGTGCTCTTGCCCTTAGAAGGGCAGCGCAATCTTGGTCACTCAGTGACCAAGATCGTGAATTTTTTTTTTGTGTTTC
This sequence comes from Pelodytes ibericus, assembly GCA_036172795.1. NCBI lineage: Eukaryota > Metazoa > Chordata > Amphibia > Anura > Pelodytidae > Pelodytes > Pelodytes ibericus. Next base: position 3,313,188 of record CM069862.1, on the reverse strand, counting down.
TGATTGCCTCGACTTGCGAGGCAATCAGGAACACTTACTGAGCATAGGAAGCTTTTTTCATTTTTGAAATGCCCGCGTTTTAAAGGCACTTTGCTCTGTATAGCTCTATCAGGGTGTGGACATGTTGTTTAGAATCTTTGCTCTGTATAGCTCTATCAGGGGGAGGACATGTTGTTTAGAATCTTTGCTCTGTATAGCTCTATCAGTGGGCAGACATGTTGTTTAGAATCTTTGCTCTGTATAGCTCTATCAGTGGGCAGACATGTTGTTTAGAATCTTTGCTCTGTATAGCTCTATCAGTGGGCAGACATGTTGTTTAGAATCTTTGCTCTGTATAGCTCTATTAGGGGGCGGAAATGTTGTTTAGAATATTTGCTTTGTATAGCTCTATCAGGGGGCAGACATGTTGTTTAGAATCTTTGCTCTGTTTAGCTCTATAAGGGGGTTTACATGTTGTTTAGAATCTTTGCTCTGTATAGCTCTATCAGGGTGTGGACATGTTGTTTAGAATCTTTGCTCTGTAAATCTCTATCAGGGTGTGGACATGTTGTTTAGAATCTTTGCTCTGTATAGTTCTATCAGGGGCGGACATGTTGTTTAGAATCTTTGCTCTGTATAGCTCTATCAGGGGCGGACATGTTGTTTAGAATCTTTGCTCTGTATAGCTCTATCAGGGGGCGGACTTGTTGTTTTGAATCTTTGCTCAGTATAGCTCTATCAGGGGGCGGACTTGTTGTTTTGAATCTTTGCTCTGTATAGCTCTATCAGGGGGCGGACTTGTTGTTTTGAATCTTTGCTCTGTATAGCTCTATCAGGGGGCGGACTTGTTGTTTTGAATCTTTGCTCTGTATAGCTCTATCAGCGGACGGACATATTGTTTAGAATCTTTGCTCTGTATAGCTCTATCGGGGTTTACATGTTGTTTAGAATCTTTGCTCTGTATAGCTCTAACAGGTGGCAGACATGTTGTTTAGAATCTTTGCTCTGTATAGCTCTATAAGGGGGTTTACATGTTGTTTAGAATCTTTGCTCTGTATAGCTCTATCAGCGTGTGGACATGTTGTTTAGAATCTTTGCTCTGTATAGCTCTATCAGGGTGTGGACATGTTGTTTAGAATCTTTGCTCTGTATAGCTCTATCAGGGGCGGACATGTTGTTTAGAATCTTTGCTCTGTATAGCTCTATCAGGGGGCGGACTTGTTGTTTTGAATCTTTGCTCTGTATAGCTCTATCAGGGGGCAGACTTGTTGTTTTGAATCTTTGCTCTGTATAGCTCTATCGGGGTTTACATGTTGTTTAGAATCTTTGCTCTGTATAGCTCTAACAGGGGGCAGACATGTTGTTTAGAATCTTTGCTCTGTATAGCTCTATAAGGGGGTTTACATGTTGTTTAGAATCTTTGCTCTGTATAGCTCTATCAGCGTGTGGACATGTTGTTTAGAATCTTTGCTCTGTATAGCTCTATCAGGGTGTGGACATGTTGTTTAGAATCTTTGCTCTGTATAGCTCTATCAGGGTGTGGACATGTTGTTTAGAATCTTTGCTCTGTATAGCTCTATCAGGGTGTGGACATGTTGTTTAGAATCTTTGCTCTGTATAGCTCTATCAGGAGGTGGACATGTTGTTTAGAATCTTTGCTCTGTATAGCTCTATCAGGGGGCAGAAATGTTGTTTAGAATCTTTGCTCTGTATAGTTCTATCAGGGGTGGACATGTTGTTTAGAATCTTTGCTCTGTATAGCTCTATCAGGGGCGGACATGTTGTTTAGAATCTTTGCTCTGTATAGCTCTATCAGGGGCGGACATGTTGTTTAGAATCTTTGCTCTGTATAGCTCTATCAGGGGGCGGACTTGTTGTTTTGAATCTTGGCTCTGTATAGCTCTATCAGGGGGCGGACTTGTTGTTTTGAATCTTTGCTCTTTATAGCTCCATCAGGGTTGACCCAACATGTCAGGCACCCGATATAGCTATACAGAGCAACAATTATAAACAACATGCCAACTCCCTGATAGAGCAATATAGAGCCAATGTTAATTTCGTCAACTAAATATTTTTGTCAAAGTTTTCTTCCTGTGAATGATTTCAGTGACTGAAACTAAACAATAACTATATATAAAAAAGTTAATAGGACTAAAACTAGGACTAAAATCTATTGCGAATTTCGTCAACTGATTAAAATGTGAGTAAAATGTCAGGGAGGCATTGTTACATTTACCTATGTGGACTTCTGGTTCTGGTTCCCATGGATCTCTGCCAAAGTCCAGTCCCCTGACTGTATCTGCACTTGGACTGGCTGAGAAACAGGCTCCTTTGCCTGTCTGACCCCTGGAACAATACAAACTGCAGAGGAAGAGTATACTCCTCCATCTGATTCACCTGGTACTGTCACATGAGTGTTTCCAATCTCCATAGCAAGTTAACTTAACACTGTGTAACAGCTTCTCAGACCTGTTCCCTCCCATCTCCCTAGCAAGTTAACTTAATACTATGTAACAGCCTTCTCAGACCTGTTCCCTCCCATCTCCCTAGCAAGTTACCTTAACACTGTGTAACAGCTTCTCAGACCTGTTCCCTCCCATCTCCCTAGCAAGTTAACTTAATACTATGTAACAGCTTCTCAGACCTGTTCCCTCCCATCTCCCTAGCAAGTTAATGTAACACTATGTAACAGCCTTCTCAGACCTGTTCCCTCCCATCTCCCTAGCAAGTTACCTTAACACTATGTAACAGCCTTCTCAGACCTGTTCCCTCCCATCTCCCTAGCATGTTAACTTAACACTATGTAACATCCTTCTCAGACCTGTTCCCTCCCATCTCCCTAGCATGGTAACTTAACACTATGTAACAGCCTCTTCAGACCTGTTCCCTCCCATCTCCCTAGCAAGATAACTTAACACTATGTAACAGCTTCTCAGACCTGTTCCCTCCCATCTCCCTAGCAAGTTAACTTAACACTATGTAACAGCCTTCTCAGACCTGTTCCCTCCCATCTCCCTAGCAAGTTAACTTAATACTGTGTAACAGCCTTCTCAGACCTGTTCCCTCCCATCTCCCTAGCAAGTTAACTTAACACTATGTAACAGCCTTCTCAGACCTGTTCCCTCCCATCTCCATAGCAAGTTAACGTAACACAGTGTAACAGCCTTCTCAGACCCGTTCCATCCCATCTCCCTAGCAAGGTAACTTAACACTTTGTAACAGCCTTCTCAGACCTGTTCCCTTCCATCTCCCTAGCAAGGTAACTTAATACTGTGTAACAGCCTTCTCAGACCTGTTCCCCTCCAGTCTTCCTAGCAAGGTAACTTAACACTATGTAACAGCCTTCTCAGACCTGTTCCCTCCCATCTCCCTAGCAAGGTAACTTAACACTTTGTAACAGCCTTCTCAGACCTGTTCCCTCCCATCTCCCTAGCAAGATAACTTAACACTATGTAACAGCTTCTCAGACCTGTTCCCTCCCATCTCCCTAGCAAGTTAACTTAACACTATGTAACAGCTTCTCAGACCCGTTCCCTCCCATCTCCCTAGCAAGTTAACTTAACACTATGTAACAGCCTTCTCAGACCTGTTCCCTCCCATCTCCCTAGCAAGATAACGTAACACTATGTAACAGCTTCTCAGACCTGTTCCCTCCTATCTCCCTAGCATGGTAACTTAACACTTTGTAACAGCCTTCTCAGACCTCTTCCCTCCCATCTCCCTAGCAAGATAACTTAACACTATGTAACAGCTTCTCAGACCTGTTCCCTCCCATCTCCCTAGCAAGATAACGTAACACTATGTAACAGCTTTTCAGACCTGTTCCCTCCTATCTCCCTAGCAAGATAACGTAACACTATGTAACAGCTTCTCAGACCTGTTCCCTCCTATCTCCCTAGTATGGTAACTTAACACTGTGTAACAGCCTTCTCAGACCTGTTCCCTCCCATCTCCCTAGCAAGATAACTTAACACTATGTAACAGCTTCTCAGACCTGTTCCCTCCCATCTCCCTAGCAAGATAACGTAACACTATGTAACATCCTTCTCAGACCTGTTCCCTCCCATCTCCCTAGCATGGTAACTTAACACTATGTAACAGCCTCTTCAGACCTGTTCCCTCCCATCTCCCTAGCAAGATAACTTAACACTATGTAACAGCCTTCTCAGACCTGTTCCCTCCCATCTCCCTAGCAAGTTAACTTAACACTATGTAACAACATTCTCAGACCTGTTCTCTCTCATCTCCCTAGCAAGTTAACGTAACACTGTGTAACAGCTTCTAAGACCTGTTCCCCCAATCTCCCTAACAAGTTAACTTAATACTGTGTAACAGCCTTCTCAGACCTGTTCCCTCCCATCTCCCTAGCAAGTTAACTTAACACTATGTAACATCCTTCTCAGACCTGTTCCCTCCCATCTCCCTAGCATGGTAACTTAACACTGTGTAACAGCCTCTTCAGACCTGTTCCCTCCCATCTCCCTAGCAAGATAACTTAACACTATGTAATAGCCTTCTCAGACCTGTTCCCTCCCATCTCCCTAGCAAGTTAACTTAACACTATGTAACAACATTCTCAGACCTGTTCTCTCTCATCTCCCTAGCAAGTTAACGTAACACTGTGTAACAGCTTCTAAGACCTGTTCCCCCAATCTCCCTAGCAAGTTAACTTAATACTGTGTAACAGCCTTCTCAGACCTGTTCCCTCCCATCTCCCTAGCAAGATAACGTAACACTATGTAACAGCTTCTCAGACCTGTTCCCTCCCATCTCCCTAGCAAGTTAACTTAACACTATGTAACAGCTTCTCAGACCTGTTCCCTCCCATCTCCCTAGCACGATAACGTAACACTATGTAACAGCTTCTCAGACCTGTTCCCTCCTATCTCCCTAGTATGGTAACTTAACACTGTGTAACAGCCTTCTCAGACCTGTTCCCTCCCATCTCCCTAGCAAGATAACTTAACACTATGTAACAGCTTCTCAGACCTGTTCCCTCCCATCTCCCTAGCAAGATAACGTAACACTATGTAACATCCTTCTCAGACCTGTTCCCTCCCATCTCCCTAGCATGGTAACTTAACACTATGTAACAGCCTCTTCAGACCTGTTCCCTCCCATCTCCCTAGCAAGATAACGTAACACTGTGTAACAGCTTCTAAGACCTGTTCCCCCAATCTCCCTAACAAGTTAACTTAATACTGTGTAACAGCCTTCTCAGACCTGTTCCCTCCCATCTCCCTAGCAAGTTAACTTAACACTATGTAACATCCTTCTCAGACCTGTTCCCTCCCATCTCCCTAGCATGGTAACTTAACACTGTGTAACAGCCTCTTCAGACCTGTTCCCTCCCATCTCCCTAGCAAGATAACTTAACACTATGTAATAGCCTTCTCAGACCTGTTCCCTCCCATCTCCCTAGCAAGTTAACTTAACACTATGTAACAACATTCTCAGACCTGTTCTCTCTCATCTCCCTAGCAAGTTAACGTAACACTGTGTAACAGCTTCTAAGACCTGTTCCCCCAATCTCCCTAGCAAGTTAACTTAATACTGTGTAACAGCCTTCTCAGACCTGTTCCCTCCCATCTCCCTAGCAAGTTAACTTAACACTATGTAACAGCCTTCTCAGACCCGTTCCCTCCCATCTCCCTAGCAAGTTAACTTAACACTATCTAACAACATTCTCAGACCTGTTCTCTCTCATCTCCCTAGCAAGTTAACGTAACACTATGTAACAGCTTCTAAGACCTGTTCCCCCAATCTCCCTAGCAAGTTAACTTAATACTGTGTAACAGCCTTCTCAGACCTGTTCCCTCCCATCTCCCTAGCAAGTTAACTTAACACTATGTAACAGCCTTCTCAGACCCGTTCCCTCCCATCTCCATAGCAAGTTAACTTAACACTATGTAACAGCCTTCTCAGACCCGTTCCCTCCCATCTCCATAGCAAGTTAACTTAACACTATGTAACAGCCTTCTCAGACCCGTTCCCTCCCATCTCCATAGCAAGCTAACTTAATACTCTGTAACAGCCTTCTCAGACCTGTTCCCTCCCTCGACTAAAACTAGACCAAAACTAAAACATTGCAGATGGCTAAAATAGGACTAAAGTAAAATGACATTTTAGTGAAAAGACAGTGACTGAAACTACATCAAAATTTGCCATCAAAATTAATACTTTACAGAGCAAAGATGACTGAATAAGTTGCTTTATTTGTATTCGTCCATTAAACAGGTGTCCTTTAATATAATTCTCCTTTAATCAAGCTAGTGTTACCCCTATTAATGTGCAGCAATTTAGCTGTAGGTCCCTCTGTATAAATTTGGGAATTACCTTCTCTCCAGCAGCTCCCCTCTCTCTGCTGTTGACAGACGGTCAGACTCTGGGCTGTTGACTCGTCTATAGAGTAGGGAGCGAGCTTGGGTGGTTGGTGATTCTGGAGGGGCACGGACAGGGGAGCTGGGACACCCTCCTCTGCTGTGATCTTCTTCCATCAGACACTGCGTCTGAAAAACAAACAAACAAGTCAACAGTCTGATATAAAAATAAAGTACCGTACAAGTAACTCATCATTTGGCTGGAAACCTTCTGTGCTCCTAACAGTCCAGAATTTAGGGATTACCAAGTTGTGATTGAAAGCCCATCAAAGTTTAGTTTGGTTTGACCACAAGTGGGTAATCCCTAAACCCTGGACTTTTAGGGGGGTGTGAGGACTGCTCTAACCTGTACATTGCACTTCCAGTTCTAGCCCAAGATGTTTGGAAAGTTCTGTATCGTTATGTACAGAACCTGCAGAGACACCATCTCCCTCTAGACGCCATGCGTCATTAGATCACATTCTGGACACCTGGCCAGTTACCTGGCTAATTGTAGGTTTAAGGATTTTGCTGACGTTATTTAGCCTCTAAAGCCACTGTGTGACCCACCAGGAAGACGCCACTAACTCACGGACATTGCAGGTTGTATATGGACATGTGGTGTGCAGTAGGATAACATAGTGAGGCCACTAGGGGGCCCTCATACCTTACTAATGCTGATCCGGAGTTTGTTACGATTCACGTCCGTCTCCTCCCAGACTTCTGTGTCGTTAAATCCCATGTTGGGCACCTGGCCAGTTAAATCAGCTGGCCGACCTGGGAGTATCGGAGGGGCATTCTCCTGGTCACTCAGATGCTCCCCCTGCAGGACATCTTCAGTATTTTCCCGCAATAGGTCCCCTGGAACGGGGGTTACGTTGACCACCCTGGTGAAGAGACAAAAAGTAATTCAAAGCTTCTAGACACAAGTCCTCAATACGACGGTGCAATGGACCCTAACGCTTCCATAGTCTTTTCTTTCTTTAGGGGAATGAGTGGAAGGAAATTCACGGGTTCTCCGAGTGTTCTAGGCAGGACACAGTGGCACAGTCGGGGGCTATGGACACCACAGACGCATTTAAAACATATATTTATTTTATTTTATGAATTTTCTGCTTATACTTCTGCCACTCATATTCACAGTATAAGCAGTGTTTAAGCGATACTAAGCGATACAGTCACAGTATAAGCAGTGTTTGGGTGATACAGTCACAGTATAAGCAGTGTTTAGGTGATACAGTCACAGTATAAGCAGTGTTTAGGTGACACAGTCACAGTATAAGCAGTGTTTAGGTGATACAGTCACAGTATAAGCAGTGTTTAGGTGATACAGTCACAGTATAAGCAGTGTTTAGGTGATACAGTCACAGTATAAGCAGTGTTTGGGTGATACAGTCACAGTATAAGCAGTGTTTGGGCGATACAGTCACAGTATAAGCAGTGTTTGGGCGATACAGTCACAGTATAAGCAGTGTTTGGGTGATACAGTCACAGTATAAGCAGTGTTTGGGTGATACAGTCACAGTATAAGCAGTGTTTGGGTGACACAGTCACAGTATAAGCAGTGTTTGGGTGATACAGTCACAGTATAAGCAGTGTTTAGGTGATACAGTCACAGTATAAGCAGTGTTTAAGCGATACTAAGCGATACAGTCACAGTATAAGCAGTGTTTAGGTGATACAGGGGTGGGAGGACTGCTCTAACCTGTACATTGCACTTCCAGTTCTAGCCCAAGATGTTTGGAAAGTTCTGTATCGTTATGTACAGAACCTGCCGAGACACCATCTCCCTCTAGACGCCATGCGTCATTAGATCACATTCTGGACTGCTCTATAAGCAGTGTTTAGGGGATACAGTCACAGTATTAGCAGTGTTTAGGGGATACAGTCACAGTATAAGCAGTGTTTAGGGGATACAGTCACAGTATTAGCAGTGTTTAGGGGATACAGTCACAGTATAAGCAGTGTTTAGGGGATACAGTCACAGTATAAGCAGTGTTTGGTTGATACAGTCACAGTATAAGCAGTGTTTAGGGGATACAGTCACAGTATAAGCAGTGTTTGGTTGATACAGTCACAGTATAAGCAGTGTTTGGTTGATACAGTCACAGTATAAGCAGTGTTTGGGTGATACAGTCACAGTATAAGCAGTGTTTAGGGGATACAGTCACAGTATAAGCAGTGTTTAGGGGATACAGTCACAGTATAAGCAGTGTTTAGGGGATACAGTCACAGTATAAGCAGTGTTTGGGTGATACAGTCACAGTATTTGCAGTGTTTAGGGGATACAGTCACAGTATTAGCAGTGTTTAGGGGATACAGTCACAGTATAAGCAGTGTTTAGGGGATACAGTCACAGTATAGGCAGTGTTTAGGTAATACAGTCACAGTATAAGCAGTGTTTAGGTGATACAGTCAGAGTATGAGCATTGTTTGGGTGAAACAGTCACAGTACAATCAGTGTTTGGGTGATACAGTCACAGTATAATCAGTGTTTGGGTGATACAGTCACAGTATAAGCAGTGTTTAGGTGATACAGTCACAGTATAATCAGTGTTTGGGTGATACAGTCACAGTATAAGCAGTGTTTGGGTGATAAAGTCACAGTATAATCAGTGTTTCTGTTATACAGTCACAGTATAAGCAGTGTTTGGGTGATACAGTCACAGTATAAGCAGTGTTTGGGTGATACAGTCACAGTATAAGCAGTGTGTGGGTGATACAGTCACAGTATAAGCAGTGTTTGGGTGATACAGTCACAGTATAAGCAGTGTTTGGGTGATACAGTCACAGTATAAGCAGTGTTTGGGTGATACAGTCACAGTATAAGCAGTGTGTGGGTGATACAGTCACAGTATAAGCAGTGTTTGGGTGATACAGTCACAGTATAAGCAGTGTTTGGGTGATACAGTCACAGTATAAGCAGTGTTTAGGTGATACAGTCACAGTATAAGCAGTGTTTAGGAGATACAGTCACAGTATAAGCAGTGTTTAGGTAATACAGTCACAGTATAAGCAGTGTTTAGGAGATACAGTCACAGTATAAGCAGTGTTTGGGTGATACAGTCACAGTATAAGCAGTGTTTAGGTAATACAGTCACAGTATAAGCAGTGTTTGGGTGATACAGTCACAGTATAAGCAGTGTTTGGGTGATACAGTCACAGTATAAGCAGTGTTTGGGTGATACAGTCACAGCATAAGTATTAATCTTAAACCAATCATTAGAAACATAAAAAGAAAAGATTTCTAACTAACTTGCATTTTGTGTAAGGTTTGTCTCGGCACAGAGAGCACATCCCTTCCTTTTGCACAACTTATCAGTGTTTCTGATTGGCTGCCGGTAGCAGCATTTCTATGTAATGGCCAATAGTATAGGACTACGGTAGAATATTAACATAAACTTCAAACAAAAACCCTATCCAGCCCCCGAGGTTCTGCAGGCCACACCCCCGACTTACCCAAACATGGCAGCAGTTTGCCGAGTGTTCTGCTGTGGTGGGGTGGAGGTGCTTGTGGAGAGTAAAATGTCCGTCCCTCCTTTCTCCCAGTCAAAGGCCTCATTCTCTGTGATTCCTCGTTCCTTCATACTGCTCTCAAATACTGACATTATCATCTGCAAGGAGAGAGCAAGGCATACATCACGGACGCTAAAGCTTTACACATGTGAAATGCAGTTATTATTACAGTTCCCCTGTAGTGGTAAATCATTTTATCGGGGTTGGGGAGAGAGACATGAGGATGAGTTAATATATTGTCTAGAGACATTGCAGGTGGAACTGATATTTTATAATGCATTCCATTCTCCCTGCTTTCTAACTCTCTTGGAGGAGATACATAAAGACAGAACTAACTGTGCTTGTATAGGACAAGACTTACTATCTCCAGTAATCACAGCAGATAATATATATATATCTAATAATACACAGTGCCAGGTACCAATCAGCAGCACCAAATATAAACCCATTAATACACCAAATACAGAGAAAGAAAATAAACACCAAAGATCTCCGTACGGGAAAAAAAGGACTATATGATCCTACAAAACAGAAAGTATTAATGTGTGAATTCTTATACCTATCCCACGCATGCTTAAACTCCTTCACTGTATTAACCTCTACCACTTCTACTGGAAGACTATTCCATGCATCCACTACCCTCTCAGTAATGTAATACTTTCATTAGTCCCTGGCCTTATCTTATATCTAGGATAGCCTTATACCTATCCCATGCATGCTTAAACTCCTTCACTGTATTAACCTCTACCACTTCTACTGGAAGACTATTCCATACATCCACTACCCCCTCAGTAATGTAATACTTTCATTAGTCCCTGGCCTTATCTTATATCTAGGATAGCCTTATACCTATCCCATGCATGCTTAAACTCCTTCACTGTATTAACCTCTACCACTTCTACTGGAAGACTATTCCATACATCCACTACCCTCTCAGTAAAGTAATACTTTCATTAGTCCCTGGCCTTATCTTATATCTAGGATAGCCTTATACCTATCCCATGCATGCTTAAACTCCTTCACTGTATTAACCTCTACCACTTCTACTGGAAGACTATTCCATACACCCACTACCCTCTCAGTAAAGTAATACTTCTTGATATTACTTTTAAATCTTTGCCCCTCTAATTTCAGACTATGTCCTCTAGTTGTGGTAGTTTTTCTTCTGTTAAATATACTCTCCTCCTTTAATGTGTTTATTCCCTTTATGTAATTACATTTTTTTGTCACTTGCAAAGAACTGTAAACACCAGTAATTTCCATACATGAGATATGAATGATATTACCATACATGAGATATGAATGATGTTACCATACATGAGATATGAATGATATTACCATACATGGGATATGGATGATATTATCATACATGAGATATGAATGATGTTACCATACATGAGATATGAATGATATTACCATACATGAGATATGAATGATATTACCATACATGAGATATGAATGATGTTACCATACATGAGATATGAATGATGTTACCATACATGAGATATAAATGATATTACCATACATGGGATATGAATGATATTACCATACATGAGATATGAATGATATTACCATACATGGGATATGAATGATATTACCATACATGGGATATGAATGATATTACCATACATGAGATATTAATGATATTACAATACATGAGATATGAATGATATTACAATACATGAGATATGAATGATATTACCATACATGAGATATGAATGATATTACCATACATGAGATAGGAATTATATTACACAGACCAGTCCAGCAAAACACAGACCAGCGTAACCCAGCAGAACACAACACAGCCCAACTTAACACAGACCAGTCCAGCACAACACAGACCAGTCCAGCACAACACAGATCAGTCCAGCACAACACAGATCAGTCCAGCACAACACAGACCAGTCCAGCACAACACAGACCAGTCCAGCACAACACAGACCAGTCCAGCACAACACAGACCAGTCCAGCACAACACAGACCAGTCCAGCACAACACAGACCAGTCCAGCACAACACAGACCAGTCCAGCACAACACAGACCAGTCCACCAACACACAGACCAGTCCACCAACACACAGACCAGTCCACCAACACACAGACCAGTCCAGCATAACCCAGCAGAACACAACACAGCCCAACCCAACACAGACCAGCCCAGCAAAACACAGACCAGACCAGCGTAACCCAGCAGAACACAACACAGCCCAACCCAACACAGACCAGTCCAGCACAACACAGACCAGTCCAGCACAACACAGACCAGTCCAGCACAACACAGACCAGTCCAGCACAACACAGACCAGTCCAGCACAACACAGACCAGTCCAGCACAACACAGACCAGTCCAGCACAACACAGACCAGTCCAGCACAACACAGACCAGTCCAGCACAACACAGACCAGTCCAGCACAACACAGACCAGTCCAGCACAACACAGACCAGTCCAGCACAACACAGACCAGTCCAGCACAACACAGACCAGTCCAGCACAACACAGACCAGTCCAGCACAACACAGGCCAGGCCAGCCCAACACAGGCCAGCCCAACACAGGCCAGCCCAACACAGACCAGCCCAACACAGGCCAGCCCAACACAGACCAGCCCAACACAGACCAGCCCAACACAGGCCAGCCCAACACAGACCAGCCCAACACAGTCCAGCCCAACACAGTCCAGCCCAACACAGTCCAGCCCAACACAGTCCAGCCCAACACAGTCCAGCCCAACACAGTCCAGCCCAACACAGTCCAGCCCAACACAGACCAGCATAACCCAGCACAACTAAACACAGCCCAGCCCAACACAGACCAGTCCAGTCCAACACAGTCCAGCATAGCACAACACAGACCAGCATAACAGAGACCAGCACAACACAGACCAGCATAACAGAGACCAGCACAACACAGACCAGCATAACAGAGACCAGCATAACAGAGACCAGCATAACAGAGACCAGCACAACACAGACCAGCACAACACAGACCAGCATAACACAGCCCAGCATAGCCCAACACAGACCAACACAGACCAGATCCCCCCATAAACATGACCGTTACTGATATACAATGTGACCATATCCCATGATCTCCAATAAAGTCGACCGTTACTGATATACGTGACCAGATCTCATGATCTCCAATAAACACAGGCGTTATTGATATACAATGCGACCAGCTCTCATTGGGCATTATACTTTGGTACATAGGGCCTGTAGTTTATATATAACCCCCATTATTAGCAGCAGACATGGGAGGGTAGGTGGGCTCTGAGACATACCTGGTAATCTGGCTTTGTGAAGTAGTCCAGAGTAGATATGTGCTCCAGGAAGAGGTGGAATTCAGAAGGCATGTGTTTCAGGAGCATTCGATGATCATACTTCTCTTTAATCATCCCAACCTGCTCCTGGAGAGCGGAAAACAGCCAGCAGTAAATACACCAGAGACCCAGTTACATGCAAACACTCCATGTGTGCACTCCCAGCACTCTCATAGAAACATAGAATGTGTCGGCAGATAAGAACCATTCGGTCCATCTAGTCTGCCCAATTTTTTTAAATACTTTTATTAGTCCCCCGTTCCCGGTCTTATAGCTAGGATAGCCTTGTGTCTATCCCACGCATGCTTAAACTCCTTGACTTTGTTTATCTCTACCACTTCTGCTGGAAGGCTATTCCATACATCCACTACCCTCTCAGTAAAGTAATACTTCCTGATATTACTTTTAAATCGTTGTCCCTCTAATTTAAGGCTATGTCCTCTAGTTGTGGTAGTTTTTCTTCTTTTAAATATACTCTCTTCCTTTACTGTGTTGATTCCCTTTATGTATTTAAATGTTTCTATCATATCCCCCCTGTTACGTCTTTCCTCCAAGCTATACATGTTAAGATGCTTTAATCTTTCCTGGTAAGTTTTATCCTTCAACCCATGAACCAGTTTAGTAGCCCTTCTCTGAACTCTCTCCAAAGTATCAATATCCTTCTGGAGATACGGTCTCCAGTACTGCGTACAATACTCCAAGTGAGGTCTCACCAGCGCTCTGTACAATACTCCAAGTGATGTCTCACCAGTGCTCTGTACAATACTCCAAGTGAGGTCTCACCAGTGCTCTGTACAATACTCCAAGTGAGGTCTCACCAGTGCTCTGTACAATACTCCAAGTGAGGTCTCACCAGCGCTCGGTACAATACTCCAAGTGAGGTCTCACCAGTGCTCTGTACAATGGCATGAGCACTTCCCTCTTCCTACTGCTAATACCTCTCCCTATGCAACCAAGCATTCTGCTAGCATTTCCTGCTGCTCTATTGCATTGCCTACCTACCTTCAAGTCCTCTGAAATTATTACTCCTAAATCCCTTTCCTCAGATGTTGAGGTTAGGACTGTACCAAATAGTCTATATTCTGCTTTTGGGTTTTTACGCCCAAGGTGCATAATCTTGCTCTTGTCCACATTAAATGTCAGTTGCCACTGCTCTGACCATTTTTCTAGTTTAGCTAAATCATTTTCCATTTGGCTTCTCCATGTATATCAACCCTGCTGCAAATCTTTGTTTAATAAAGACATACTTTGCCAACAAGACCTTCTGCAATATCGCTAATAAAAATATTAAAGAGAATGGGTCCAAGAACAGATCCCTGAGGTACCCCACTAGTAAGAAGACCTTGCATCGAATATAAGCCCATTGACTACAACCCTCTGTTGCCTGTCACTCAGCCATTGTCTAATCCATTCAACAATATTGAAATCCAAACTTAAAGATTTCAGTTTATTGATAAGCCTTCTATGTGCGACAGTGTCAAAAGCCTTACTGAAATCTAGGTAAGCAATGTCTACTGCACCACCCTGATCTATTATTTTAGTTACCCAATCAAAAAAATCAATAGGATTAGTTTGGCATGATCTCCCTGAAGTAAACCCATGCTGTCTCTGATCTTGAAATCCAAGCGACTTTAGATGTTCAACAATCCTATTCTCACCTTGTCTTTGATCTTTCTCCAGGGTAATTGCCCCACTGCAAATTCGACTAACATGTAGAACAGAGACCACAGGTCATCGTGCCGCCCCATCTCCTGTGAGGAAACATATAAACACAGAGATAAAGACAGACTGAAAAACACAAACAAACAAATACACACAGACTTACAAACACAGAATGACACACACAAACTTACAAACACAGAATGAAACACACACAAATTCAGAGATAAAAACACACAAAATATCACAAACACACACAGAATTAGAAACAGACTGAGAAACGCACACATACAGACTGAAAAATGCACACAAAAATATACACACAAACACAGACTGAAAAACGAATGTAGACAAACACACACAAACATGAACACAAACACAGAGGTAAATACACAAACACAGACAAATATGCATGCACAAACACAGAGACAATCACACGGACTGACATACACACAGACTGACAAACACAGATACACATAAACACAGAGGCATACACACACAAACACAGACTGACAAAGAGACACACACAAATTCAAACACAAACACACACACAAACTGACAAAAACACAGAGAGAAACACAAACAGATTGACAAACACGAACAAAAAGTGACACACACACACAGAAACTGACAAACACACAGATACACACACAGAATGACAAACAAAGGGAGACAAACAGACAAACACAGAGACAAACACACAAGGAAAAACTTACAAACACAAGGAGACAAAACACACACAAACACAGAGATACACAAACACAGACTGTCACACAAACACAAGCACATACAAACACAGACTGACAAACACAGGAAGAAAACATGCACAAACACAGAGTAGCAGAGTAGCATCCTGGGTCCACTTCTTTGTAATTTGTTTATTAATGATCTCCCAGAGGGCATAGGGAGCCATGTCTCAGTGTTTGCCGATGACACAACATTAAGTAGGGTAATACAGTCTGAACTAGATGTATCTTCGCTGCAAGAGGATTTGGACAAATTGGGTAATTGGGCAGATAAATGGCAAATGAGATTCATTGTAGACAATAGACTTATGTCACAGCAGTACCATCACGCTGCAGGACAGCACCCTTCCCCACCCCACTCACCAACCCAGGGCTCTCCGGAGCCCTGCTCCTCAGACTATAGAAAAATCATATAGTAACAATACCATAAGATGTCTTACAGTAATGACATGAACTTTTAAACATGAATACCAAGATCATGAAACCAACATCTTGTATGGGTAAATATGGAGAACCATTGTGTCACAGGGTAGACAATCGAAGTGTAATCCTAACATGGTGTATATCACTTAGTGAACTCCGGTCTCCACAATCAGTTTGCTTGGCCATGGCAGTCGGTCTGAAATGTAGATAGTCGGAAGGGCCAGTGACGCCAGCAGCTATGTGATCCTGATCAAACACTCCACACTATCCTGAAGCACAAGGTTACAATAAACATCAAAAACACTCCTTGGGTCAGAGATGAACAGAGAGAAAAAGTATTGAATAAGGGGGAAAAGACTGATAGGAAAGGCGGAGAGAGAAGAAAGTAGAGATGCTCCACAAGAGAGATTCAGCTGACACATGTAAGAGAACGTAGCATAAAAACAAAGAAAAGCATGTCCAGAGAAAATAATCGTGAGCCTCAAAAAGAGGGGCAAAATAGTGCCCGGGGGGGGGACAACATATGGGTAAAACTAAAGATATCAGGGATAGATACACAGTGAAAGTCTATCCTTAGTGCATACAAACCCTGGGATCCTCTCTATGGTTAATGTCCACTCAAAATCAATCATTTTACTTCAACACAGAACAAGGTAACATATTACCCCTAATAACGGGAGCCCAACAGTTATCAGATTATATGTGTTCAATTAAGTTAGGTAAGACCAGAAAGACCCGGGATGAATACATCATGATGGTGAAGGTCACAGAAACCAGGGGAAGCTCTTTCATGTGTGTAATGTCAAATCACTTGTTAGGCATCAACATAAACACTTCGAGCTGAATAGGATGGTCCATCTTGTCAAAGTAACATATTATCCCTAATCTGGGGTGTACTGTACATAGAAAGAGAGGAGAAGGAGAGATGTAAGTATAGGCTGGGGAGCAGAGCAGATCCATCTGAAACTTATAATAGAGAAAAGGAAATTAGAGCAGGAGAGAGAGAAGAAGAAGAAGAAAGATTACATTTGAGTAAGAGTCAAGATGATGGAAGGAAGGAGCTCGTGAGAATGTAAGAGGTACTCCCAAGTAAACACATTGTTAGACTCTATGTGTGTACTGGTAATAACACATCGAAAGGAGCTGTACATATGTAATGCAACAGTAATGTGGTCATCTAGTGGATACTTCTAGAAACCACTGTGTTTTATGAGCAGAGAAATTGTCCGATCAGGATTCGACTATCTGCTGCATAGATAACAGGAGCTGTGATCCAAAACGGTGACCCAATACTGTGATCCAACAATACTGCCATTAAAATAATACTGCGATCTAATAATAGTGCGATCCAATAATAGTACGATCCAACAATACTGCCATTAAAATAATACTGCGATCTAATAATAGTGCGATCCAATAATAGTGCGATCCAATAATAGTGCCATTAAAATAATAGTGCGATCTAATAATAGTGCGATCCAATAATAGTACGATCCAATAATAGTACGATCCAATAATACTGCCATTAAAATAATACTGCGATCTAATAATAGTACGATCCAATAATACTGCCATTAAAATAATACTGCGATCTAATAATAGTGCGATCCAATAATAGTGCGATCCAATAATAGTGCCATTAAAATAATACTGCGATCTAATAATAGTGCGATCCAATAATAGTACGATCCAACAATACTGCCATTAAAATAATACTGCGATCTAATAATAGTGCGATCCAATAATAGTACGATCCAACAATACTGCCATTAAAATAATACTGCGATCTAATAATAGTGCGATCCAATAATAGTACGATCCAATAATACTGCCATTAAAATAATACTGCGATCTAATAATAGTGCGATCCAATAATAGTACGATCCAATAATACTGCCATTAAAATAATACTGCGATCTAATAATAGTGCGATCCAATAATAGTGCCATTAAAATAATACTGCGATCTAATAATAGTGCGATCCAATAATAGTGCCATTAAAATAATACTGCGATCTAATAATAGTGCGATCCAATAATAGTGCCATTAAAATACTACTGTGATCTAATAATAGTGCGATCCAATAATAGTGCCATTAAAATAATACTGCGATCTAATAATAGTGCGATCCAATAATAGTGCCATTAAAATAATACTGCGATCTAATAATAGTGCGATCCAATAATAGTGCCATTAAAATACTACTGTGATCTAATAATAGTGCGATCCAATAATAGTGCCATTAAAATACTACTGCGATCTAATAATAGTGCGATCCAATAATAGTGCCATTAAAATAATACTGCGATCTAATAATAGTGCGATCCAATAATAGTACGATCCAACAATACTGCCATTAAAATAATACTGCGATCTAATAATAGTGCGATCCAATAATAGTGCCATTAAAATAATACTGCGATCTAATAATAGTGCGATCCAATAATAGTGCCATTAAAATAATACTGCGATCTAATAATAGTGCGATCCAATAATAGTACGATCCAATAATACTGCCATTAAAATAATACTGTGATCTAATAATAGTGCGATCCAATAATAGTGCCATTAAAATAATACTGCGAACTAATAATAGTGCGATCCAATAATAGTGCCATTAAAATAATACTGCGATCTAATAATAGTGCGATCCAATAATAGTACGATCCAATAATACTGCCATTAAAATAATACTGTGATCTAATAATAGTGCGATCCAATAATAGTATGATCCAATAATACTGCCATCCAATAATACTGCGATCTAATAATAGTGCGATCCAATAATAGTACGATCCAATAATACTGCCATCCGATAATACTGCGATCTAATAATAGTGCGATCCAATAATACTGCCATCCAATAATACTGCGATCTAATAATAGTGCGATCCAATAATAGTGCGATCCAATAATACTGCCATCCAATAATACTGCGATCCAATAATAGTGCGATCCAATAATACTGCCATCCAGTAATACTGCGATCTAATAATAGTGCGATCCAATAATAGTACGATCCAATAATACTGCCATCCAATAATACTGCGATCTAATAATAGTGCGATCCAATAATAGTACGATCCAATAATACTGCCATCCAATAATACTGCGATCTAATAATAGTGCGATCCAATAATAGTATGATCCAATAATACTGCCATCCAATAATACTGCGATCTAATAATAGTGCGATCCAATAATAGTACGATCCAATAATACTGCCATCCGATAATACTGCGATCTAATAATAGTGCGATCCAATAATACTGCCATCCAATAATACTGCGATCTAATAATAGTGCGATCCAATAATAGTGCGATCCAATAATACTGCCATCCAATAATACTGCCATCCAATAATACTGCGATCCAATAATAGTGCGATCCAATAATACTGCCATCCAGTAATACTGCGATCTAATAATAGTGCGATCCAATAATAGTACGATCCAATAATACTGCCATCCAATAATACTGCGATCTAATAATAGTGCGATCCAATAATAGTACGATCCAATAATACTGCCATCCAATAATACTGCGATCTAATAATAGTGCGATCCAATAATAGTACGATCCAATAATACTGCCATCCAATAATACTGCGATCTAATAGTGCAATCCAATAATAGTACGATCCAATAATACTGCCATCCAATAATACTGCGATCTAATAATAGTGCAATCCAATAATAGTACGATTCAATAATCCATTCAATAATCCAATAATACTGCCATCTAATAATAGTGCGATCCAATAATAGTACGATCCAATAATACTGCCATCAAATAATACTGTCATCCGATAATACTGCGATCTAATAATACTGCGATCCAATAATACCTTGACCCAATAATACTGCAATCCAATAATACTGCAATCCAATACTGTGATCCAATAATACCTTGACCCAATAATACTGCGATCCAATACTACTGCGATCCAATACTACTGCGATCCAATAATACTGCGATCCAATACTGTAATCCTAATAATACTGTGATCCAATAATACTGCGATCCAATACTGTAATCCTAATAATACTGTGATCCAATAATACTGCGATCCAATACTGTAATCCAATAATACTGCGATCCAATACTGCGATCCAATACTGCGATCCAATAATACTGCAATCCAATAATACTGCGTTCCAATTCTGAGATCCAATAATAGTGCGATCCAATACTGCGATCCAATAATACTGTGATGCAATAATACTGCGATCCAATACTGTCATCCAATAATACTGCCATCCAATACTGCCATCCAATACTGCCATCCAATACTGCCATCCAATCCTGCGATCCAATACTGCCATCCAATCCTGCGATCCAATCCTGCGATCCAATCCTGCGATCCAATTCTGTGATCAAAAACTGTCATCCAATCCTGCCATCCAATCCTGCCATCCAATCCTGCCATCCAATTCTGTCATCCAATAATACTGCGATCCAATAATACTGCGATCCAATAATACTGTGATCCAATAATACTGCTTTTCAATTCTGAGATCCAATAATACTGCGATCCAATACTGCGATCCAATACTGCGATCCAATTCTGTGATCCAATACTGCGATCCAATAATACTGCAATCCAATAATACTGCGTTCCAATTCTGAGAACCAATAATAGTGCGATCCAATACTGCGATCCAATAATACTGTGATGCAATAATACTGCGATCCAATACGGTCATCCAATACTGCCATCCAATAATACTGCCATCCAATACTGCCATCCAATCCTGCCATCCAATCCTGCCATCCAATCCTGCGATCCAATCCTGCGATCCAATTCTGTGATCAAAAACTGTCATCCAATCCTGCCATCCAATCCTGCCATCCAATTCTGTCATCCAATAATACTGCGATCCAATACTGCCATCCAATTCTGTCATCCAATACTGCGATCCAATAATACTGCGATCCAATTCTGTCATCCAATACTGCCATCCAATAATACTGCGATCCAATAATAGTGCGATCCAATAATAGTGCGATCCAATAATACTGTGATCCAATAATACTGTGATCCAATAATACTGCGTTTCAATTCTGAGATCCAATAATAGTGCGATCCAATACTGCGCTCCAATAATACTCCGATCCAATAATACTGTGATCAATACTGTGATGCAATAATACTGAGATCCAATACTGCCATCCAATAGTGCCATCCAATTCTGCGATCCAATAGTGCCATCCAATACTGCGATCCAATACTGTCATCCAATACTACGATCCAATTATATTCCAATAATACTGAAATCCAATACTGATATCCAATAATACTGCGATTCAATACTGCGATCCAATAATACTGTGATCCAATAATACTGCGATCCAAAAATACTGTGATGCAATAATACTGCGATCCAATACTGTCATCCAATACTGCCATCCAATACTGCCATCCAATACTGCCATCCAATCCTGCCATCCAATTCTGTCATCCAATCCTGCGATCCCATTCTGTGATCCAAAACTGTCATCCAATCCTGTGATCCAATTCTGTGATCCAATTCTGTCATCCAATAATACTGCGATCCAATACTGCGATCCAATACTGCCATCCAATACTGCCATCCAATAATACTGCGATCCAATAATACTGCGATCCAATTCTGTCATCCAATACTGCCATCCAATACTGCCATCCAATAATACTGTGATCCAATAATACTGCGATCCAATAATACTGTGATCCAATAATACTGCGTTTCAATTCTGAGATCCAATAATAGTGCGATCCAATACTGTGGTCCAATAATACTCCGATCCAAAAATACTGTGATCAATACTGTGATGCAATAATACTGAGATCCAATACTGCCATCCAATACTGCCATCCAATTCTGCCATCCAATTCTGTCATCCAATTCTGTCATCCAATACTGCAATCCAATAATGTCATCCAATACTGCGATCCAATTATATTCCAATAATACTGAAATCCAATAATACTGCGATTCAATACTGCGATCCAATAATACTGTGATCCAATAATACTGCGATCCAATACTGTCATCCAATACTGCCATCCAATAATACTGCCATTCAATCCTGAGATCCAATTCTGTCATCCAATCCTGCGATCCAATTCTGTCATCCAATCCTGCGATCCAATTCTGTCATCCAATCCTGCGATCCAATACTGCGATCCAATAATACTGCCATCCAATACTGCGATCCAATAATACTGCCATCCAATACTGCCATCCAATACTGTGATCCAATAATACTCCCATCCAATCCTGCCATCCAATAATACTGCCATCCAATAATACTGCCATCCAATACTGCCATCCAATAATACTGCCATGCAATACTGTGAACCAATAATACTGCGATCCAATCCTGCAATCCAATACTGCCATCCAATTCTGTCATCCAATACTGTGATCCAATAATACTGCTATCCAATTCTGTCATCCAATACTGCGATCCAATAATACTGCGATCCAATAATACTGCGATCCAATAATACTGCGATCCAATAATACTGTGATCCAATAATACTGCGTTTCAATTCTGAGATCCAATAATAGTGCGATCCAATACTGCGGTCCAATAATACTGCGATCCAATAATACTGCGATCCAATAATACTGCGTTTCAATTCTGAGATCCTATAATAGTGCGATCCAATACTGATGTCCAATAATACTCCGATCAATACTGTGATGCAATAATACTGCAATCCAATACTGTCATCCAATACTGCCATCCAATAATACTGCCATTCAATACTGCCATGCAATTCTGTCATCCAATTTTGTCATCCAATCCTGCGATCCAATTCTGTCATCCAATCCTGCGATCCAATTCTGCGATCCAATTCTGTCATCCAATAATACTGCGATCCAATACTGCGATCCAATACTGCGATCCAATACTGCCATCCAATACTGCCATCCAATAATACTGTGATCCAATTCTGTCATCCAATACTGCCATCCAATAATACTGCCATCCAATAATACTGTGATCCAATAATACTGCGATCCAATAATACTGCGATCCAATAATACTGCGATCCAATAATACTGCGATCCAATAATACTGCGATCCAATAATACTGCGATCCAATAACACTGTGAGCCAATAATACTGCGATCCAATAATAGTGCGATCCAATAATACTGCGATCCAATAATACTGCGATCCAATAATACTGCGATCCAATAATAGTGCGATCCAATAATACTGCGATCCAATAATAGTGCAATCCAATAAAACTGCCATCCAATAATAGTGCGATCCAATAATACTGCGATCCAATAATAGTGCGATCCAATAACACTGCGATCCAATAATACTGCGATCCAATAATACTGCGATCCAATAATACTGCGATCCAATAATACTGCGATCCAATAATAGTGCGATCCAATAAAACTGCGATCCAATAATACTGCGATCCAATAATACTGCGATCCAATAATACTGCGATCCAATAATACTGCGATCCAATAATACTGCGATCCAATAATAGTGCGATCCAATAATAGTGCGATCCAATAATAGTGCAATCCAATAAAACTGCGATCCAATAATACTGTGAACCAATAATACTGAGATCCAATAATACTGCGATCCAATAATAGTGCGATCCAATAATAGTGCGATCCAATAATACTGCGGTCCAATAATACTGCGATCCAATAATACTGCGATCCAATAATAGTGCGATCCAATAATAGTGCGATCCAATAATACTGCGATCCAATAATACTGAGATCCAATAAAACTGCCATCCAATAATACTGCGATCCAATAATACTGCGATCCAATAATAGTGCGATCCAATAATACTGAGATCCAATAAAACTGCGATCCAATAATAGTGCGATCTAATAATAGTGCGATCTAATAATAGTGCGATCCAATAATACTGTGATCCAATAATAGTGCGATCCAATAATAGTGCGATCCAATAATAGTGCGATCCAATAATAGTGCAATCCAATAAAACTGCGATCCAATAATACTGTGAACCAATAATACTGAGATCCAATAATACTGCGATCCAATAATAGTGCGATCCAATAATAGTGCGATCCAATAATACTGCGGTCCAATAATACTGCGATCCAATAATACTGTGAGCCAATAATACTGCGATCCAATAATACTGCGATCCAATAATACTGCGATCCAATAATAGTGCGATCCAATAATACTGAGATCCAATAATACTGCGATCCAATAATACTGCGATCCAATAATACTGCGATCCAATAATAGTGCGATCCAATAATACTGTGATCCAATAATAGTGCGATCCAATAGCCCAAATTCCAACAGATATGAAGAAACACATCAGCTTTTTGACCAATCTACAATAGCAGGATTTGCAAGCAAAAAAGAGGAAAGGAGGAAAAACGAAAGAATGAGGAGGTTTAATGAGGGGAATTCAGTAAGTGAAGGGAAATGTGGGAAAGAAAAGGAATAGCCCAAGCTATCGGCAGACATGAAGGGTGCTGCCAAAACTCGGGCATGAGAGAGATTATGTACCTACGAGGAGAGATCGTACGTGGAGCAAACCAACAAACAGAGGCAGTATAACTCTAATGAGTCAGTCAGCACTGGACACACGGCTGGGGCTGTGGATATAACTGCTTCTCAAGTCCCAGGATAAAGGGCTGAGTCCTCTAAAGTGAGCTCCACCTGTACTTCACTAGGTGAAGCGTAAAAACAGATCATCTCCATGCGGGAGTCTCTGGTGGGATATCAACTGTAAAATGGCTTCTTCGTAGTTTAATTGTGAAACTTTCTGAGCAGAGGCTAGTATGGCCAGTTTCCCAGTCATGGTGTTGGCTTTCAGGATAACCCTGAAGCAATCAGCTATGAAGTTGTCAGCTGAGTCCAAGGTGGGACAGAGATGAGATGTCAGCCCTCCAAGGTATGAGTGAAGCTCATTGGACCCCACCTCCTCCGGCACTCCCCGGACCCCGAGATTTGCCTGTTTTGCTTTAGTTTCACGGAGCAACATTCGTCTTTGCATTCCATGCATGTGCTGTGTGAGTTGAGAAACCTGTTGATTCGTCACAATTTGAGCTTTCCGGGTGGTTTCTGTGACTGTCTCCATTGAGGCTATCTTAGGGTGGATTGTAGAAGTCTATGTGCGAACTGCCGCCATCTCAGGTTTCATCACGTGGACGGCGTCCGATCCATTGTGAGATCCACCAGTCGGTGACTTTGTGCAGGATATTGAGGAGAGCCCGAGGACCCATCAGAGTCCCAACGCTGTGGGGGGGACGGGGGGGGGGGACGGGGGGGACGGTGGGTCTCCTCCACACTCGAGGTAGGCTTTGGTGGCCTTTTCACATGTATACCAATATTGGCATCTGTCAGGCGTTTTGGGTTTCAAACTTTTCACCTTTTCTGCCCATGGTGTTGGGAGGTTTTAGATTCGGAATTTTTTGTGTTTTGGGCGTTGTGGCCATCAATCAAGCAGGGTAACTCTCGGTTTTCATCGGAGCTCGGTGAAAACACGTCCGTTTTGGTTCGACATTAGCTACGCCCCCGCCCTTACAGTCTCTTAAAGGGAGCGTATTAAAACCTTGGTTTCTCCTCCCAAAAGTTACAGTTGGCCAGCCTTTTTTGTGTATTGGACTTTGCCTGTGATAGTGCCTTGTGCATTTTGCTATTGTTCCTGAGTACTTTTGTTGATATTTTGCCACTGAAGTTCTGACCACGTCTGTTTTCCCACCTGTCCTGACCTGTTTTGCCTGCCTTCACACGATTGTTTGCTGCCAGCCTCGATCCTTGCCTGTTTAACTATTCTCCTGCCTGATCATTCCCCTCCGGTCTAGTCTCCTGTTGGTTTGGTTACGCTTTGGTATCCTCGTAATAGTCAGAGTGCAAAAGTCCTCGGAGAAAGGAAACGTGCGGCCCCACCATAGAGTGGATTTCCTTCAGGTAGAATAATTCTGTTCTGTTACCTGGGTCCATTGCAATAACCTGTACCTATTACTGCACAGCGGTTCCAGCTTCGTACCAAATCCTTACAACTTAGCAGTAGTGCACAGTGCCAGCTGGCATCTGCAAAGGCCAATAAGAGATTGGGATGTATTAAAAGGGGTACTGACTCATAGGAGAAAGATATTATTCTACCTCTTTACAAGTCAACTGTATGACCTCACCTTGAATATGCGGTTCAATTCTAGGCACCTTGTTAAAAATCAAATTCATTAAGGAACTCGAGGAAGTGCAGGGGAGGGCTACAAAACTAATCATGGGAATGGGACATTTTAGTTATGAAGAAAGGCTTGAAAAGTTAAATTTGTACACGGCGGCTTAGAGGGGATATGATAATGTTATATAAATATGTACAGGGCCCGTACAGAGGGCTTTCTAAAGACCTGATCATTAACAGAGCAGTACAAAGGACAAGAGGTCACCTGCTAAGACTTGAATAAAAGAGATTTTGTTTACGACAGCGGAAGTGATACTTTACAGTAAGAGCAATAAAGATATGGAATTCACTGTCTGAAGAAGTGGTTCTAGCACATACCTCAGATGCCTATAATAGCGGCCTGGATAGTTAATGCCCTGAAGCATAGAGGGCTGTGCATGTCAGTATAGGCAGTAATGCCCCGGAGCATAGAGGGCTATGCATGTCCGTATAGGCAGTAATGCCCCGGAGCATAGAGGGCTATGCATGTTAGTATAGGCAGTAATGTCCCGGAGCATAGAGGGCTAGGTATGTTAGTATAGGCAGTAATGTCCCGGAGCATAGAGGGCTATGCATGTCAGTATAGGCAGTAATGCCCCAGAGCATAGAGGGCTGTGCATGTCAGTATAGGCAGTAATGCCCCGGAGCATAGAGGGCTCTGCATGTCAGTATAGGCAGTAATGCCCCGGAGCATAGAGGGCTGTGCATGTCAGTATAGGCAGTAATGCCCCGGAGCATAGAGGGCTATGCATGTCAGTATAGGCAGTAATGCCCCGGAGCATAGAGGGCTGTGCATGTCAGTATAGGCAGTAATGCCCCGGAGAATAGAGGGCTTTACGTGTCAGTATAGGCAGTAATGCCCCGGAGCATGGAGGGCTGTGCATGTCAGTATAATATTTATTTAGTGCTTGCTGATCGAGGAGAAATCTGATTGTCATTTGGAGTCAAGAAGGATTTTTTTCCCACTGAAAGGAGAATTAGAATTTGCTGAAATAAGGGATTTTTTGCCATATTTTAGATCAACAGCGGTAACATAGGATAGGAAAAGGGTTGTACTTGATAGATGCAAGTGTTTTATCAACCTAAACTACTATGTAACAGAGAGACATAAACACACACAGACTGACATATAAAAGGAGACAAACAAACACTGACAAACACAAGCACACAAAAACACAGACAAACATACAGAGACAAACACACGCAAACAGAGACAAACACAAAAACAGACAGGAGGTAGGTGACTGACTGCTGTCAGAGAGGAGGCAGGTAGGTCACCAATGTCAGGAAGAAGATAGGTGACTTGCTGCTGTCAGGGAGGCGGTAGGTAGGTGACTTGCTGCTGTCAGGGAGGAGGAGGTAGGTGACCCCTGCAGGCAGGAGGAGGTATGTGACCCCTGTCAGGGAGGAGACCCCTGTCAAGGTGACCCCTGTCAGGGAGGAGAAGGTAGGTGACCCCTGTCAGGGAGGAGAAGGTAGGTGACCCCTGTCAGGGAGGAGAAGGTAGGTGAACCCTCTCAGGGAGGAGAAGGTAGGTGACCCCTGTCAGGGAGGAGAAGGTAGGTGAACCCTCTCAGGGAGGAGAAGGTAGGTGACCCCTGTCAGGGAGGAGAAGGTAGGTGACCCCTGTCAGGGAGGAGAAGGTAGGTGACCCCTGTCAGGGAGGAGAAGGTAGGTGACCCCTGTCAGGGAGGAGAAGGTAGGTGACCCCTGTCAGGGAGGAGAAGGTAGGTGACCAATGTCAGGGAGGAAAAGGTAGGTAACCCCTGTCAGGGAGGAGATAGGTAGATAGGTAGGTAGGTGACTGGCAGCTGGAGGTAGGTGACCCGTCAGGGAGGAGGAGGTAGGTAGGTGACCCGTCAGGGAGGAGGAGGTAGGTAACCCGTCAGGGAGGAGGAGGTAGGTAACGCTTCAGGGAGGAGGAGGTAGGTAACGCGTCAGGGAGGAGGAGGTAGGTAGGTGACCCGTCAGGGAGGAGGAGGTAGGTAACGCGTCAGGGAGGAGGAGGTAGGTAACGCGTCAGGGAGGAGGAGGTAGGTAACGCGTCAGGGAGGAGGAGGTAGGTGACCCGTCAGGGAGGAGGAGGTAGGTAACGTGTCAGGTAGGAGGCAGGTAGGTAGGTGATGATTACTCACTCTGTTCTTGTGCGCATTTACAGACGCATAGCGTACGGTCCCACGGAAGCCAGCGACATTTCGAGGCTGTAATTTGAAGCAGAGACATGAATATTATACAAACCCTCCACAGACATATAGCGCCTAGTAACGCCGGTTATATGCGGAGCAGGGTGGATGTACAGCGTATACCACCTCGGTGCCCATTACTTCCAGTGTAATGTGGATTTATATCTACACCAGAGTGACCACATATACTATGTGCCTGACTGGCAGGACTATGTCACAGACTAGATCACACAGGCGTATATTATATATATCACATACACACTGATTCCCATATGCACACACAGCCACATACACATTATTTATATTACAGTCACATGCACACATACATATAGTCCTGCAATGCCAGGATTGAGTGAAGGAAGTTTCAGCCAATCAACTCCTGATCGTCTGGGAGTTTAGAAGTCTCTCAGTCCCAAAGTTCAGTGCAAGCTGCTGACGCTGACCTGCAGTGAGGATGTGGTAAGAAATCCAAACTCCGTCTCACTCTGTGACTGTGTGTGTAATTCTCTGAAACTGTTCATGTCTGGTAATAGAGACTGCAATTCTGCTCCAAATATTGGTGCTGCAAAGTAACCAAGCGGCACCAGCACCTGCAACCCACAGAGGACCGGCCCTCTTGGAGGTCATCACTACCTGAGATACGACCTCCTGCCCACATTTCCCCAGCATCCACCTTGGACACAGGCACTGCAAGACCATGACACTTACCCTCAGCTCCCTGACTCCAATCCAGTGGGGTGCCTAGAAAGATGGGAGTGCAGTGCTACAAGTGCAACCGAGTATGGCAGTACATTTCTTAGAGGCAGAGACTCTCTCCACAGGACCCAAAAAGATTTCGGAATGCTCCACGAGGTAGATCCCTCCAGGACTGGGAAAAGCATTTGCCACAGCTCCTCTTCGCTTACCAGGCGGTGACCCCAGAGTCCAGGGGTTTCTCCCCATTTGAGCTGGTATACAGGAGGCGGTGAGGGGGCCCCTAGACTTACTTAAGACCCACTGGGAAGAGGATGGTGGGCAGTGGGCGTCAGCGCCCTGAGCCAGCCAAGTTACAGGCCGTAGCTGATTGACCTATTCCCTGTACCAAAACCCATGTCTTGGCATTCCGTGGCACGACAGGTTATTACTGTAGGTTTGTCCCGGACTATAGCACCATCGCTTAACCCCTGACTGAGTTAACAAAGAAAAACCTTCCCCGCCAGGTCCTGTGGTCCCCAGAGTGTTACACCGCTTTTCAACATCTAAAAAGTGCTCTGGTGTCAGTCCCAATTTTATCTGCTCCTGACCCTTCCAAACGTTTCTGTGTCCATATAGATGCTTCTATGATCGGGTTGAGAGCAGTGCTGAGCCAAGTGGGAGCTGGCGGCAGTGAGCACTCCGTCGCATATATCAGCAGGAAACTACGGCCCTGGGAGGTGGGTTATCCTGCATAGAAAAGGAGTGCCTTGCTCTGGTTTGGGCTCTGAAAAAGCTACAGCCCTATTTGTATGGCCGAGCCTTTACGGTCATCACTGACCACAACCCACTTGTATGATTAAACAGAGTCTCCGGGGACAATGGCCACTTGTTGAGGTGGAGTCCAGGATTACAGGTATTGGTCAAGGGGGATTATTGTTACGGTAACTGGGCTAAGAGTGCTCCATATAAACTTGTATTTGTTATATTTCATGTTTAAAGCTGTACAAGTTCTGTGTGACTCCATTGTTCCCTGTTAATTGTATTAACTGTTAACTAATTATGTCCATTATTATGTCTGTACCAATTTAATGAGTGGACCTAGTGGGGAACTAGAGTGGCCTCCCCCTAGTATTGTATAATAATCTTCTGTTGCTGTAATTATGTCTGCATGTATATGTGCTGTTCCTGTAATAACTTGTCATTCTTACTTAACTAACACTTGTCTTGTCTAGTGACTTTGGAGCAGATCACACTAAAGCACCTGTAAGGGGTAACTAATCACAGCACTGGTTCCGTCTAGTGGTTTGGGTTATTGTCACAATAGGCTGCTCTTGGAAGAAGCAGAGCTTTTAACAGAGGTATCAGTCGGAGTGCCGAGGGGTCCGTTACACTGTTCATGTCTGGTAATAGAGGGGTTAATTCTCTAAAACTGCTCCTGACTGTTAATAGAGGGGTTAATTCTCTAAAACTGATCCTGACTGTTAATAGAGGGGTTAATTCTCTAAAACTGCTCCTGACTGTTAATAGAGGGGTTAATTCTCTAAAACTGATCCCGACTGTTAATAGAGGGGTTAATTCTCTAAAACTGCTCCAGACTGTTAATAGAGGGGTTAATTCTCTAAAACTGATCCTGACTGTTAATAGAGGTGTTAATTCTCTAAAACGGCTCCTGACTGTTAATAGAGGGGTTAATTCTCTAAAACTGCTCCTGACTCTTAATAGAGGTGTTAATTCTCTAAAACTGATCCTGACTGTTAATAGAGGGGTTAATTCTTTAAAACTGATCCTGACTGTTAATAGAGGTGTTAATTCTCTAAAATGGCTCCTGACTGTTAATAGAGGGGTTAATTCTCTAAAACTGCTCCTGACTCTTAATAGAGGTGTTAATTCTCTAAAACGGCTCCTGATTGTTAATAGAGGGGTTAATTCTCTAAAACTGCTCCTGACTCTTAATAGAGGTGTTAATTCTCTAAAACTGATCCTGACTGTTAATAGAGGGATTAATTCTCTAAAACTGATCCTGACTGTTAATAGAGGGGTTAATTCTCTAAAACTGCTCCTGACTGTTAATGGAGGGGTTAATTCTCTAAAACTGCTCCTGACTGTTAATAGAGGTGTTAATTCTCTAAAACTGATCCTGACTGTTAATAGAGGGGTTAATTCTCTAAAACTGATCCTGACTGTTAATGGGGGGGTTAATTCTCTAAAACTGCTCCTGACTGTTAATAGAGGTGTTAATTATCTGCTTGTGTCTGTTAATGACTGTATATTATAAATATATCATTAAAGCTGACGTCTAGATGGTTCCCAAGGCTTCCTAATAATTTATAAAATATACAATGTGGTCACCCTAATACATACACACACAGTCACATACACACATACAGTAACACATACAGACAGTTTGGGCTTCTTACCTGGAGCTGCTCCAGCCAACACTGACCTCCTCAGCCAGTCAGCAGGGGCTTATAAACAGCCTATCAGGAGAGTTAAGAAGCCTCTGCTGATTGGCTGAGACCTCCTTCACACGGAGTTCTGGAACTCTGCATTGTCCCAAAATGAGGCAAAATGATGGGGGATAAAGTCCCATTGTCCCTGAAAACCCAGGACATGTAGTCACCCTAATCTCTGAGTGACAGATCATTGTAACTTCCTATGTGACTGATCTGTAGGCGATATGCGATTGTAACTTCCTGTGTGACTGATCTCTGGGTGATATGTGATTGTAACTTCCTGTGTGACTGATCACTGGGTGATATGTGATTGTAACTTCCTGTGTGACTGATCACTGGGTGATATGTGATTGTAACTTCCTGTGTGACTGATCACTGGGTGATGTGATTGTAACTTCCTGTGTGACTGATCACTGGGTGATATGTGATTGTAACTTCCTGTGTGACTGATCACTGGGTGATGTGATTGTAACTTCCTGTGTGACTGATCACTGGGTGATATGTGATTGTAACTTCCTGTGTGACTGATCACTGGGTGATATGTGATTGTAACTTCCTGTGTCACTGATCTCTGGGTGATATGTGATTGTAACTTCCTGTGTGACTGATCACTGGGTGATATGTGATTGTAACTTCCTGTGTGACTGATCACTGGGTGATTTGTGATTGTAACTTCCTGTGTGACTGATCTCTGGGTGATTTGTGATTGTAACTTCCTGTTAGACTGATCTCTGGGTGATATGTGATTGTAACTTCCTGTGTGACTGATCACTGGGTGATTTGTGATTGTAACTTCCTGTGTGACTGATCTCTGGGTGATTTGTGATTGTAACTTCCTGTTAGACTGATCTCTGGGTGATATGTGATTGTAACTTCCTGTGTGGTTGATCTCTAGAGAATATGTGATTATAACTTCCTGTGTGACTGATCTCTGAGTGATGTGTGATTATAACATCCTGTGTGACTGATCTCTGTGTAATATGTCATTGTAACTTCCTGTGTGACTGATCTGTAGGTGATATGTGATTGTAACATCCTGTGTAACTGGGTAATTTGTGACTGTAACTTCCTGTGTGACTGATCTCTGGGTAATGTCATTGTAACTCCCTGTGTGACTGACCTCTAGGTGATATGTGATTGTAACTTCCTGTGTCACTGATCTCTGGGTGATATGTGATTGTAACTTCCTGTGTCACTGATCTCTGGGTGATATGTGATTGTAACTTCCTGTGTGACTGATCACTGGGTAATTTGTGACTGTAACTTCCTGTGTGACTGATCTCTGGGTAATGTCATTGTAACTCCCTGTGTGACTGACCTCTAGGTGATATGTGATTGTAACTTCCTGTGTCACTGATCTCTGGGTGATATGTGATTGTAACTTCCTGTGTCACTGATCTCTGGGTGATATGTGATTGTAACTTCCTGTGTTACTGATCACTGGGTGATATGTGATTGTAACTTCCTGTGTGACTGATCACTGGGTGATATGTAATTGTAACTTCCTGTGTTACTGATCACTGGGTGATTTGTGATTGTAACTTCCTGTGTGACTGATCACTGGGTGATATGTAATTGTAACTTCCTGTGTTACTGATCACTGGGTGATATGTAATTGTAACTTCCTGTGTGACTGATCACTGGGTGTGTCAGGAACTGACCGTGCCTGGACTTGAACACTGACTTCCATGTTCCTAGCTCTCTTCTTTACCGGTTCGCTAGCCTGTCTTTTACATTTTAGCCTATGTTCTAGTTACAATGAATATACCAAGCCTTGTTATTATCATCAACTCTCCTCACCTGTGTCAAGTCATGTGCTCACTCTCAGCCTATAAAAGCCCCTTCCTGTGAATCTACCTTTGCCAGATTATTGTGGTTCCTGCCTGCAGTATATCAAGCTTTCTATTGATCGTTATTTACCTGTTACCGATTTTGGACCGTCTCACTACTCTGCCTTCTCCTACCCACTGACCTTGGCTTGCCTGACTACGTTTATACTCTTTGTTCCAGCCTCTCAGCTCTGCTAAAAGACCAGATTGTCACTCAAAGCTCAGGGGCTCAACCACCTGGGTAACGAGTGGCTACTTCTGGCAGAAGACCTTGCTGATCTGGCTGCTGGACTCCAAACCTGCTAACATCAGTATCATTACAGGGTGATTTCTGATTCAGATTGATACTATTGTACTATTATTTATAATGCTAGATCGTATTCTGCAGGGGTGTAGAGGTGTCTTAGCTGTGACTTTCTGGGTAACATTGGACTGTTAATTCATGTGTCCCGTGTCCAGAAATCACTGATTATTTGTGATCATTGAGCCCCGGATTCATGCACGTTTCCTCACTGTCTTATCCCTGTACTTATTCCGCCTGAGTTTTGGTGGATTTATTAAATGTCGGCACCAGATTAACCTCTTGCTGGCTGGACTGCTAACACAGACATGTGCCGCGACATGAGACTTACCGCGTTAGTGAATCTGGAGACGCCTGATTACTAACCCACTAATGCTGCTTGGTGCACAGGTAACATAAGGTAAATCCTGGGCACCATCAGGCCCTCTGTCCTTGGTTAAAGGGTAAGACAATAACCCCTGATTAAAGGCTCAGAAAAAGTCCTGGTCTTAGTAATACATTGTATCATTTTTCCCCAGACCCTGCCTCACATGGAAAACCCTTCACACCGCCAGCAGCATCTGCCCCCCCCCCCCCCCGGCAATCTGCCCCACTCACCCCGACAATCTGCCCCACTCACCCCGACACTCTGCCCCACTCACCCCGACACTCTGCCCCACTCACCCCGACACTCTGCCCCACTCACCCCGACACTCTGCCCCACTCACCCAAACAATCTGCCCCACTCACCCCGACAATCTGCCCCACTCACCCCGACACTCTGCCCCACTCACCCCGACACTCTGCCCCACTCACCCAAACAATCTGCCCCACTCACCCAAACAATCTGCCCCACTCACACAACATACGTGAGGCACATACCATGTCAGACACACACAAGCCACAGACAGATAAAGGAGAAACATGTGTCCAGGTTAAATAAAGATTGGAGGAAAATAAACTGCTGCAACGTAACACGCAGCCCCCAAGCACACGTGGAAACATGAGAAATGAGGCATGGTGGATGGAGACTCACACTGGGGCGTCCTGTCTGCAAAAATAAACAGCAACCGCTGGAAAAACAAACTGAAAAACAAAAAGAAACAATGAGGGAACAAATCAAATATATCAAATTAAAGGGATTAATGAATAATGCACAATAACCCCCACTCACCACACTGTATCACTCACTCACCACACTGTATCACTCACTCACCACACTGTATCACTCACTCACCACACTGTATCACTCACTCACCACACTGTATCACTCACTCACCACACCTGAACACCCAACTCACTGTCACACTACCCCCCACTCACTCACCACACCTGAACACCCAACTCACTGTCACACTACCCCCCCCTCACCACACCTGAACACCCAACTCACTGTCACACTACCCCCCACTCACCACACCTCAACCCCCAACTCACTTTCACACTACCCCCACTAACCAGACCTCAACTCCCAACTCACTGTCACACTACCCCCCACTCACCACACCTCAACCCCCAACCCACTTCCACACTACCCCCCACTCACCACACCTCAACCCCCAACCCACTTCCACACTACCCCCCACTCACCACACCTCAACCCTTAACTTACTATCACACTTCCCCCACTCACCACACCTCAACACCCAACTCACTGTCACACTATCCCCACTCACCACACCTCAACCCCCAACTCACTGTCACACTACCCCCACTCACCACACCTCTACACCCAACTCACTGTCACACTACCCCCACTCACCACACCTCAACCCCCAACTCACTGTCACACTACCCCCACTCACCACACCTCAACACCCAACTCACTGTCACACTACCTCCCACTCACCATACCTCAACCCCCAACTCACTGTCACACTACCCCCCACTCACCACACCTCAACCCCCAACTCATTGTCACACTACCCCCCACTCACCACATCTCAACCCCCAACTCACTGTCACACTACCCCCCACTCACCACACTGTATCACTCACTCACCACACCTCAACCCCCAACTCACTTTCACACTACCCCCACTAACCAGACCTCAACTCACAACTCACTGTCACACTACCCCCACTAACCAGACCTCAACTCCCAACTCACTGTCACACTACCCCCACTCACCAGACCTCAACTCCCAACTCACTGTCACACTACCCCCCACTCACCACACCTCAACCCCCAACCCACTTCCACACTACCCCCCACTCACCACACCTCAACACCCAACTCACTGTCACACTACCCCCACTCACCACACCTCAACCCCCAACTCACTGTCACACTAGCCCCCACTCACCACACCTCAACCCCCAACTCACTATCACACTTCCCCCCACTCACCACACCTTAACCCCCAACTCACTGTCACACTACCCCCCACTCACCACACCTGAACCCTCAACTTACTGTCACATTACCCCCCACTAACCACACATCAACCCCAACTCGCTGTCACACTACCCCCCCACTCACCACACCTCAGACCACCAACTCACTTTCACACTACCCCCCACTCACCATACTGTATCACTCACTCACCACACCTCAACCCCCAGCTTACTGTCACACTACCCCCACTAACCAGACCTCAAACCCCAACTCACTGTCACACTACCCCCCACTCACCACACCTCAACCCCCAACTCACTGCCACACTCCCCCCCACTCACCACACCTCAACACCCAACTCACTGTCACACTACCCCCCACTAACCCCTCACTCACACCTCAACCCCCAACCCACTGCCACACTACCCCCCACTCACCACACCTGAACCCTCAACTTACTGTCACACTACCCCCCACTGCCACACTACCCCCCACTCACCACACCTCAACCCCCAACTCACTGTCACATTACCCCCCACTAACCACACATCAACCCCAACTCGCTGTCACACTACCCCCCCACTCACCACACCTCAGACCACCAACTCACTTTCACACTACCCCCCACTCACCATACTGTATCACTCACTCACCACACCTCAACCCCCAGCTTACTGTCACACTACCCCCACTAACCAGACCTCAAACCCCAACTCACTGTCACACTACCCCCCACTCACCACACCTCAACCCCCAACTCACTGCCACACTCCCCCCCACTCACCACACCTCAACACCCAACTCACTGTCACACTACCCCCCACTAACCCCTCACTCACACCTCAACCCCCAACCCACTGCCACACTACCCCCCACTCACCACACCTCAACCCCCAACTCACTATCACACTTCCCCCCACTCACCACACCTTAACCCCCAACTCACTGTCACACTACCCCCCACTCACCACACCTGAACCCTCAACTTACTGTCACACTAGCCCCCACTACAACACTACCCCCCACTCACCACACCTCAACCCCCAACTCACTGTCACATTACCCCCCACTAACCACACCTCAGACCCCCAACTCACTGTCACACTACCCCCCACTCACCACACCGCCCCTCTTACTGTCACATAGAGCTCCCCGCTTACTGTCACATAGCGCTCCCCCTTACTGTCACACAGCGTCCCCCCTTACTGTCACACAGCGTCCCCCCTTACTGTCACACAGCGTCCCCCCTTACTGTCATATAGCGCTCCCCACTTACTGTCACATAGCGCTCCCCACTGTCACATAGCGCTCCCCACTGTCACATAGCGCTCCCCACTTACTGTCACATAGCGCCCCCACTTACTGTCACATAGCGCCCCCACTTACTGTCACATTGCGCCCCCCCTTACTGTCACATTGCGCCCCCCCTTACTGTCACATTGCGCCCCCCCCCCTACTGTCACATAGCGCTCCCCGCTTACTGTCACATAGCGCTCCCCGCTTACTGTCATATAGCGCTCCCCACTTACTGTCATATAGCGCTCCCCACTTACTGTCATATAGCGCTCCCAACTTACTGTCATATAGCGCTCCCCACTTACTGTCATATAGCGCTCCCCACTTACTGTCATATAGCTCTCCCCACTTACTGTCATATAGCGCTCCCCACTTACTGTCATATAGCGCTCCCCACTTACTGTCATATAGCGCTCCCCACTTACTGTCATATAGCGCTCCCCACTTACTGTCACATAGCGCTGCCCACATAGTGTCCTGACATTAGGTCACTGCCCCAGATTTGTTGGGGTATCATTACAGGAGTTTCCGATGCCAGTCCACTCCACTCTGGACTTATTTCATCCTCTCTTTTTACAATAAATAAATGGTTATAAATCCCAGGATGACATTGGCAGCCATCTTGTGGGTAAACCATTGAACCACATGTCTGCCGTGGCCTCTGCACCCTCCCACCCATACCTACACAATTAATTTCACCTCCATCCAGCTAGAAGTACTCACCGGCCGGACTTCCCCCGTCGTGTTTGTGTACTGTCGAGCCAGGCCAAAGTCCAGCATGTAACATTTCCGATACGTGGATGGCAGTCGCCCCATCGCAAAGTTAGACTGATTAAAAAAACAGGAAATGAGCGTAAGGCATCATGGCAAGGGACTCGCTCGTTACCAGTCCAGAAATGTACTGTCTGCTCAGGAGTTGAGTCACCACTTACAGGTTTTATGTCTCGGTGCAGAAAACCCACGGAGTGAATGGATTCAATGGATTCCAGGATCTGTTTGCCAAGGCGTAGGGTAGTGCTCATGGTGAAAGTACCCCGAGGCTGACTCCTCCTTAGATCTGCCAAGTTCCGGCCCTGAAAGTAACGGGGCATTATCACTCGGAAGAGGATAAAGATAAACCCAAACAGTAATACAACAAGAACACCAACTCCTAACATAAACCTAACCCTGTACATAAACCACAAGCCTTATATCCCAAACGTAACCCGGAACTGTAACCACAAGCCAAAACCTAACCACGTACCCCAACCACAAGCCGAGTATCCAAACCAAAACACAACCGTGTAGCCCAACCACAAGCCGAGTATCCAAACCAAAACCCAACCGTGTAGCCCAACCACAAGCCGAGTATCCAAACCAAAACCCAACTGTGTAGCCCAACCACAAGCTGAGTATCCAAACCAAAACCTAACCACGTACCCCAACCACAAGCCGAGTATCCAAACCAAAACCCAACCGTGTAGCCCAACCACAAGCCGAGTATCCAAACCAAAACCCAACCGTGTAGCCCAACCACAAGCCGAGTATCCAAACCAAAACACAACCGTGTAGCCCAACCACAAGCCGAGTATCCAAACCAAAACCCAACCATGTAGCCCAACCACAAGCCGAGTATCCAAACTAAAACCCAACCGTGTAGCCCAACCACAAGCCGAGTATCTAAACCAAAATCCAACCGTGTAGCCCAACCACAAGCCGAGCATCCAAACCAAAACCCAACCGTGAAGCCCAACCACAAGCCGAGTATCCAAACCAAAACCCAACCGTGTAGCCCAACCACAAGCCGAGTATCCAAAACAAAACCCAACCTGTACCCCAACCACAAGCCGAGTATACAAACCAAAACCCAACCGTGTAGCCCAACCACAAGCCGAGTATCCAAACCAAAACCCAACCATGTAGCCCAACCACAAGCCGAGCATCCAAACCAAAACCCAACCACAAGCCGAGTATCCAAACCAAAACCCAACCGTGTACCCCAACCACAAGCCGAGTATCCAAACCAAAACACAACCGTGTAGCCCAACCACAAGCCGAGTATCCAAACCAAAACCTAACCACGTACCCCAACCACAAGCTGAGTATCCAAACCAAAACACAACCGTCTAGCCCAACCACAAGCCGAGTATCCAAACCAAAACCTAACCACGTACCCCAACCACAAGCCGAGTATCCAAACCAAAACTCAACCGTGTAGCCCAACCACAAGCCGAGTATCCAAACCAAAACCCAACCGTGTAGCCCAACCACAAGCCGAGTATACAAACCAAAACACACGCCAAGTATACAAACCAAAATCATCCCTGTACCCCAAACACAAGCTGAGTAACCAAATAAAAAATCAATCGTGCACCCCAACTACAAGCTGAGTATCCAAACCAAAACCAAACCCTGTACTCCAACCACAAGCCAAGCATCCAATCCGAAACCTAATCGTGTACCCCAACCACAGGCCAAGTATCCAAACCAAAACCCTACCCTGTACCCCAACCAAGTATCAAAACCAACACTATACCCTGTAACCCAACCCGAGTATCCAAACCAAAACCTAATCTTGTACCCCAACCACAGGCCAAGCATCCAAACCAAAACCCGACCATGTATCCCAACCACAGGCCAAGTATCCAAACCAAAACCAAAACCCGACCCTGTATCCCAACCACAGGCCAAGCATCCAAACCAAAACCCGACCATGTATCCCAACCACAGGCCAAGTATCCAAACCAAAACCAAAACCCGACCCTGTACCCCGACCACAAGCCAAGTATCCAAACCAACACTATACCCTGTAACCCAACTCTAGTCCAACACCTAACTTTGTACCATGACCACAAGTTCAGTATCCAAACCAAAACTCAACCCTGTACACCAACCACAAGCCAAGTATCCAAACCAAAACTCAACCCTGTACACCAACCACAAGCCAAGTATCCAAACCAAAACTCAACCCTGTACACCAACCACAAGCCAAGTATCCAAACCAAAACTCAACCCTGTATCCCAACCACAAGCCAAGTATCCAAACTAACACTATACCCTGTACACCAACCACAGGCCAAGTATCCAAACCAACACTATACCCTGTACACCAACCACAGGCCAAGTATCCAAACCAACACTATACCCTGTACACCAACCACAGGCCAAGTATCCAAACCAACACTATACCCTGTACACCAACCACAGGCCAAGTATCCAAACCAACACTATACCCTGTACCCCAACCACAAGCCAAGTATCCAAACCAAAACCCTACCCTGTACCCCAACCACAAGCCAAGTATCCAAACTAACACTATACCCTGTACACCAACCACAGGCCAAGTATCCAAACCAACACTATACCCTGTACCCCAACCACAAGCCAAGTATCCAAACCAAAACCCTACCCTGTACCCCAACCACAAGCCAAGTATCCAATCCAACACCTAACTTTGTACCCATCCACTTGCTGAATATCCAGTCTAAAACCCAACCCTGAACCCCGACCACAAGCCTGGAAATGATGTAAATTTCAGGCATTTTCCAGACCCCCCGAGAGCCTGTGTGCGGTGCAGACGGTGTTATTATTACCTGCAGCTGCATTACCACGTAATTAAACTTCTCGTTTCTCCCACAACCAATAAATCTGCAGACGTGATCCTTCCCTGCGCAGACCGAGACATGAAAGAAGCGACACATTAATGTAACATTGATTTATATAGCAGCATATGTAGAGTATAGAGGGGACAACATACTAAGGTATAGAAACAGAGACAGACTGATAACCGATGCAGAGAGCCTTGCTCGCAGAGCTTACAATCTAGGAGGAGTGGGGGACATGATACACATAGGGGAGTGGTTGATGGTAATACAGTATTAATGATGTTTGGCGCTAGATGGCTTTGGCCAGAGGTTAATTAATGGGTGTTCTAGTGGGATGAGTAGTAAGCCTCCTTATTCCTAACAGTATTTGGGGACAGTGAGAGCTGGGTGGGTTTGGCCAGAGGTTAATTAATGGGTGTTCTAGTGGGATGAATAGTAAGCCTCCTTATTCCTAACAGTTTTTGGGGAGAGTGGGAGCTGGGTGGGTTTGGCCAGAGGTTAATTAATGGGTGTTCTAGTGGGATGAATAGTAAGCTTCCTTATTCCTAACAGTATTTGGGGACAGTGGGAGCTGGGTGGGTTTGGCCAGAGGTTAATTAATGTGTGTTCTAGTGGGATGAATAGTAAGCTTCCTTATTATAACAGTATTTGGGGACAGTGGGAGCTGGGTGGGTTTGGCCAGAGGATAATTAATGGGTGTTCTAGTGGGATGAATAGTAAGCTTCCTTATTCCTAACAGTATTTGGGGACAGTGAGAGCTGGGTGGGTTTGGCCAGAGGTTAATTAATGTGTGTTCTAGTGGGATGAATAGTAAGCTTCCTTATTATAACAGTATTTGGGGACAGTGGGAGCTGGGTGGGTTTGGCCAGAGGATAATTAATGGGTGTTCTAGTGGGATGAATAGTAAGCTTCCTTATTCCTAACAGTATTTGGGGACAGTGAGAGCTGGGTGGGTTTGGTCAGAGGTTAATTAATGGGTGTTCTAGTGGGATAGATAGTAAGCTTCCTTATTCCTAACAGTATTTGGGGACAGTGAGAGCTGGGTGTGTTTGGCCAGAGGTTAATTAATGGGTGTTCTAGTGGGATGAATAGTAAGCTTCCTTATTCTTAACAGTATTTGGGGACAGTGGGAGCTGGGTGGGTTTGGTTAGAGGTTAATTAATGGGTGTTCTAGTGGGATGAATAGTAAGCTTCCTTATTCCTAACAGTATTTGGGGACAGTGAGAGCTGGGTGGGTTTGGCCAGAGGTTAATTAATGTGTGTTCTAGTGGGATGAGTAGTAAGCTTCCTTATTCCTAACAGTATTTGGGGACAGTGAGAGCTGGGTGGGTTTGGTTAGAGGTTAATTAATGGGTGTTCTAGTGGGATGAGTAGTAAGCTTCCTTATTCCTAACAGTATTTGGGGACAGTGAGAGCTGGGTGGGTTTGGTCAGAGGTTAATTAATGGGTGTTCTAGTGGGATGAATAGTAAGCCTCCTTTTTCCTAACAGTTTTTGGGGAGAGTGGGAGCTGGGTGGGTTTGGCCAGAGGTTAATTAATGGGTGTTCTAGTGGGATGAATAGTAAGCTTCCTTATTCCTTACAGTATTTGGGGACAGTGAGAGCTGGGTGGGTTTGGTCAGAGGTTAATTAATGGGTGTTCTAGTGGGATGAATAGTAAGCTTCCTTATTCCTAACAGTATTTGGGGACAGCAAGAGCTGGGTGGGTTTGGTTAGAGGTTAAATAATGTGTGTTCTAGTGGGATGAATAGTAAGCTTCCTTATTCCTAACAGTATTTGGGGACAGTGAGAGCTGGGTGGGTTTGGTTAGAGGTTAATTAATGGGTGTTCTAGTGGGATGAATAGTACGCTTCCTTATTCCTAACAGTTTTTGGGGAGAGTGGGAGCTGGGTGGGTTTGGCCAGAGGTTAATTAATGGGTGTTCTAGTGGGATGAATAGTAAGCTTCCTTATTCCTTACAGTATTTGGGGACAGTGATTGCTGGGTGGGTTTGGTTAGAGGTTAATTAATGGGTGTTCTAGTGGGATGAGTAGTAAGCTTCCTTATTCCTAACAGTATTTGGGGACAGTGAGAGCTGGGTGGGTTTGGTCAGAGGTTAATTAATGGGTGTTCTAGTGGGATGAATAGTAAGCCTCCTTTTTCCTAACAGTTTTTGGGGAGAGTGGGAGCTGGGTGGGTTTGGCCAGAGGTTAATTAATGGGTGTTCTAGTGGGATGAATAGTAAGCTTCCTTATTCCTTACAGTATTTGGGGACAGTGAGAGCTGGGTGGGTTTGGTCAGAGGTTAATTAATGGGTGTTCTAGTGGGATGAATAGTAAGCTTCCTTATTCCTAACAGTATTTGGGGACAGTAAGAGCTGGGTGGGTTTGGTTAGAGGTTAAATAATGTGTGTTCTAGTGGGATGAATAGTAAGCTTCCTTATTCCTAACAGTATTTGGGGACAGTGAGAGCTGGGTGGGTTTGGTTAGAGGTTAATTAATGGGTGTTCTAGTGGGATGAATAGTACGCTTCCTTATTCCTAACAGTTTTTGGGGAGAGTGGGAGCTGGGTGGGTTTGGCCAGAGGTTAATTAATGGGTGTTCTAGTGGGATGAATAGTAAGCTTCCTTATTCCTTACAGTATTTGGGGACAGTGAGAGCTGGGTGGGTTTGGTCAGAGGTTAATTAATGTGTGTTCTAGTGGGATGAATAGTAAGCTTCCTTATTCCTAACAGTATTTGGGGACAGTGAGAGCTGGGTGGGTTTGGTCAGAGGTTAATTAATGGGTGTTCTAGTGGGATGAATAGTAAGCCTCCTTATTCCTAACAGTTTTTCGGGAGAGTGGGAGCTGGGTGGGTTTGGCCAGAGGTTAATTAATGGGTGTTCTAGTGGGATGAATAGTAAGCTTCCTTATTCCTTACAGTATTTGGGGACAGTGAGAGCTGGGTGGGTTTGGTCAGAGGTTAATTAATGGGTGTTCTAGTGGGATGAATAGTAAGCTTCCTTATTCCTAACAGTATTTGGGGACAGTAAGAGCTGGGTGGGTTTGGTTAGAGGTTAAATAATGGGTGTTCTAGTGGGATGAATAGTAAGCTTCCTTATTCCTAACAGTATTTGGGGACAGTGAGAGCTGGGTGGGTTTAGTTAGACGTTAATTAATGGGTGTTCTAGTGGGATGAATAGTAAGCTTCCTTATTCCTAACAGTATTTGGGGACAGTGGGAGCTGGGTGGGTTTGGTTAGAGGTTAAATAATGGGTGTTCTAGTGGGATGAATAGTAAGCTTCCTTATTCCTAACAGTATTTGGGGACAGTGAAAGCTGGGTGGGTTTGGCCAGAGGTTAATTAATGGGTGTTCTAGTGGGAAGAATAGTAAGCCTCCTTATTCCTAACAGTATTTGGGGACAGTGGGAGCTGGGTGGGTTTGGCCAGAGGTTAATTAATGGGTTTTCTAGTGGGATGAATAGTAAGCTTCCTTATTCCTAACAGTATTTGGGGACAGTGGGAGCTGGGTGGGTTTGGTTAGAGGTTAAATAATGGGTGTTCTAGTGGGATGAATAGTAAGCTTCCTTATTCCTAACAGTATTTGGGGACAGTGAGAGCTGGGTGGGTTTGGCCAGACGTTAATTAATGGGTGTTCTAGTGGGATGAATAGTAAGCCTCCTTATTCCTAACAGTATTTGGGGACAGTGGGAGCTGGGTGGGTTTGGTCAGAGGTTAATTAATGGGTGTTCTAGTGGGATAAATAGTAAGCTTCCTTATTCCTAACAGTATTTGGGGACAGTGGGAGCTGGGTGGGTTTGGCCAGAGGTTAATTAATGGGTGTTCTAGTGGGATGAGTAGTAAGCTTCCTTATTCCTAACAGTATTTGGGGACAGTGAGAGCTGGGTGGGTTTGGTTAGAGGTTAAATAATGGGTGTTCTAGTGGGATGAATAGTAAGCTTCCTTATTCCTAACAGTATTTGGGGACAGTGGGAGCTGGGTGGGTTTGGCTAGAGGTTAATTAATGGGTCTTC
This sequence comes from Pelodytes ibericus, assembly GCA_036172795.1. Taxonomy (NCBI): domain Eukaryota; kingdom Metazoa; phylum Chordata; class Amphibia; order Anura; family Pelodytidae; genus Pelodytes; species Pelodytes ibericus. The sequence goes on along the minus strand of CM069862.1, from coordinate 3,268,366 downwards.
TAGTGGGATGAATAGTAAGCTTCCTTATTCCTAACAGTATTTGGGGACAGTGGGAGCTGGGTGGGTTTGGTTAGAGGTTAATTAATGGGTCTTCTAGTGAGATGAATAGTAAGCTTCCTTATTCCTAACAGTATTTGTGTTTTATGCCGTCCTACTTTTTATAGCTCTATCTCTGTATAGCTCTATCAGGGGGCGGACATGTTGTTTAGAATCTTTGCTCTGTATAGCTCTATCAGGGGGCAGACATGTTGTTTAGAATCTTTGCTCTGTATATCTCTATCAGGGGGCTGACATGTTGATTAGAATCTTTGCTCTGTATAGCTCTATCAGGGGGCTGACATGTTGTTTAGAATCTTTGCTCTGTATAGCTCTATCATGGGGCGGACATGTTGTTTAGAATCTTTGCTCTGTATAGCTCTATCAGGGGCAGACATGTTGTATAGAATCTTTGCTCTGTATAGCTCTATCAGGGACGGACATCTTGTTTAGAATCTTTGCTCTGTATAGCTCTATCAGGGGCAGACATGTTGTTTAGAATCTTTGCTCTGTATAGCTCTATCAGGGGCGGAAATGTTGTTTAGAATCTTTGCTCTGTATAGCTCTATCAGGGGGAGGACATGTTGTTTAGAATCTTTGCTCTGTATAGCTCTATCAGGGGGCGGACATGTTTAGTATCATTGCTCTGTATAGCTCTATCAGGGGCAGACATGTTGTTTAGAATCTTTGCTCTGTATAGCTCTATCAGGGGCAGACATGTTGTATAGAATCTTTGCTCTGTATAGCTCTATCGGGGGGAGGACATGTTGTTTAGAATCTTTGCTCTGTATAGCTCTATCAGGGGCGGACATGTTGTTTAGAATCTTTGCTCTGTATAGCTCTATCAGGGGCAGACATGTTGTATAGAATCTTTGCTCTGTATAGCTCTATCAGGGGGAGGACATGTTGTTTAGAATCTTTGCTCTGTATAGCTCTATCAGGGACGGACATGTTGTTTAGAATCTTTGCTCTGTATAGCTCTATCAGGGGCAGACATGTTGTTTAGAATCTTTGCTCTGTATAGCTCTATAGGGGCGGACATGTTGTTTAGAATCTTTGCTCTGTATAGCTCTATCAGGGGCAGACATGTAGTTTAGAATCTTTGCTCTGTATAGCTCTATCAGGGGGCGGACATGTTGTTTAGAATCTTTGCTCTGTATAGCTCTATCAGGGGCAGACATGTTGTATAGAATCTTTGCTCTGTATAGCTCTATCAGGGACGGACATCTTGTTTAGAATCTATGCTCTGTATAGCTCTATCAGGGGGAGGACATGATGTTTAGAATCTTTGCTCTGTATAGCTCTATCAGGGGCGGAAATGTTGTTTAGAATCTTTGCTCTGTATAGCTCTATCAGGGGGAGGACATGTTGTTTAGAATCTTTGCTCTGTATAGCTCTATCAGGGGGCGGACATGTTGTTTAGTATCATTGCTCTGTATAGCTCTATCAGGGGCAGACATGTTGTTTAGAATCTTTGCTCTGTATAGCTCTATCAGGGGGAGGACATGTTTAAAATCTTTGCTCTGTATAGCTCTATCAGGGGCGGACATGTTGTATAGAATCTTTGCTCTGTATAGCTCTATCAGGGGCGGACATGTTGTTTAGAATCTTTGCTCTGTATAGCTCTATCAGGGGCAGACATGTTGTATAGAATCTTTGCTCTGTATAGCTCTATCGGGGGGAGGACATGTTGTTTAGAATCTTTGCTCTGTATAGCTCTATCAGGGGCGGACATGTTGTTTAGAATCTTTGCTCTGTATAGCTCTATCAGGGGCAGACATGTTGTATAGAATCTTTGCTCTGTATAGCTCTATCAGGGGGAGGACATGTTGTTTAGAATCTTTGCTCTGTATAGCTCTATCAGGGGCAGACATGTTGTTTAGAATCTTTGCTCTGTATAGCTCTATTAGGTGCGGACATGTTGTTTAGAATCTTTGCTCTGTATAGCTCTATAAGGGGGAGGACATGTTGTTTAGAATCTTTGCTCTGTATAGCTCTATCAGGGGGCGGACATGTTGTTTAGAATCTTTGCTCTGTATAGCTCTATCAGGGGGCAGACATGTTGTTTAGAATCTTTGCTCTGTATAGCTCTATCAGGGGCGGACATGTTGTTTAGAGTCTTTGCTCTGTATAACTATCAGGGGGCAGACATGTTGTTTAGAATCTTTGCTTTGTATAGCTCTATCAGGGCACGGACATGTTGTTTAGAATCTTTGCTCTGTATAGCTCTATCAGGGGCGGACATGTTGTTTAGAATCTTTGCTCTGTATAACTCTATCAGGGGGCAGACATGTTGTTTAGAATCTTTGCTTTGTATAGCTCTATCAGGGCACGGACATGTTGTTTAGAATCTTTGCTCTGTATTGATCTATCAGGGCACGGACATGTTGCTTAGAATCATTGCTCTGTATAGCTCTATCAGGGGTGGACATGTTGTTTAGAATCTTTGCTCTGTATAGCTCTATCAGGGGGCAGACATGTTGTTTAGAATCTTTGCTTTGTATAGCTCTATCAGGTGGCAGACATGTTGTTTAGAATCTTTGCTCTGTATAGCTCTATCAGGGGCGGACATGTTGTTTAGAATCTTTGCTCTGTATAACTCTATCAGGGGGCAGACATGTTGTTTAGAATCTTTGCTTTGTATAGCTCTATCAGGGCACGGACATGTTGTTTAGAATCTTTGCTCTGTATAGCTCTATCAGGAGGAGGACATGTTGTTTAGAATCTTTGCTCTGTATAGCTCTATCAGGGGGAGGACATGTTGATTACAATCTTTGCTCTGTATAGCTCTATCAGGGGGCAGACATGTTGTTTAGAATCTTTGCTCTGTATAGCTCTATCAGGGGTGGACATGTTGTTTAGAATCTTTGCTCTTTATAGCTCTATCAGGGGGCAGACATGTTGTGTAGAATCTATGCTCTGTATAGTTCTATCAGGGGCAGACATGTTGTTTAGAATCTTTGCTCTGTATAGCTCTATCAGGGGCAGACATGTTGTTTAGAATCTTTGCTCTGTATAGCTCTATCAGGGGGAGGACATGTTGTTTAGAATCTTTGCTCTGTATAGCTCTATCAGGGGGCAGACATGTTGTTTAGAATCTTTGCTCTGTATAGCTCTATCAGGGGAGGGCATGTTGTGTAGAATCTTTGCTCTGTATAGCTCTATCAGGGGGCAGACATGTTGTGTAGAATCTTTGCTCTGTATAGCTCTATCAGGGGGCAGACATGTTGTGTAGAATCTTTGCTCTGTATAGCTCTATCAGGGGGGGGGGACATGTTTTGAATCTTGAAAAGAAACAAAACGTTATTTTTTTGTCTTTTAATGGGAACTTGCCAGCAGTGGACCATGTATAAAGTGTATATAGAGGTAAAATGGTCTGGATGTCAGCATGCACCAAGAGCCAGGAAGGAATTGGTGTTGGAATTGGTCTAGCTGCCAGATTTTGGAGATGTTAAATGGGTGGCACCAGTGTGGGGTTTGCCAGTCCCTCGGTTCCTAGAAAAGAAAGCCCCATGTTCCTAACATAATCCCCCTAGTGCAGTGGAAATGACCCAGGGTAAAGAAGACTACGAGTTAGGAAGGAGAGTGATGAGAGTTGCAGTAGGACTGTAATAAGCTGTGACAAGCAGACAGCATGTCTTATGGTGGTCTCAGGTCAGTTCATGTAATGCAGGCTCCACTTACCTTGCAGCTTTTTCAGCACTGCCACCTCCATTTTTAGCACTTGCTTCGGTTGCTGAGCGGATTCCACTTTCAGGGCGACGTTCTCACGGGTGAGCAGATCCATTGCCTCGTAAATCTCCCCAAATCCCCCTCCACCGATTTTCTTCAGCTGCAAGGGAATAACATCAATCAGAAAGTGCAAATCTGAATCAGACTAGTGATTACAACCCGGTGAGTCTGATAGCACCATCCTGCATGGGGATCCCCTCATTCCTAAGTGAAGCTGGTAGGGAGGAATAAAGAGGGAGGGTTATGTAGCTCTGGTAACGCACAGATCTGATCAGAAACATGGACAGGATTGTTGCAGTGTCTGATTACTGAGAACTCTCATTAGCTGAGGAGAGGGGGGATCTGAGTAGTGCTTTTTAGACTGGGGGCAGAGGTGACGGACTGTTTTATAGCAGATTGTGGATATAAGAGGCAATGTAGCAAAAACATGAGGTGACCATACATAAAGATGGTGGAACGCGTCGGTTTTCTGTCTTTTGGCCTCCTGCCCACTGTTCAGTGTGGGCTACAGCCCTGAATAAAATATTATCAAGATGTTATTGCTCTTAAGCGTTCCAGACTCAATCGCAGTGATTTGGGGGACTTCTTTCTCTGGATTTGAGGCTATTCTTAGTGCAATGAGTCAGGTGTGGGTCACTGTATCAAGATGACCTGCCACCTAACTCCTATACACATGGGAAATGAGAAATGAGCCATACATTTATTCATGAAGGAGAGAAATTCAGATGTAAGGACAGAGTAGCAGAGTATGATCCCCCTGTGTAAGGTGCGTCTCTGAGCTGCAGAAGCCTCCTCTTCTACTCACCACTTTCCATCGGTCCTTGACCACGTAGCTGACGGGCAGGATATCCACCTGCTCTGCGCCACCGCTCATGATTCCCTCGTCCCTGATCACAGCAGCTATACACTGCATGGGCCACCCCGACAGAATCCGCCCTGCGCCCGATCTAACGGAGACATTGACCTGGGGGAGGAGAGAGAGATATCAGAATGCAGGATCTGAGCACCGGGGGAGGAGAGAGAGATCAGAATGCGGGATCTGCTGAGCACCGGGGGAGGAGAGAGAGAGAGATCAGAATGCAGGATCAGCTGAGCACCGGGGGAGGAGAGAGAGATCAGAATGCAGGATCTGAGCACCGGGGGAGGAGAGAGAGATCAGAATGCGGGATCTGCTGAGCACCGGGGGAGGAGAGAGAGAGAGATCAGAATGCAGGATCAGCTGAGCACCGGGGGAGGAGAGAGAGATCAGAATGCGGGATCTGCTGAGCACAGAGGGAGGAGAGAGAGAGAACAGAATGCAGGATCTCCTGAGCACCGGGGGAGGAGAGAGAGATCAGAATGCGGGATCAGCTGAGCACCGAGGGAGGAGAGAGAGAGAGAGATCATAATGCGGGATCTGCTGAGCACCGAGGGAGGAGAGAGAGAGATCAGAATGCGGGATCTCCTTAGCATCGGGGGAGGAGAGAGAGAGAGATCAGAATGTGGGATCTGCTGAGTACCGGGGGAGGAGAGAGAGAGATCAGAATGAGGCATCTGAGCGCCGGGGGAGGAATATTATAGGGAGAGGGGGCAGCAGACTAAAGGGGCAACAGAAGACAGTGCTACCCTTGTGGGTGGTACATACTCCCTCACTGCACTCTACAGATCACCGGGAAACAATATGGTGCTATGCAAAAAGATGAGGGGGCAATCTGCATAGTTTCCAAAAGTACTAAATTTGCCGGGTTTGTGTCTGTCCCGGCATTAATACCGTCTATGTACAGTATGCTCAGCACTGTGTCTGTCCCGGTATTAATACCGTCTATGTACAGTGTGCTCAGCACTGTGTCTGTCCCGGTATTAATACCGTCTATGTACAGTGTGCTCAGCACTGTGTCTGTCCCGGTATTAATACCGTCTATGTACAGTATGCTCAGCTCTGCGCGCAGGAGCATTGTGTCTGTCCCGGTTTTAATACTGCCTATGTACAGTATGCTCAGCACTGTGCGCAGGCAGCATTGTGTCTGTCCGGCATTAATACCGTCTATGTACAGTATGCTCAGCACTGCGCATTGCAGCATTGTGTCTGTGCCGGCATTAATACTGTCTATGTACAGTATGCTCAGCACTGCGCGCAGACAGCATTGTGTCTGTCCCGGCATTAATACTGTCTATGTACAGTATGCTCAGCACTGCGCGCAGGAGCATTGTGTCTGTCCCGGTTTTAATACTGCCTATGTACAGTATGCTCAGCACTGTGCGCAGGCAGCATTGTGACTGTCCCGGCATTAATACCGTCTATGTACAGTATGCTCAGCACTGCGCATTGCAGCATTGTGTCTGTGCCGGCATTAATACTGTCTATGTACAGTATGCTCAGCACTGCGCGCAGACAGCATTGTGTCTGTCCCGGCATTAATACCGTCTATGTACAGTATGCTCAGCACTGCGTGCAGGCAGCATTGTGTCTGTCCCGGCATTAATACCGTCTATGTACAGTATGCTCAGCACTGTGCGCAGGCAGCATTGTGACTGTCCCGGCATTAATACCGTCTATGTACAGTATGCTCAGCACTGTGCGCAGGCAGCATTATGCCTGTCCTGGTATTAATACTGTCTATGTACAGTATGCTCAGCACTGTGCGCAGGCAGCATTGTGACTGTCCCGCCATTAATACTGTCTATGTACAGTATGCTCAGCACTGTGCGCAGGCAGCATTGTGTCTGTCCCAGCATTAATACTGTCTATGTACAGTATGCTCAGCACTGTGCGCAGGCAGCATTGTGTCTGTCCCAGCATTAATACTGTCTATGTACAGTATGCTCAGCACTGTGCGCAGGCAGCATTGTGTCTGTCCCAGCATTAATACTGTCTATGTACATTATGCTCAGCACTGTGTGCAGGCAGCATTGTGTCTGTTTTGGCATTAATACTGTCTATGTACAGTATTCTCAGCACTGCGCGCAGGCAGCATTGTGTCTGTCCCGGCATTAATACTGTCTATGTACAGTATGCTCAGCACTGTGTGCAGGCAGCATTGTGTCTGTCCCGGCATTAATACTGTCTATGTACAGTATGCTCAGCACTGCGTGCAGGCAGCATTGTGTCTGTCCCGGCATTAATACTGTCTATGTACAGTATGCTCAGCACTGTGTGCAGGCAGCATTGTGTCTGTCGCGGCATTAATACTGTCTATGTACAGTATGCTCAGCACTGTGTGCAGGCAGCATTGTGTCTGTCCCGGTATTAATACCTTCTATGTACAATAGGGGATGGGACACTTCATCGCGGCTGCTTCCGCGCAGCCGCTTCACCGCCGACTCTACAGCACAAGACAGATCGCCGCTGGAGATTTCATCGCGGGACATTTCATCGCTAAAGGTAAGTATTTTACCGATTTTAGTTGGTTTAGAATTAGGGTTTAGGGGGTTAGAATTAGGTTTAGTGTTTAGTGTTAGGGGTTAATTTTACTATTAGGGGTCGGGGGTTAGTATTAGGGTTAGTATTAGGGTTTAGGGGGTTAATTTTAGTATTAGGGGTCGGGGTTATTAGGGGTCGGGGGTTAGTATTGGGGTTAGTATTGGGGTTTAGGGGGTTAACTTTAGTATTAGGGGTCGGGGGTTAGTATTAGGGTTTAGGGGGTTAATTTTAGTGTTAGTATTGGGGTTTAGTGTTTAGTGTTACTATTGGGGGGGGGGAATCATTTATTAGCGGGGGTTATTTTCGTTTTACTTTTACATTTGTAAGAGCTGACAGTTCAGTGCTGAACTGTCAGCTCTTACATAGCTGCAGCCGCGGTGAAACGGACGCGTTATTCTTCATTGCTGACAGTTCAGCGTTCTAACTGCCGCGCTGAACTGTCAGCAATGAAAATGCGGCGAAGAAGTGTCCTAGACCCTGTACAGTATGCTCAGCACTGCACGCAGGCAGCATTGTGTCTGTCTCTGCATTAATACTGTCTATGTACAGTATGCTCAGCACGGTGCGCAGGCAGCATTGTGTCTGTCTCTGCATTAATACTGTCTATGTACAGTATGCTCAGCACTGCGCTCAGGCATCATTGTGTCTGTCCCGGCATTAATACTGTCTATGAACAGTATGCTCAGCACTGCGCGCAGGCATCATTGTGTCTGTCCCGGCATTAATACTGTCTATGTACAGTATTCTCAGCACTGCGCGCAGGCAGCATTGTGTCTGTCCCAGCATTAATACTGTCTATGTACAATATGCTCAGCACTGCGCGCAGGCAGCATTGTGTCTGTCCCGGCATTAATACTGTCTATGTACAGTATGCTCAGCACTGTGCCTGTCCTGGTATTAATACTGTCTATGTACAGTATGCTCAGCGCTGTGCGCAGGCAGCATTGTGTCTGTCCCGGCATTAATACTGTCTATGTACAGTATACTCAGCACTGTGCGCAGGCAGCATTGTGCCTGTCCTGGTATTAATACTGTCTATGTACAGTATGCTCAGCACTGCGCCTGTCCCGGTATTAATACTGTCTATGTACAGTATGCTCAGCACTGTGCCTGTCCCGGTATTAATACTGTCTATGTACAGTATGCTCAGCACTGTGCCTGCCCCGGTATTAATACTGTCTATGTACAGTATGCTCAGCACTGTGCCTGTCCCGGTATTAATACTGTCTATGTACAGTATGCTCAGCACTGCGCCTGTCCCGGTATTAATACTGTCTATGTACAGTATGCTCAGCACTGCGCCTGTCCCGGTATTAATACTGTCTATGTACAGTATGCTCAGCACTGCGCCTGTCCCGGTATTAATACTGTCTATGTACAGTATGCTCAGCACTGCGCCTGTCCCGGTATTAATACTGTCTATGTACAGTATGCTCAGCACTGCGCCTGTCCCAGTATTAATACTGTCTATGTACAGTATGCTCAGCACTGCGCCTGTCCCGGTATTAATACAGTCTATGTACAGTATGCTCAGCACTGCGCCTGTCCCGGTATTAATACTGTCTATGTACAGTATGCTCAGCACTGCGCCTGTCCCGGTATTAATACAGTCTATGTACAGTATGCTCAGCACTGCGCCTGTCCCGGTATTAATACTGTCTATGTACAGTATGCTCAGCACTGCGCCTGCCCCGGTATTAATACTGTCTATGTACAGTATGCTCAGCACTGCGCCTGTCCCGGTATTAATACTGTCTATGTACAGTATGCTCAGCACTGTGCCTGCCCCGGTATTAATACTGTCTATGTACAGTATGCTCAGCACTGCGCCTGTCCCGGTATTAATACTGTCTATGTACAGTATGCTCAGCACTGTGCCTGCCCCGGTATTAATACTGTCTATGTACAGTATGCTCAGCACTGCGCCTGTCCTGGTATTAATAGTGTCTATGTACAGTATGCTCAGCACTGTGCCTGCCCCGGTATTAATACTGTCTATGTACAGTATGCTCAGCACTGCGCCTGTCCCGGTATTAATACTGTCTATGTACAGTATGCTCAGCAGTGCGCCTGTCCTGGTATTAATACTGTCTATGTACAGTATGCTCAGCACTGCGCCTGTCCCGGTATTAATAATGTCTATGTACAGTATGCTCAGCACTGCGCCTGTCCTGGTATTAATACTGTCTATGTACAGTATGCTCAGCACTGCGCCTGTCCTGGTATTAATACTGTCTATGTACAGGTTCTTGCTCCAGGTCCGCTGACCCAGCAGAATTATAATGCATCCTCTGTATTACACTATAAAGAGAGATACAATGTATCTGCTGAGCTCCCCAGGGACAGCAATCACTGCCGGACCAGAGGAAACATGTCATCCTCCTGCTGAGGAAGGAGATTGCTACTCAGCATCACGCAATCTGACCATCAACTAACTCTGCATGAAGAATGATACATTATTACAGCATCCGAATAACCATTTAAACATGGTATTACAGGACAGGCTCAGACAGTGCACATTATCAGGACAGGCTCAGACAGTGCACATTATCAGGATAGGCTCAGACAGTGCACATTATCAGGACAGGCTCAGACAGTGCACATTATCAGGACAGGCTCAGACAGTGCACATTATCAGGACAGGCTCAGACAGTGCACATTATCAGGACAGGCTCAGACAGTGCTGGGTTTGGATATAATGTAGGGGGATCTGACTGCACATTATCAGGACAGGCTCAGACAGTGCTGGGTTTGGATATAATGTAGGGGGATCTGACTGCACATTATCAGGACAGGCTCAGACAGTGCTGGGATTGGATATAATGTAGGGGGATCTGACTGCACATTATCAGGACAGGCTCAGACAGTGCTGGGTTTGGATATAATGTAGGGGATCTGACTGCACATTATCAGGACAGGCTCAGACAGTGCTGGGTTTGGATATAATGTAGGGGATCTGACTGCACATTATCAAGACAGGCTTAGACAGTGCACATTATCAGGACAGGCTCAGACAGTGCTGGGATTGGATATAATGTAGGGGGATCTGACTGCACATTATCAGGACAGGCTCAGACAGTGCTGGGTTTGGATGCAATGTAGGGGGATCTGACTGCACATTATCAGGACAGGATCAGACAGTGCTGGGTTTGGATATAATGTAAGGGGATCTGACTGCACATAATCAGGACAGGCTCAGACAGTGCTGGGACTGGATGTAATGTAGGGGATCTGACTGCACATTATCAGGACAGGCTCAGACAGTGCTGGGTTTGGATGTAATGTAGGGGGATCTGACTGCACATAATCAGGACAGGCTCAGACAGTGCTGGGACTGGATGTAATGTAGGGGGATCTCCTGACTGCACATTATCAGGACAGGCTCAGACAGTGCTGGGTTTGGATATAATGTAGGGGGATCTGACTGCACATTATCAGGACAGGCTCAGACAGTGCTGGGATTGGATGTAATGTAGGGGGATCTGACTGCACATTATAAGGGCAGGCTCAGACAGTGCTGGGTTTGGATATAATGTAGGGGGATCTGACTGCACATTATCAGGGCAGGCTCAGACAGTGCTGGGATTGGATGTAATGTAGGGGGATCTGACTGCACATTATCAGGACAGGCTCAGACAGTGCTGGGATTGGATGTAATGTAGGGGGATCTGACTGCACATTATCAGGACAGGCTCAGACAGTGCTGGGATTGGATATAATGTGGGGGATCTGACTGCACATTATCAGGACAGGCTCAGACAGTGCTGGGATTGGATATAATGTAGGGGATCTGACTGCACATTATCAGGACAGGCTCAGACAGTGCTGGGATTGGATGTAATGTAGGGGGATCTGACTGCACATTATCAGGGCAGGCTCAGACAGTGCTGGGTTTGGATATAATGTAAGGGGATCTGACTGCACATAATCAGGACCGGCTCAGACAGTGCTGGGACTGGATGTAATGTAGGGGGATCTCCTGACTGCACATTATCAGGACAGGCTCAGACAGTGCTGGGTTTGGATATAATGTAGGGGGATCTGACTGCACATTATCAGGACAGGCTCAGACAGTGCTGGGTTTGGATATAATGTAGGGGGATCTGACTGCACATTATCAGGACAGGCTCAGACAGTGCTGGGTTTGGATATAATGTAGGGGATCCCCTGACTGCACATTATCAGGACAGGCTCAGACAGTGCTGGGATTGGATATAATGTAGGGGGATCTGACTGCACATTATCAGGACAGGCTCAGACAGTGCTGGGATTGTATATAATGTAGGGGGATCTGACTGCACATTATCAGGACAGGCTCAGACAGTGCTGGGTTTGGATGTAATGTAAGGGGATCGGAGTGCACATTATCAGGACAGGCTCAGACAGTGCTGGGTTTGGATGCAATGTAGGGGGATCTCCTGACTGCACATTATCAGGACAGGCTCAGACAGTGCTGGGTTTGGATGTAACGTAAGGGGATCTGACTGCACATTATCAGGACAGGCTCAGACAGTGCTGGGTTTGGATGTAACATAAGGGGATCTGACTGCACATTATCAGGACAGGCTCAGACAGTGCTGGGTTTGGATGTAATGTAAGGGGATCTGACTGCACATTATCAGGACAGGCTCAGACAGTGCTGGGATTGGATATAATGTAGGGGGATCTGACTGCACATTATCAGGACAGGCTCAGACAGTGCTGGGAATGTATATAATGTAGGGGGATCTGACTGCACATTATCAGGACAGGCTCAGACAGTGCTGGGTTTGGATGTAATGTAAGGGGATCGGAGTGCACATTATCAGGACAGGCTCAGACAGTGCTGGGATTGGATATAATGTAGGGGGATCTGACTGCACAATATCAGGACAGGCTCAGACAGTGCCAGGTTTGGATATAATGTAGGGGGATCTGACTGCACATTATCAGGACAGGCTCAGACAGTGCTGGGTTTGGATATAATGTAGGGGGATATCCTGACTGCACATTATCAGGACAGGCTCAGACAGTGCTGGGTTTGGATGTAATGTAAGGGGATCGGAGTGCACATTATCAGGACAGGCTCAGACAGTGCTGGGTTTGGATGTAATGTAGGGGGATCTGACTGCACATTATCAGGACAGGCTCAGACAGTGCTGGGTTTGGATATAATGTAGGGGGATATCCTGACTGCACATTATCAGGACAGGCTCAGACAGTGCTGGGTTTTGATGTAATGTAGGGGATCTGACTGCACATTATCAGGACAGGCTCAGACAGTGCTGGGTTTGGATGTAATGTAGGGGGATCTCCTGACTGCACATTACCAGGACAGGCTCAGACAGTGCTGGGTTTGGATGTAATGTAGGGGGATCTGACTGCACATTATCAGGACAGGCTTAGACAGTGCTGGGTTTGGATGTAATGTAGGGGATCTGACTGCACATTATCAGGACAGGCTCAGACAGTGCTGGGTTTGGATGTAATGTAGGGGATCTGACTGCACATTATCAGGACAGGCTCAGACAGTGCTGGGTTTGGATGTAATGTAGGGGATCTGACTGCACATTATCAGGACAGGCTCAGACAGTGCTGGGTTTTATATAATGTAGGAGATCTGACTGCACATAATCAGGACAGGCTCAGACAGTGCTGGGTTTGGATGCAATGTAGGGGGATCTCCTGACTGCACATTATCAGGACAGGCTCAGACAGTGCTGGGTTTGGATATAATGTAGGGGGATCTGACTGCACATTATCAGGACAGGCTCAGACAGTGCTGGGTTTGGATGTAATGTAGGGGGATCTCCTGACTGCACATTATCAGGACAGGCTCAGACAGTGCTGGGTTTGGATATAATGTAGGGGTTCTGACTGCACATTATCAGGACAGGCTCAGACAGTACTGGGCTTGGATATAATGTAGGGGGATCTGACTGCACATTATCAGGACAGGCTCAGACAGTGCTGGGTTTGGATGTAATGTAGGGGGATCTCCTGACTGCACATTATCAGGACAGGCTCAGACAGTGCTGGGGTTGGATATAATGTAGGGGGATCTGACTGCACATTATCAGGACAGGCTCAGACAGTACTGGGCTTGGATATAATGTAGGGGGATCTGACTGCACATTATCAGGACAGGCTCAGACAGTGCTGGGTTTGGATGTAATTATCTCATGACTCAGCCCTGGTGGAGGTGGCATGTGACTGGGTAAGGGAGGGAAGATGCAGGAGATAGTGTTGAGCTGTTGGGTGCTGGGTGTAGAGAGTAATGGGGGATCAGTAGGGTGACCACAGGACAATCATGCCTGGAACCACCAAACAGGTTCACCACCCTCTCTTCATATAATACAGCAGCCACGTCTCCTCCTCCGGCCTAATCCCCAGGGCAAATCAGGGTATTCTCTTGGCAAAGGGGCAGAAGGTATTTAATATTAAAAGAGCTGGCAGAGCGAGTGGGTAGATCAGGGCACAGGACGATGTATTGGATGGATTATCTCCAGGGTGGGGGGCATTTCACTATTGCAGTTACCAGGGAATCCTTCAGAGAGACTTGCAGAATCTGCTTTAACACAGGTGATTCATTCAGGGTAGGGCTAAGCACTAGTATTGAAGTGGGGGTTTGAGATCAGTGCCAAGCATGGAGCAGGTAAGTAATTATCAGATGGATAATGTCACATCCATGATTGTAAGATAAACAGTAACTATCGCAGAGCAGAGACAATGAAGGAATAATGTATACAACTGCAACATATACATTACACGGCCTGCACTGTAACATATACATTACACGGCCTGCACTGTAACATATACATTACACAGCCTGCACTGTAACGTATACATTACACGGCCTGCACTGTAACATATACATTACACAGCCTGCACTGCAACATATACATGACACGGCCTGCACTGCAACATATACATTACACGGCCTGCACTGTAACATATACATTACACGGCCTGCACTGTAACATATACATTACACGGCCTGCACTGTAACATATACATTACACGGCCTGCACTGCAACATATACATTACACGGCCTGCACTGCAACATATACATTACACGGCCTGCACTGCAACATATACATTACACGGCCTGCACTGCAACATATACATTACACGGCCTGCACTGCAACTTATACATTACACGGCCTGCACTGCAACTTATACATTACACGGCCTGCACTGCAACATATACATTACACGGCCTGCACTGTAACATATACATTACACGGCCTGCACTGTAACATATACATTACACGGCCTGCACTGTAACATATACATTACACGGCCTGCACTGTAACATATACATTACACGGCCTGCACTGTAACATATACATTACACGGCCTGCACTGTAACATATACATTACACGGCCTGCACTGTAACATATACATTACACGGCCTGCACTGTAACATATACATTACACGGCCTGCACTGCAACATATACATTACACGGCCTGCACTGTAACATATACATTACACGGCCTGCACTGTAACATATACATTACACGGCCTGCACTGCAACATATGCATTACACGGCCTGCACTGCAACATATACATTACACGGCCTGCACTGTAACATATACATTACACGGCCTGCACTGTAACATATACATTACACGGCCTGCACTGTAACATATACATTACACGGCCTGCACTGTAACATATACATTACACGGCCTGCACTGTAACATATACATTACACGGCCTGCACTGTAACATATACATTACACGGCCTGTACTGTAACATATACATTACACGGCCTGCATTGTAACATATACATTACACGGCCTGCACTGTAACCTACATTACACGGCCTGCACTGTAACATACATTACACGGCCTGCACTGTAACATATACATTACACGGCCTGCACTGTAACATATACATTACACGGCCTGCACTGTAACATACATTACACGGCCTGCACAGTAACATATACATTACACGGCCTGCACTGCTACATATATATTACATGGCCTGTACTGTAACATATATATTACACGGCCTGTACTGCAACATATACATTACACGGTCTGCACTGCAACATATACATTACACGGCCTGCACTGCAACATATACATTACACGGCCTGCACTGCAACATATACATTACACGGCCTGCACTGCAACATATATATTACACGGCCTGCACTGCAACATATACATTACACGGCCTGCACTGCAACATATACATTACACGGCCTGTACTGCAACATATACATTACACGGCCTGCACTGCAACATATACATTACACGGCCTGCACTGCTACATATACATTACACGGCCTGCACTGTAACATATACATTACACGGCCTGCACTATTGACCATGCTCCCCCTCTTTCTTACTGTGCTCTTCTTGCCGTGGCTGGACTGGGGTGAGAGGACATCCAAGGACCATTGAGGGAAGAAGACAAGACAGACAGATGTGGTGAGACACAGGAGAAACACGCACATACATGCACATTACATGAAGCAAAGCGGTGCTAGGATAGAGAGCAATGGCTGCGAACACAAGCGGTGCACATGTGCTATCCCCCCCCCCTCACACGTTAGCACTACCAGCGATTATAACCTGGAGTGTAAAACATAATACAATGATCACTACCATCAAGGATGAGACCTCAGACTATAACGGGATCATTACCAACAAGGAAGAGACCTTAGTCTACAACGAGGACCATTAACATCAAGGAAGAGACCTCAGTCTATAACGGGATCATTACCATCAAGGAGGAGACCTCAGACTATAACGGGGATCATTACCATCAAGGAAGAGACCTCAGTCTATAACGGGGACCATTACCATCAAGGAAGAGACCTTAGTCTATAACGGGGACCATTACCATCAAGGAAGAGACCTCAGTCTATAACGGGGATCATTACCAACAAGGAAGAGACCTTTGTCTATAACGAGGACCATTACCATCAAGGAGGAGACCTCAGACTATAACGGGGATCATTACCAACAAGGAAGAGACCTTAGTCTATAACGAGGACCATTACCATCAAGGAAGAGACCTCAGTCTATAACGGGGACCATTACCATCAAGGAGGAGACCTTAGACTATAAGGGGGACCATTACCAACAAGGAAGAGACCTTAGTCTATAATGAGGACCATTACCATCAAGGAAGAGACCTCAGTCTATAACGGGGACCATTACCATCAAGGAAGAGACCTCATTCTATAACGGGGATCATTACCATCAAGGAAGAGACCTTAGTCTATAACGGGATCATTACCATCAAGGAAGAGACCTCAGAATATAACGGGGATCATTACCATCAAGGAAGAGACCTCAGTCTATAACGGTGACCATTACCATCAAGGAAGAGACCTCAGTCTATAACGGGGATCATTACCAACAAAGAAGAGACCTTAGTCTATAACGAGGACCATTACCATCAAGGAGGAGACCTCAGACTATAACGGGGATCATTACCAACAAGGAAGAGACCTTAGTCTATAACGGGGACCATTACTATCAAGGAAGAGACCTCAGTCTATAACGGGGACCATTACCATCAAGGAGGAGACCTTAGACTATAACAGGGACCATTACCAACAAGGAAGAGACCTTAGTCTATAACGAGGACCATTACCATCAAGGAAGAGACCTCAGTCTATAACGGGGACCATAACCATCAAGGAGGAGACCACAGACTATAACGGGGATCATTACCATCAAGGAAGAGACCTCATTCTATAACGGGGATCATTACCATCAAGGAAGAGACCTTAGTCTATAACGGGGATCATTACCATCAAGGAAGAGACCTCAGTCTATAACGGGGATCATTACCATCAAGGAAGAGACCTCAGTCTATAACGGGGACCATTACCATCAAGGGGGAGACCTCAGACTATAACGGGGATCATTACCAACAAGGAAGAGACCTTAGTCTATAACAAGGACCATTACCATCAAGGAAGAGACCTCAGTCTATAACGGGGACCATTACCATCAAGGATGAGACCTCAGACTATAACGGGGATCATTACCATCAAGGAGGAGACCTCAGACTATAACGGGGATCATTACCATCAAGGAGGAGAACTCAGACTATAACGGGGACCATTACCATCAAGGAGGAGACCTCCGACTATAACGGGGA
The DNA here is from genome assembly GCA_036172795.1 of Pelodytes ibericus. Taxonomy (NCBI): domain Eukaryota; kingdom Metazoa; phylum Chordata; class Amphibia; order Anura; family Pelodytidae; genus Pelodytes; species Pelodytes ibericus. Next base: position 3,251,081 of record CM069862.1, on the reverse strand, counting down.
TCATTACCATCAAGGAAGAGACCTCAATCTATAACGGGGATCATTACCATCAAGGAAGAGACCTCAATCTATAACGGGGATCATTACCATCAAGGAAGAGACCTCATTCTATAACGGAGATCATTACAATCAAGGAAGAGACCTCAGTCTATAACGGGGAACATTACCATCAAGGAAGAGACCTCAATCTATAACAGGGAACGTGACCTTCTAATGAGACCTCAATCAATAACGGGGGACGTTACCTTCTAAGGAGAGACCTCAATCTATAACAGGGAATGTGACCTTCTAAGGAGGGACCTCAATAAATAACGGGGAATGTGACCTTCTAAGGAGGGACCTCAATCTATAACGGGGAATGTGACCTTCTAAAGAGAGACCTCAATCTATAACGGGGAATGTGACCTTCTAAGGACAGACCTCAATCTATAACAAGGAACGTGACCTTCTAATGAGAGACCTCAATCTATAACAGGGAACGTGACCTTCTAAGGAGGGACCTCAATAAATAACAGGGAATGTGACCTTCTAAGGAGGGACCTCAATCTATAACAGGGAATGTGACCTTCTAAGGAGGGACCTCAATCTATAACATGGATTGTGACCATCTAAGAGCGGACCTCAAATCTAAAACGGGGGACGTTACCTTCTAAGGAGAGACCTCAATCTATAACGGGGAACGTTACCTTCTAAGGAGAGACCTCAATCTATAACGGGGGACATTACCTTCTAAGGAGAGACCTCAATCTATAACAGGGGATGTTACCTTCTAATGAGAGACCTCAATCTATATCGGGGAACGTGACCTTCTAAGGAGAGACCTCAATCTATAACGGGGAACTTGACCTTCTAAGGAGAGACCTCAATCTTTAACGCGGGACGTTACCATCTAAGGAGGGACCTCAATCTATAACAGGGGACATTACCTTCTACGGAGGGACCTCAATCTATAACGGGGGATGTTACCTTCTTAGGAGAGACCTCAATCTATACCAGGGAATGTGACCTTCTAAGGAGAGACCTCAATCTATAACAGGGAATGTGAACTTCTACGGAGAGACCTCAATCTATAATGGGGGACGTTACCTTCTAAGGAGAGACCTCAATCTATAACAGGGAATGTGACCTTCCAAGGAGAGACCTCAATCTATGACAGGGAATGTGACCATCAAAGGACGGACCTCAATCTATAACGGGGGACGTTACCTTCTAAGAAGGGACCTCAATCTATAACAGGGGACGTTACCTTCTAAGGAGAGACATCAATCTATAACAGGAATGTGACCATCTAAGGACAGACCTCAATCTATAACGGGGGACGTTACCTTCTAAGGAGGGACCTCAATCTATAACAGGGAATGTGACCTTCTAAGGAGGGACCTCAATCTATAAAGGGGGACGTTACCTTCTAAGGAGGGACCTCAATCTATAATGGGGAACTTGACCTTCTAAGGAGAGACCTCAATCTATAACAGGGAACGTGACCTTCTAATGAGAGACCTCATTCTATAACGGGGAATTTGACCTTCTAAGGAGGGAACTCAATCTATAACAGGGAAAGTGACCTTCTAATGAGAGACCTCAATCTATAACAGGGAATGTGACCTTCTAAGGAGGGACCTCAATCTATAACATGGAATGTGACCTTCTAAGGAGGGACCTCAATCTATAACGGGGAATGTGACCTTCTAAAGAGAGACCTCAATCTATAACGGGGAATGTGACCTTCTAAGGACAGACCTCAATCTATAACAAGGAACGTGACCTTCTAATGAGAGACCTCAATCTATAACAGGGAACGTGACCTTCTAAGGAGGGACCTCAATAAATAACAGGGAATGTGACCTTCTACGGAGGGACCTCAATCTATAACAGGGAATGTGACCTTCTAAGGAGGGACCTCAATCTATAACATGGATTGTGACCATCTAAGAGCGGACCTCAAATCTAAAACGGGGGACGTTACCTTCTAAGGAGAGACCTCAATCTATAACGGGGAACGTTACCTTCTAAGGAGAGACCTCAATCTATAACGGGGGACATTACCTTCTAAGGAGAGACCTCAATCTATAACAGGGGATGTTACCTTCTAATGAGAGACCTCAATCTATAACGGGGAACGTGACCTTCTAAGGAGAGACCTCAATCTATAACGGGGAACTTGACCTTCTAAGGAGAGACCTCAATCTTTAACGGGGGACGTTACCTTCTAAGGAGGGACCTCAATCTATAACAGGGGACATTATCTTCTACGGAGGGACCTCAATCTATAACGGGGGATGTTACCTTCTTAGGAGAGACCTCAATCTATACCAGGGAATGTGACCTTCTAAGGAGAGACCTCAATCTATACCAGGGAATGTGACCTTCTAAGGAGAGACCTCAATCTATAATGGGAGACGTTACCTTCTAAGGAGAGACCTCAATCTATAACAGGGAATGTGACCTTCCAAGGAGAGACTTCAATCTATGACAGGGAATGTGACCATCAAAGGACGGACCTCAATCTATAACGGGGGACGTTACCTTCTAAGAAGGGACCTCAATCTATAACAGGGGACGTTACCTTCTAAGGAGAGACATCAATCTATAACAGGAATGTGACCATCTAAGGACAGACCTCAATCTATAACGGGGGACGTTACCTTCTAAGGAGGGACCTCAATCTATAACAGGGAATGTGACCTTCTAAGGAGGGACCTCAATCTATAATGGGGAACGTGACCTTCTAAGGAGGGACCTCAATCTATAATGGGGAACGTGACCTTCTAATGAGAGACCTCATTCTATAACGGGGAATTTGACCTTCTAAGGAGGGAACTCAATCTATAACAGGGAAAGTGACCTTCTAATGAGAGACCTCAATCTATAACAGGGAATGTGACCTTCTAAGGAGGGACCTCAATCTATAACATGGAATGTGACCATCTAAGGACGGACCTCAATCTATAACGGGGGACGTTACCTTCTAAGGAGAGAGCTCAATCTATAACGGGGAACGTTACATTCTAAGGAGAGACCTCAATCTATACCAGGGAATGTGACCTTCTAAAGAGAGACCTCAGTCTATACCAGGGAATGTGACCTTCTAAGGAGAGACCTCAATCTATACCAGGGAATGTGACCTTCTAAGAAGAGACCTCAATCTATACAAGGGAATGTGACCTTCTAAGGATAGACCTCAATCTATACCAGGGAATGTGACCTTCTAAGGAGAGACCTCAATCTATACCAAGGAATGTGACCTTCTAAAAAGAGACCTCAATCTAAAAAAGGGAACTTGACCTTCTAAGGAGAGACTCAATCTATAACAGGGAACGTGACCTTCTAATGAGAGACCTCAATCAATAACAGGGGACGTTAACTTCTAAGGAGAGACCTCAATCTATAACAGGGAACGTGACCTTCTAAGGAGAGACTCAATCTATAACAGGGAACGTGACCTTCTAATGAGAGACCTCAATCAATAACAGGGGACGTTACCTTCTAAGGAGAGACCTCAATCTATAACAGGGAACGTGACCTTCTAAGGAGGGACCTCAATCTATAACAGGGAACGTGACCTTCTAATGAGAGACCTCAATCTATAACAGGGAACGTGACCTTCTAAGGAGGGACCTCAATAAATAACAGGGAATGTGACCTTCTAAGGAGGGACCTCAATAAATAACAGGAAATGTGACCTTCTAAGGAGGGACCTCAATCTATAACGGGGGACGTTACCTTCTAAGGAGGGACCTCAATCTATAACGGGGGACGTTACCTTCTAAGGAGGGACCTCAATCTATAAAGGGGGAATTTACGTTCTAATAAGGGACCTAAATCTATAACAGGGAATGTGACCTTTTAAGGAGAGACCTCAATCTATAACGGGGGACGTTAGCGTCTAAGGAGGGACCTCAATCTATAACGGGGGACGTTATTTTCTAAGGAGAGACCTCAATCTATAACGGGGGACGTTACCGTCTAAGGAGGGACCTCAATCTATAACGGGGGACGTTACCTTCTAAGGAGAGACCTCAATCTATAACGGGGGAAGTGACCTTCTAAGGAGAGACCTCAATCTATAACGGGGGACGTTACCTTCTAAGGAGGGACCTCAATCTATAACGAGGACGTTACCTTCTAAGGAGGGACCTCAATCTATAACGGAGGACGTTACCTTCTAAGGAGAGACCTCAATCTATAACAGGGAATGTAACCTTCTAAGGAGAGACCTCAATCCATAACAAGGAATGTGACCAACTAAGGAGAGACCTCAATCTATAACGGGGGACGTTACCTTCTAAAGAGGGACCTCAATCTATAACGGGGGACGTTACCTTCTAAGGAGGGACCTCAATCTATAACAGGGACGTTACCTTCTAAGGAGACACCTCAATCTATAATGGGAACGTTACCTTCTAAGGAGGGACCTCAATCTATAACGGGGGACGTTACCTTCTAAGGAGAGATCTCAATCTATAATGGGGACGTTACCTTCTAAGGAGGGACCTCAATCTATAATGGGACGTTACCTTCTAAGGAGAGACCTCAATCTATAACGGGGGACGTTACCTTCTAAGGAGAGACCTCAATCTATAATGGGGACGTTACCTTCTAAGGAGGGACCTCAATCTATAATGGGACGTTACCTTCTAAGGAGAGACTTCAATCTATAACGGGGACGTTACCTTCTAAGGAGGGACATCAATCTATAACGGGGGAAGTGACCTTCTAAGGAGAGACCTCAATCTATAATGGGGGACGTTACCTTCTAAGGAGGGACCTCAATCTATAACGGGGGACGTTACCTTCTAAGGAGAGACCTCAATCTATAACAGGGAATGTAACCTTCTAAGGAGAGACCTCAATCCATAACAAGGAATGTGACCAACTAAGGAGAGACCTCAATCTATAACGGGGGACGTTACCTTCTAAAGAGGGACCTCAATCTATAACAGGGGACGTTACCTTCTAAGGAGGGACCTCAATCTATAAAGGGGACGTTAACTTCTAAGGAGAGACCTCAATCTATAACGGGGGACATTACCTTCTAAGGAGAGACCTCAATCTATAATGGGGACGTTACCTTCTAAGGAGGGACCTCAATCTATAATGGGACGTTACCTTCTAAGGAGAGACCTCAATCTATAACGGGGGACGTTACCTTCTAAGGAGAGACCTCAATCTATAATGGGGACATTACCTTATAAGGAGGGACCTCAATCTATAATGGGACGTTACCTTCTAAGGAGAGACTTCAATCTATAACGGGGGACGTTACCTTCTAAGGAGAGACCTCAATGTATAACAGGGAATGTGACCTTCTAAGGAGAGACCTCAATCTATGAAAAGGTCACTGACACTGCTTCATAACTACATTCTCTGCAGGTAAGTGGTATGGGTGACGTGTAGGACTGGGGATAGTGGGGGAAACACACATGCAGGTTGTCAATAGGATCTATGATTTCATCCCGTTGTCCATGAAAAGCCTGGCATGCAGAGCTGGTATCTTCACAGATATCCATATGAAACATCTTGAGGCTGCTTAATATTTCCAGCAAGTGGTTACATCATAGAAAAGGCTGGCTATATGCTTAATCCCATACATTAAAGCAATGCTATCTCCTACACATAAATCCCACTGGAAATAAATGTACTCCATACAACCAATTCCTATAACTCCTCCTATTGCTCCTTGTAACTCCTCCTGTTACTCCCTGTAACTCCTCCTGTTACTCCCTATAACTCCTCCTATTACTCCCTGTAACGCCTCCTATTACTCCATCTTACTCCTCCTATTACTCCATATAACTCCTCCTATTACTCCATATAACTCTTCCTATTACTCCCTGTAACTCCTCCTATTACTCCATGTAACTACTCCTATTACTCCCTGTAACTCCTCCTATTACTCCCTGTAACTCCTCCTATTACTCCCTATAACTCCTCCTATTACTCCATATAACTCCTCCTATTACTCCCTGTAACTATATAACTCCTCTTATTACTCCCTGTAACTCCTCCTAGTACTCCCTGTAACTCCTCCTAGTACTCCCTGTAACTCCTCCTAGTACTCCCTGTAACTCCTCTTATTACTCCCTGTAACTCCTCCTATTACTCCATATAACTACTCCTATTACTCCCTGTAACTCCTCCTATTACTTCCTATAACTCCTCCTATTACTCCCTATAACTCCTCCTATTACTCCATATAACTCCTCCTATTACTCCCTGTAACTCCTCCTATTACTCCATATAACTCCTCCTATTACTCCCTGTAACTCCTCCGATTACTCCCTGTAACTCCTCCGATTACTCCCTATAACTCCTCCTATTACTCTCTATAACTCCTCCTATTACTCTCTATAACTCCTCCTATTACTCCATATAACTCCTCCTATTACTCCCTGTAACTATATAACTCCTCCTATTACTCCCTGTAACTCCTCCGATTACTCCCTGTAACTCCTCCTAGTACTCCCTGTAACTCCTCCGATTACTCCCTGTAACTCCTCCGATTACTCCCTGTAACTCCTCCGATTACTCCCTGTAACTCCTCCGATTACTCCCTGTAACTCCTCCTATTACTCCCTATAACTCCTCCTATTACTCCATATAACTCCTCCTATTACTCCCTGTAACTATATAACTCCTCTTATTACTCCCTGTAACTCCTCCTAGTACTCCCTGTAACTCCTCCTAGTACTCCCTGTAACTCCTCCTAGTACTCCCTGTAACTCCTCTTATTACTCCCTGTAACTCCTCCTATTACTCCATATAACTACTCCTATTACTCCCTGTAACTCCTCCTATTACTTCCTATAACTCCTCCTATTACTCCCTATAACTCCTCCTATTACTCCATATAACTCCTCCTATTACTCCCTGTAACTCCTCCTATTACTCCATATAACTCCTCCTATTACTCCCTGTAACTCCTCCGATTACTCCCTGTAACTCCTCCGATTACTCCCTATAACTCCTCCTATTACTCTCTATAACTCCTCCTATTACTCTCTATAACTCCTCCTATTACTCCATATAACTCCTCCTATTACTCCCTGTAACTATATAACTCCTCCTATTACTCCCTGTAACTCCTCCGATTACTCCCTGTAACTCCTCCTAGTACTCCCTGTAACTCCTCCGATTACTCCCTGTAACTCCTCCGATTACTCCCTGTAACTCCTCCGATTACTCCCTGTAACTCCTCCGATTACTCCCTATAACTCCTCCTATTACTCCCTGTAACGCCTCCTATTACTCCATCTTACGCCTCCGATTACTCCCTATAACTCCTCCTATTACTCTCTATAACTCCTCCTATTACTCTCTATAACTCCTCCTATTACTCTCTATAACTCCTCCTATTACTCCATATAACTCCTCCTATTACTCCCTGTAACTCCTCCGATTACTCCCTGTAACTCCTCCGATTACTCCCTATAACTCCTCCGATTACTCCCTATAACTCCTCCGATTACTCCCTATAACTCCTCCTATTACTCCCTGTAACTCCTCCGATTACTCCCTATAACTCCTCCGATTACTCCCTATAACTCCTCCTATTACTCCCTGTAACTCCTCCTATTACACTCGTACTTTAACTTATAACCATTTTTGTGGATCCAGAACTCAGATTGAAGCCAGTACAATATATCTCACAGCTCTAGGACACGTACTTGCGACGTGTGTCATGGTGCCATACAGCTTTCACCCTCTTCCACCATGCATTGCCTCTGGCTGTGAGAAGGGAAGCCACAAGCTCGGCCACCGAGCAGCCAAAGGTTTGGAAAGCTTATCATGCATTGAAGCTCTCAAGGCCAGCCTCCCCAGTCATTACACTATGTGAGACACATCCTTTGAGTGGCCCTTGGGGTCCAGCAGTGGAAGAGGGAACCAATGGCAAAGGGGGGGCATGCCACAGCTCACCATGTCGCTAGCAGAGTCCTGGACACAGAGATCTGGGCGTGGCTGGCTCACTCAGCTAGGAGTCTGTGAATTAGAACAAGGTTGGATTCTGGCAGGGACTGTAAGGGGAAAGGGGGAACCCAAGGTTGATACGCCCGGCTAGGTAGACCTGTCCTGGGTCCGTCTCACACAATCAAAAATTTGGAAATATTTTGTATTGAAATCACTTGGCGTGATGCTAGACCGTGTGGACAGAATGTGTGCTCAGCTAGACATCTCATTTATACAGAAATGCAATATATAGGGGACAAACCGTAATCACATTTATCTGTTCAGACAGAATCTCTATCCAGTAAGGGCAGTACACCAGTACTAACAGAGAGACACAACACACAACCCCATAGACACACGGCGATACAAATACACCACCGCCACATACCGACACAGACACACGGCGACACAGACACACCACCGCCACATGTGGACACAGACACACGTCGACACAAACACACCACCGCCACATGTGGACACAGACACACGGCGACACAGACACACCACCGCCACATGTGGACACAGACACACGGCGACACAGACACACCGCCGCCACATGTCAACACAGACACACGTCGACACAAACACACCACCGCCACATGTGGACACAGACACACGTCGACACAAACACACCACCGACACATACAGACACACGGCGACACAAACACACGGCAACACAAACACCACAGACACACCACCACCACATGTCAACACAGACACACCACCGCCACATGTCAACACAGACACACCACCGCCACATGTCGACACAGACACACCACCGCCACCTGTCGACACAGACACACCACCGCCACCTGTCGACACAGACACACGGTGACACAGACACACGGCCCCACAGACACACCACCGCCACATGTGGACACAGACACACGGCGACACAGACACACCACCGCCACATGTGGACACAGACACACGGCGACACAGACACACCACAGCCACATGCCGACACAGACACACGGCGAGACAGACACACCACCGCCACATGTGGACACAGACACACGGCGACACAGACACACCACCGCCACATGTCAACACAGACACACGTCGACACAAACACACGGCCGCCACATGTGGACACAGACACACCACCGCCACATGTGGACACAGACACACGGCGACACAGACACACGGCGACACAGACACACCACCGCCACATGTGGACACAGACACACGGCGACACAGACACACCACATATCAACACAGACACACCACATGTCAACACAGACACACGTCGACACAAACACACCACCGCCACATGTGGACACAGACACACGGCGACACAGACACACCACCGCCACATGTGGACACAGACACACGGCGACACAGACACACCACCGCCACATGTCAACACAGACACACGTCGACACAAACACATTACCGCCACATGTGGACACAGACACACGTCGACACAAACACACCACCGACACATACAGACACACGGCGACACAAACACACGGCGACACAAACACCACATGTCGACACAGACACACCACCGCCACATGTCGACACAGACCCGCCACATGTCGACACAGACACACGGCCCCACAGACACACGGCCCCACAGACACATGGCGACACAAACACACCACAGACACATGGCGACACAGACGCAAGGCGACACAAACACACCACAGACACATGGCGACACAGACACAAGGCGACACAAACACACCACAGACACATGGCGACACAGACACAAGGCAACACAAACACACCCCAGACACATGGCGACACAGACACAAGGCAACACAAACACACCACAGACACATGGCGACACAGACACAAGGCGACACAAACACACCACAGACACAAACACACGGCGACACAAACACAAGGCCCTACAGACACACGGCGACACAGACACAAACACACGGCGACACAAACATCTCCGCAAACACAAGGCCCCACAGACACACGGAGCCTCAAACACAGCAAGTCCACACAGCCACCTCTGGCACAGACACAGACTATAAGGTACAAAGGACAAGTAGGTCAGGAATAAGAGGTGAAATGACATAAGGTACAACCATGGGAAAGCCAAACTCTCTCATCACAGAAACGGATTTATTTTAATGAAAAATAATAATGAGAACACGTAGATCTGTAATAAAACTGAGCTTGTAACATCATCGTCAGGTTCACATGCTCTACAGACCAATGTCATCATGTAATAACTCACCCTGGGATAGCCGGCCACAGACAGACCAATGTCATCATGTAATAACTCACCCAGGGATAGCAGGGCACAGACAGACCAATGTCATCATATAATAACTCACCCAGGAATAGCCGGCCACAGACAGACCAATGTCATCATGTAATAACTCACCCAGGGATAGCAGGGCACAGACAAACCAATGTCATCATGTAATAACTCACCCAGGGATAGCAGGGCACAGACAGACCAATGTCATCATGTAATAACTCACACAGGGATAGCTGGCCACAGACAGACCAATGTCATCATGTAATAACTCACACAGGGATAGCAGGGTACAGACAGACCAATGTCATCATGTAATAACTCACCCAGGGATAGCAGGGTACAGACAGACCAATGTCATCATATAATAACTCACCCAGGGATAGCAGGGCACAGACAGACCAATGTCATCATGTAATAACTCACCCAGGGATAGCAGGGCACAGACAGACCAATGTCATCATGTAATAACTCACCCAGGGATAGCTGGCCACAGACAGACCAATGTCATCATGTAATAACTCACCCAGGGATAGCCGGCCACAGACAGACCAATGTCATCATGTAATAACTCACCCAGGGATAGCAGGGCACAGACAGACCAATGTCATCATGTAATAACTCACCCAGGGATAGCAGGGTACAGACAGACCAATGTCATCATGTAATAACTCACACAGGGATAGCCGGGTACAGACAGACCAATGTCATCATGTAATAACTCACCCAGGGATAGCCGGCCACAGACAGACCAATGTCATCATGTAATAACTAACACAGGGATAGCAGGGTACAGACAGACCAATGTCATCATGTAATAACTCACCCAGGGATAGCCGGCCACAGAGAGACCAATGTCATCATGTAATAACTCACCCAGGGATAGCAGGGTACAGACAGACCAATGTCATCATGTAATAACTAACACAGGGATAGCAGGGTACAGACAGACCAATGTCATCATGTAATAACTAACACAGGGATAGCAGGGTACAGACAGACCAATGTCATCATGTAATAACTCACACAGGGATAGCAGGGTACAGACAGACCAATGTCATCATGTAATAACTCACCCAGGGATAGCAGGGTACAGACAGACGAATGTCATCATGTAATAACTCACCCAGGGATAGCCGGGCACAGACAGACCAATGTCATCATGTAATAACTCACCCAGGGATAGCAGGGTACAGACAGACCAATGTCATCATGTAATAACTCACACAGGGATAGCAGGGTACAGACAGACCAATGTCATCATGTAATAACTCACCCAGGGATAGCCGGCCACAGACAGACCAATGTCATCATGTAATAACTCACCCAGGGATAGCCGGCCACAGACAGACCAATGTCATCATGTAATAACTCACCCAGGGATAGCAGGGCACAGACAGAACAATGTCATCATGTAATAACTCACCCAGGGATAGCCGGCCACAGAGAGACCAATGTCATTATGTAATAACTCACACAGGGATAGCCGGGCACACTATACAGAGGCCATTAGGGGATAATATAGAACTAGGAATAGGACACCCCAACACTATACAGAGACAATGAGGGGATAATATAGAGATAGCAGGAGGACACCACAACACTATACAGAGACCATGATGGTATAATATAGAGATAGCAGGAGGACACCCCAACACTATACAGAAACCATGAGGGGATAATATATAGATAGCAGGAGGACACCCCAACACTATAAAGAAACTGAATTCGAGAGAAAGCAGGGAGTCCCCCTGAACTCGACAGAATGCAGGGAGTCCCCCTGAACTCGACAGAAAGCAGGGAGTCCCCCTGAACTCGACAGAAAGCAGGGAGTCCCCCTGAACTCGACAGAAAGCAGGGAGTCCCCCTGAACTCGACAGAAAGCAGGGAGTCCCCCTGAACTCGACAGAATGCAGGGAGTCCCCCTGAACTCGACAGAATGCAGGGAGTCCCCCTGAACTCGACAGAAAGCAGGGAGTCCCCCTGAACTCGACAGAAAGCAGGGAGTCCCCCTGAACTCGACAGAAAGCAGGGAGTCCCCCTGAACTCGACAGAATGCAGGGAGTCCCCCTGAACTCGACAGAATGCAGGGAGTCCCCCTGAACTCGACAGAATGCAGGGAGTCCCCCTGAACTCGACAGAATGCAGGGAGTCCCCCTGAACTCGACAGAAAGCAGGGAGTCCCCCTGAACTCGACAGAATGCAGGGAGTCCCCCTGAACTCGACAGAATGCAGGGAGTCCCCCTGAACTCGACAGAAAGCAAGGAGTCCCCCTGAACTCGACAGAAAGCAGGGAGTCCCCCTGAACTCGACAGAAAGCAGGGAGTCCCCCTGAATTCGACAGAAAGCAGGGAGTCCCCCTGAACTCGACAGAAAGCAGGGAGTCCCCCTGAACTCGACAGAAAGCAGGGAGTCCCCCTGAACTCGACAGAAAGCAGGGAGTGCCCACCAAACTCGACAGAAAGCAGGGAGTGCCCACCAAACTCGACAGAAAGCAGGGAGTGCCCACCAAACTCGACAGAAAGCAGGGAGTGCCCACCAAACTCGACAGAAAGCAGGGTGTGCCCACCAAACTCGACAGAAAGCAGGAAGTCCCCACCAAACTCGACAGAAAGCAGGGAGTCCCCACCAAACTCGACTGAAATCAGGGAGTCTCCCCTGAATTCAACAGAAAGCAGGAAGTCTCCCCTGAACGTGACAGAAAGCAGGAAGTCTCCCCTGAACGTGACAGAAAGCAGGAAGTCTCCCCTGAACGCGACAGAAAGCAGGAAGTCTCCACTGAATTCGACATAAAGCAGGAAGTCTCCCATGAATTCGACAGAAATCAGAAAGTCCCCACCAAACTCGACAAAAAGCAGGAAGTCTCCCCTGAACTCGAAAGGAAGCAGGAAGCCCCACCAAACTCGACAAAAAGCAGGAAGTCCCCACCAAACTCAACAGAAAGCAGGAAGAGACCATGAGGGGATAATATATAGATAGCAGGAGGACACCCCAACACTATACAGAAACTGAACTCAAGAGAGCAGGGAGTTCCCTTGAACTTGACAGAATGCAGGGAGTCCCCTTGAACTCGACAGAATGCAGGGAGTCCCCTTGAACTCGACAGAATGCAGGGAGTCCCCTTGAACTCGACAGAATGCAGGGAGTCCCCTTGAACTTGACAGAATGCAGGGAGTCCCCTTGAACTCGACAGAATGCAGGGAGTCCCCTTGAAATCGACAGAATGCAGGGACTCCCCCTGAACTCGGCAAAAAGCAGGGATTCCCCACCAAACTCGACAGAAAGAAGGGACTCTCCACCAAACTCGACAGAAAGAAGGGAGTCTCCACCAAACTCGAGAGAAAGCAGAGAGTCCCCACCAAACTCGACAGAAAGCAGGGAGTCTCCACCGAATTCGACAGAAAGCAGGAAGTCTCCCCTGAACTCGACAGAAAGCAGCAAGTCTCCCCTGAATTCGACAGAAAGCAGAAAGTCCCCACCAAACTCGACAAAAAGCAGGAAGTATCCCCTGAACTCGAAAGGAAGCAGGAAGTAACCACCAAACTCGACAAAAAGCAGGAAGTCCCCACCAAACTCGACAGAAAGCAGGGAGTCTCCCCTGAACTCGACAGAAAGCAGCAAGTCGACCCTGAATTCGACAGAAAGCAGGAAGTCTCCCCTGAATTCGACAGAAAGCAGAAAGTCCCCACCAAACTCGACAAAAAGCAGAAAGTCTTCCCTGAACTCGAAAGGAAGCAGGAAGTCCCCACCAAACTCGACAAAAAGCAGGAAGTCCCCACCAAACTCGACAGAAAGCAGGAAGAGACCATGAGGGAATAAAATAGAGATAGCAGGAGGACACCCCAACACTATACAGAAACTGAACTCAAGAGAAAGCAGGGAGTCCCCACCAAACTCGACAGAAAGAAGGGAGTCCCCACCAAAGTCAACAGAAAGCAGGGAGTCTCCCCTGAACTCAACAGAAAGAAGGGAGACCCCACCAAACTCGACAGAAAGAAGGGAATCTCCACCAAACTCGACAGAAAGCAGGGAGTCTCCCCTGAACTCAACAGAAAGAAGGAAGTCTCCCCTGAACTCAACAGAAAGAAGGAAGTCTCCCCTGAACTCGAAAAGAAGCATGAAGTCCCCACCAAACTCGACAAAAAGTAGGAAGTCCCCACCAAACTCAACAGAAAGCAGGAAGAGACCATGAGGGAATAAAATAGAGATAGCAGGAGGACACCCCAACACTATACACAAACCATGAGGGGATAATATATAGATAGCAGGAGGACACCCCAACACTATACAGAAACTGAACTCAAGAGAAAGCAGGGAGTCCCCACCAAACTCGACAGAAAGAAGGGAGTCTCCACCAAACTCGACAGAAAGAAGGGAGTCTCCACCAAACTCGACAGAAAGAAGGAAGTCTCCCCGAACTCGACAGAAAGCAGGGAGTCCCCACCAAACTCGACAACAAGCAGGAAGTCTCCCCGAACTCGACAGAAAGAAGGAAGTCCCCAACAAACTCGACAGAAAGCCGGAAGAGACCATGAGGGAATAATATAGAGATAGCAGGAGGACACCCCAACACTATACAGAAATTGAACTCGAGAGAAAGCAGAGAGTCCCCCCTGAACTCGACAGAAAGCAGGAAGTCTCCCCTGAACTCGACAGGAAGCAGGAAGTCTCCCCTGAACTCGACAGAAAGCAGGAAGTCTCCCCTGAACTCGACAGAAAGCAGGAAGTCTCCCCTGAACTCGACAGGAAGCAGGAAGTCTCCCCTGAACTCGACAGGAAGCAGGAAGTCTCCCCTGAACTCGACAGGAAGCAGGAAGTCTCCCCTGAACTCGACAGGAAGCAGGAAGTCCCCACCAAACTCGACAAAAAGCAGCAAGTCTCCCCTGAACTTGACAGAAAGCAGCAAGTCTCCCCTGAATTCGACAGAAAGCAGAAAGTCCCCACCAAACTCGACAAAAAGCAGGAAGTATCCCCTGAACTTGAAAGGAAGCAGGAAGTCCCTACCAAACTCGACAAAAAGCAGGAAGTCCCCACCAAACTCGACCGAAAGCAGGGAGTCCCCACCAAACTAGACAGAAAGCAGGAAGTCTCCCCTGAACTCGACAGAAAGCAGGAAGTCTCCCCTGAACTCGACAGAAAGCAGGAAGTCTCCCCTGAACTCGACAGGAAGCAGGAAGTCTCCCCTGAACTCGACAGGAAGCAGGAAGTCTCCCCTGAACTCGACAGGAAGCAGGAAGTCCCCATCAAACTCGACAAAAAGCAGGAAGTCTCCCCTGAACTCGACAGAAAGCAGGAAGTCTCCCCTTAACTCAACAGAAAGCAGGAAGTCCCCAATAAACTCGACAAAAAGCAGGACTACCCACCAAACTCGACAAAAAGCAGGAAGAGACCATGAGGGAATAAAATAGAGATAGCAGGAGGACACCCCAACACTATACAGAAACCATGAGGGGATAATATCGATATAGCAGGAAGACACCCCAACACTATACAGAAACCATGAGGGGATAATATAGAGATAGCTGGAGGACACCCAAACACTATACAAAAACTGAACTCGAGAGAAAGCAGGGAGTCCCCCTGAACTCGACAGAATGCAGGGAGTCCCCCTGAACTCGACAGAAAGAAGGAAGTCCCCAACAAACTCGACAGAAAGCCGGAAGAGACCATGAGGGAATAATATAGAGATAGCAGGAGGACACCCCAACACTATACAGAAATTGAACTCGAGAGAAAGCAGAGAGTCCCCCCTGAACTCGACAGAAAGCAGGAAGTCTCCCCTGAACTCGACAGGAAGCAGGAAGTCTCCCCTGAACTCGACAGAAAGCAGGAAGTCTCCCCTGAACTCGACAGAAAGCAGGAAGTCTCCCCTGAACTCGACAGGAAGCAGGAAGTCTCCCCTGAACTCGACAGGAAGCAGGAAGTCTCCCCTGAACTCGACAGGAAGCAGGAAGTCTCCCCTGAACTCGACAGGAAGCAGGAAGTCCCCACCAAACTCGACAAAAAGCAGCAAGTCTCCCCTGAACTTGACAGAAAGCAGCAAGTCTCCCCTGAATTCGACAGAAAGCAGAAAGTCCCCACCAAACTCGACAAAAAGCAGGAAGTATCCCCTGAACTTGAAAGGAAGCAGGAAGTCCCCACCAAACTCGACAAAAAGCAGGAAGTCCCCACCAAACTCGACCGAAAGCAGGGAGTCCCCACCAAACTAGACAGAAAGCAGGAAGTCTCCCCTGAACTCGACAGGAAGCAGGAAGTCTCCCCTGAACTCGACAGGAAGCAGGAAGTCCCCATCAAACTCGACAAAAAGCAGGAAGTCTCCCCTGAACTCGACAGAAAGCAGGAAGTCTCCCCTTAACTCAACAGAAAGCAGGAAGTCCCCAATAAACTCGACAAAAAGCAGGACTACCCACCAAACTCGACAAAAAGCAGGAAGAGACCATGAGGGAATAAAATAGAGATAGCAGGAGGACACCCCAACACTATACAGAAACCATGAGGGGATAATATCGATATAGCAGGAAGACACCCCAACACTATACAGAAACCATGAGGGGATAATATAGAGATAGCTGGAGGACACCCAAACACTATACAGAAACTGAACTCGAGAGAAAGCAGGGAGTCCCCCTGAACTCGACAGAATGCAGGGAGTCCCCCTGAACTCGACAGGAAGCAGGAAGTCCCCACCAAACTCGACAAAAAGCAGCAAGTCTCCCCTGAACTCAACAGAAAGCAGCAAGTCTCCCCTGAACTCGACAGGAAGCAGGAAGTCTCCCCTGAACTCGACAGAAAGCAGGAAGTCTCCCCTGAACTCGACAGAAAGCAGAGAGTCCCCCCTGAACTCGACAGAAAGCAGGAAGTCTCCCCTGAACTCGACAGGAAGCAGGAAGTCTCCTCTGAACTCGACAGAAAGCAGGAAGTCTCCCCTGAACTCGACAGAAAGCAGGAAGTCTCCCCTGAACTCGACAGGAAGCAGGAAGTCTCCCCTGAACTCGACAGGAAGCAGGAAGTCCCCACCAAACTCGACAAAAAGCAGCAAGTCCCCACCAAACTCGACAAAAAGCAGCAAGTCTCCCCTGAACTCGACAGAAAGCAGCAAGTCACCCCTGAATTCGACAGAAAGCAGAAAGTCCCCACCAAACTCGACAAAAAGCAGGAAGTCTCCCCTGAACTCGACAGAAAGCGGGAAGTCTCCCCTGAACTCGACAGAAAGCAGGAAGTCTCCCCTGAACTCGACAGAAAGCAGGAAGTCACCCCTGAACTCGACAGAAAGCAGGAAGTCTCCCCTGAACTCGACAGAAAGCAGGAAGTCTCCCCTGAACTCGACAGGAAGCAGGAAGTCTCCCCTGAACTCTACAGGAAGCAGGAAGTCTCCCCTGAACTCGACAGGAAGCAGGAAGTCTCCCCTGAACTCGACAGGAAGCAGGAAGTCTCCCCTGAACTCGACAGGAAGCAGGAAGTCCCCATCAAACTCGACAAAAAGCAGGAAGTCCCCACCAAACTCGACCGAAAGCAGGGAGTCCCCACCAAACTCGACAAAAAGCAGGAAGTCTCCCCTGAACTCGACAGAAAGCAGGAAGTCTCCCCTGAACTCGACAGAAAGCAGGAAGTCTCCCCTGAACTCGACAGAAAGCAGGAAGTCTCCCCTGAACTCGACAGAAAGCAGGAAGTCTCCCCTGAACTCGACAGAAAGCAGGAAGTCTCCCCTGAACTCGACAGAAAGCAGGAAGTCTCCCCTGAACTCGACAGAAAGCAGGAAGTCTCCCCTGAACTCGACAGAAAGCAGGAAGTCTCCCCTGAACTCGACAGGAAGCAGGAAGTCTCCCCTGAACTCGACAGGAAGCAGGAAGTCTCCCCTGAACTCGACAGGAAGCAGGAAGTCCCCATCAAACTCGACAAAAAGCAGGAAGTCTCCCCTGAACTCGACAGAAAGCAGGAAGTCTCCCCTTAACTCAACAGAAAGCAGGAAGTCCCCAATAAACTCGACAAAAAGCAGGACTACCCACCAAACTCGACAAAAAGCAGGAAGAGACCATGAGGGAATAAAATAGAGATAGCAGGAAGACACCCCAACACTATACAGAAACCATGAGGGGATAATATAGAGATAGCTGGAGGACACCCAAACACTATACAGAAACTGAACTCGAGAGAAAGCAGGGAGTCCCCCTGAACTCGACAGAATGCAGGGAGTCCCCCTGAACTCGACAGGAAGCAGGAAGTCCCCACCAAACTCGACAAAAAGCAGCAAGTCTCCCCTGAACTCAACAGAAAGCAGCAAGTCTCCCCTGAACTCGACAGGAAGCAGAAAGTCCCCACCAAACTCGACAAAAAGCAGGAAGTATCCCCTGAACTCGAAAGGAAGCAGGAAGTCCCCACCAAACTCGACAAAAAGCAGGAAGTCCCCACCAAACTCGACAGAAAGCAGGGAGTCCCCACCAAACTCGACAGAAAGCAGGGAGTCCCCACCAAACTCGACAGAAAGCAGGGAGTCTCCCCTGTACTCGACAGAAAGCAGCAAGTCTCCCCTGAATTCGACAGAAAGCAGGAAGTCTCCCCTGAATTCGACAGAAAGCAGGAAGTCCCCACCAAACTCGACAAAAAGCAGGAAGTCTCCCCTGAACTTGACAGAAAGCAGGAAGTCTCCCCTGAACTCGACAGAAAGCAGGAAGTCCCCACCAAACTCGACAAAAAGCAGGAAGTCTCCCCTGAACTTGACAGAAAGCAGGAAGTCTCCCCTGAACTCGACAGAAAGCAGGAAGTCTCCCCTGAACTCGACAGAAAGCAGGAAGTCTCCCCTGAACTCGACAGAAAGCAGGAAGTCTCCCCTGAACTCGACAGGAAGCAGGAAGTCTCCCCTGAACTCAACAGAAAGCAGGAAGTCCCCAATAAACTCGACAAAAAGCAGGACGTCCCCACCAAACTCGACAAAAAGCAGGAAGAGACCATGAGGGAATAAAATAGAGATAGCAGGAGGACACCCCAACACTATACAGAAACCATGAGGGGATAATATCGATATAGCAGGAAGACACCCCAACACTATACAGAAACCATGAGGGGATAATATAGAGATAGCAGGAGGACACCCAAACACTATACAGAAACTGAACTCGAGAGAAAGCAGGGAGTCCCCCTGAACTCGACAGAATGCAGGGAGTCCCCCTGAACTCGACAGAAAGCAGGGAGTCCCCCTGAACTCGACAGAAAGCAGGGAGTCCCCCTGAACTCGACAGAAAGCAGGGAGTCCCCACAAACCTGGATAGAAAGCAGGGAGTCCCCACCAAACTCGACAGAAAGCAGGGAGTCTTCACCAAACTCGACAGAAAGCAGGGAGTCTCCCCTGAACTCGACAGAAAGAAGGAAGTCTCCTCGATCTCGACAGAAAGCAGGGAGTCCCCCCTGAACTCAACAGAAAGAAGGAAGTCTCCCCGAACTCGACAGAAAGCAGGGAGTCCCCACCAAACTCGACAGAAAGCAGGGAGTCTTCACCAAACTCGACAGAAAGCAGGGAGTCTTCACCAAACTCGACAGAAAGCAGGGAGTCTCCCCTGAACTCAACAGAAAGCAGGAAGTCTCCCCGAACCCGACAGAAAGCAGGACGTCTCCCCTGAACTTGACAGAAAGAAGGAAGTCCCCACGAACTTGACAAAAAAACAGGAAGTCACCAATGCCAGGATGCCGTTATTCAATAAAGAAAGCGAGTTTTTCCCAATGTTAGCACGGAGCAGGGAGTCCCCCCAAAACTCGACAGAAAGCAGGGAGTCCCCCCAAAACTCGACAGAAAGCAGGGAGTCATCCCAAAAACTCGACAAAAAGAAGGAAGTACATGAACCCGACAGAAAGCAGCCTACCATAATTTTGGCAAGCAGAGCATCACCAAACGTCACACCAGCAGGAACTCCCCAGGTATTATAGAGAAAGCAGGAGGTCACCAGGTATTATACAGAAAGCAGGAGGTCACCAGGTATTATACAGAAAGCAGGAGGTCACCAGGTATTATACAGAAAGCAGGGGTCACCAGGTATTATACAGAAAGCAGGAGGTCACCAGGTATAATACAGAAAGCAGGAGGTCACCAGGTATTATACAGAAAGCAGGGGGTCACCAGGTATTATACAGAAAGCAGGGGGTCACCAGGTATTATACAGAAAGCAGGGGGTCACCAGGTATTATACAGAAAGCAGGGGGTCACCAGGTATTATACAGAAAGCAGGAGGTCACCAGGTATTATACAGAAAGCAGGGGGTCACCAGGTATTATACAGAAAGCAGGGGGTCACCAGGTATTATACAGAAAGCAGGAGGTAACTCAGCATCAGAAGGAGTCACTCAAAATACATATTAGATAAAAAGCAATTCCAATATGGGAAACAATCATGAAACTCCTATATTAGACAGCCGGGCAATAACCCCTGTATTAGACAGCCCGGCAGTAACCACTGTATTAGACAGCTGGGCAGTAACCCCTGTATTAGACAGCCGGGCAGTAACTCCTGTATTAGACAGCTGAGCAGCAACCCCTGTATTAGACAGTCAGTGTTTTAGACAGTCAGAAGGCAGTCAGTCAGTGTATTAGACAGTCAGGAGGCAGTCAGTCAGTGTATTAGACAGTCCGGAGGCTGTGAGTCAGTGTATTAGACAGTCAGGAGGCAGTAAGTCAGTGTATGAGACAGTCAGTGTTTTAGACAGTCAGAAGGCAGTCAGTCAGTGTATTAGACAGTCAGGAGGCAGTCAGTCAGTGTATTAGACAGTCAGTCAGTGTATTAGACAGTCCGGAGGCAGTTAGTAAGTATTAAGACAGTCAGGAGGAAGTCAGTGTATTAGACAGTCAGGAGGCTGTCAGTCAGTGTATTAGACAGTCAGGAGGCAGTTAGTCAGTGTATTAAGACAGTCAGGAGGCAGTCAGTCAGTGTATGAGACAGTCAGTGTATTAGACAGTCAGGAGGCAGTCAGTCAGTGTATGAGACAGTCAGTGTATTAGACAGTCAGGAGGCAGTCAGTCAGTGTATTAGACAGTCAGGAGGCAGTCAGTCAGTGTATTAGACAGTCAGGAGGCAGTCAGTCAGTGTATTAGACAGTCAGGAGGAAGTGAGTCAGTGCATTAGACAGTCAGGAGGCAGTCAGTCAGTGTATTAGACAGTGTATTACACAGTGTATTAGACAGTCAGGAGGAAGTCAGTCAGTGTATTAGACAGTCAGTGTATTAGACAGTCAGGAGGCAGTCAGTCAGTGTATTAGACAGTCAGGAGGCAGTCAGTGTATTAGACAGTCAGGAGGCAGTCAGTCAGTGTATTAGACAGTCAGTGTATCAGACAGTCAGTGTATTAGACAGTCAGTGTATTAGACAGTCAGGAGGCAGTCAGTCAGTGTATTAGACAGTCAGGAGGCAGTCAGTCAGTGTATTAGACAGCTGGGCAGTAACCCCTGTATTAGACAGCCGGGCAGTAACTCCTGTATTAGACAGCTGAGCAGCAACCCCTGTATTAGACAGTCAGTGTTTTAGACAGTCAGAAGGCAGTCAGTCAGTGTATTAAGACAGTCAGGAGGAAGTCAGTGTATTAGACAGTCAGGAGGCTGTCAGTCAGTGTATTAGACAGTCAGGAGGCAGTTAGTCAGTGTATTAAGACAGTCAGGAGGCAGTCAGTCAGTGTATGAGACAGTCAGTGTATTAGACAGTCAGGAGGCAGTCAGTCAGTGTATGAGACAGTCAGTGTATTAGACAGTCAGGAGGCAGTCAGTCAGTGTATTAGACAGTCAGGAGGCAGTCAGTCAGTGTATTAGACAGTCAGGAGGCAGTCAGTCAGTGTATTAGACAGTCAGGAGGAAGTGAGTCAGTGTATTAGACAGTCAGGAGGCAGTCAGTCAGTGTATTAGACAGTGTATTAGACAGTCAGGAGGAAGTCAGTCAGTGTATTAGACAGTCAGTGTATCAGACAGTCAGGAGGCAGTCAGTCAGTGTATTAGACAGTCAGGAGGCAGTCAGTCAGTGTATCAGACAGTCAGGAGGCAGTCAGTCAGTGTTTCAGACAGTCAGGAGGCAGGCAGTCAGTGTATTAGACAGTCAGTGTATCAGACAGTCAGGAGGCAGTCAGTGTATTAGACAGTCAGGAGGCAGTCAGTCAGGATGTAGTCAGTCAGTGTATTAGACAGTCAGGAGGCAGTCAGTCAGGAGGCAGTCAGTCAGTGTATCAGACAGTCAGGAGGCAGTCAGTCAGGATGTAGTCAGTCAGTGTATCAGACTGTCAGGAGGCAGTCAGTGTATTAGACAGTCAGGAGGCAGTCAGTCAGGATGTAGTCAGTCAGTGTATTAGACAGTCAGGAGGCAGTCAGTCAGGAGGCAGTCAGTCAGTGTACCAGACAGTCAGGAGGCAGTCAGTCAGGAGGCAGTCAGTCAGTGTATCAGACAGTCAGGAGGCAGTCAGTCAGTGTATTAGACAGTCAGGAGGCAGTCAGTCAGTGTATTAGACAGTCAGGATGCAGTCAGTCAGTGTATTAGACAGTCAGTCAGTGTATCAGAGAGTCAGGAGGCAGTCAGTCAGTGTATCAGACAGTCAGGAGGCAGTCAGTCAGTGTATCAGAGAGTCAGGAGGCAGTCAGTCAGTGTATCAGACAGTCAGGAGGCAGTCAGTCAGTGTATTAGACAGTCAGTCAGTGTATCAGAGAGTCAGGAGGCAGTCAGTCAGTGTATTAGACAGTCAGGAGGCAGTCAGTCAGTGTATTAGACAGTCAGGAGGCAGTCAGTCAGTGTATTAGACAGTCAGGAGGCAGTCAGTCAGTGTATTAGACAGTCAGGAGGCAGTCAGTCAGTGTATCAGACAGTCAGCGTATTAGACAGTCAGGAGGCAGTCAGTGTATCAGACAGTCAGTGTATTAGACAGACAGGAGGCAGTCAGTGTATCAGACAGTCAGTGTATTAGACAGGAGGCAGTCAGTGTATTAGACAGTCAGGAGGCAGTCAGTGTATTAGACAGGAGGCAGTCAGTCAGTGTATTAGACAGTCAGGAGGCAATCAGTAAGTGTATTAGACAGTCAGTGTATCAGAGAGTCAGGAGGCAGTCAGTCAGTGTATCAGACAGTCAGGAGGCAGTCAGTCAGTGTATTAGACAGTCAGGAGGCAGTCAGTCAGTGTATTAGACAGTCAGGAGGCAGTCAGTCAGTGTATCAGACAGTCAGCGTATTAGACAGTCAGGAGGCAGTCAGTGTATCAGACAGTCAGTGTATTAGACAGACAGGAGGCAGTCAGTGTATCAGACAGTCAGTGTATTAGACAGACAGGAGGCAGTCAGTGTATCAGACAGTCAGTGTATTAGACAGACAGGAGGCAGTCAGTCAGTGTATTAGACAGTCAGGAGGCAATCAGTAAGTGTATTAGACAGTCAGTGTATCAGAGAGTCAGGAGGCAGTCAGTCAGTGTATCAGACAGTCAGGAGGCAGTCAGTCAGTGTATTAGACAGTCAGGAGGCAGTCAGTCAGTGTATTAGACAGTCAAGAGGCAGTCAGTCAGTGTATTAGACAGTCAGTCAGTGTATTAGACAGTCAGGAGTCAGTCAGTGTATTAGACAGTCAGGAGGCAGTCAGTCAGTGTATTAGACAGTGTATTAGACAGTCAGTCAGTGTATTAGACAGTCAGGAGGCAGGCAGTCAGTGTACTAGACAGTCAGGAGTCAGTCAGTGTATTAGACAGTCAGTCAGTGTATTAGACAGTCAGTCAGTGTATTAGACAGTCAGTCAGTGTACTAGACAGTCAGGAGTCAGTCAGTGTATTAGACAGTCAGGAGGCAGTCAGTCAGTGTATTAGACAGTGTATTAGACAGTCAGTCAGTGTATTAGACAGTCAGTCAGTGTATTAGACAGTCAGGAGGCAGGCAGTCAGTGTATTAGACAGTCAGGAGTCAGTCAGTGTATTAGACAGTCAGGAGGCAGTCAGTCAGTGTATTAGACAGTGTATTAGACAGTCAGTCAGTGTATTAGACAGTCAGTCAGTCAGTGTATTAGACAGTCAGTCAGTGTATTAGACAGTCAGTCGGATGGCTGCAGTCAGTGGATGAGCCGGGCTGTCTCTCCCACTCTGCCCAGCTGTTTAATAGACAGCCCCCATGTCTCACCGCTCAGTCTCGGGGTGTCCGGGGCTCCGGGTTGCAGGGTGGGCTCCATGTCATTACGGGGGCTCGGGCAGTGCGGACCCCGGGGCCTCTGATGGATCCAGCGACCTCCCCCCGGTGCTGCAGAGAATCCGGATCTTCACACAATGCACCGCGAGCAGCCACTGCACTGACGTCACAGCCTGCGACACACCCACAGTGATACAATGTAACACACAGGGATACAATCTAACACACCCACAGTGATACAATGTAACACACAGGGATACAATGTAACACACAGTGATACAATGTAACACACAGGGATACAATGTAACACACAGGGATACAATCTAACACACCCACAGTGATACAATGTAACACACAGGGATACAATGTAACACACAGGGATACAATGTAACACACAGTGATACAATGTAACACACAGGGATACAATGTAACACACAGGGATACAATGTAACACACAGTGATACAATGTAACACACAGGGATACAATGTAACACACAGGGATACAATGTAACACACAGGGATACAATGTAACACACAGTGATACAATGTAACACACAGGGATACAATGTAACACACAGGGATACAATTTAACACACCCACAGGGATACAATGTAACACACAGGGATACAATGTAACACACAGGGATACAATCTAACACACCCACAGTGATACAATGTAACACACAGGGATACAATGTAACACACAGGGATACAATGTAACACACAGTGATACAATGTAACACACAGGGATACAATGTAACACACAGGGATACAATGTAACACACAGTGATACAATGTAACACACAGGGATACAATGTAACACACAGGGATACAATGTAACACACAGGGATACAATGTAACACACAGGGATACAATGTAACACACAGTGATACAATGTAACACACAGGGATACAATGTAACACACAGGGATACAATTTAACACACCCACAGGGATACAATGTAACACACAGGGATACAATGTAACACACAGGGATACAATGTAACACACAGGGATACAATGTAATACACCCACAGGGATACAATGTAACACACAGGGATACAATGTAACACACAGGGATACAATGTAACACACAGTGATACAATGTAACACACAGGGATACAATGTAACACACAGGGATACAATGTAACACACAGTGATACAATGTAACACACAGGGATACAATGTAACACACAGGGATACAATGTAACACACAGGGATACCATGTAACACACAGGGATACAATCTAACACACCCACAGTGATACAATGTAACACACAGGGATACAATGTAATACACCCACAGGGATACAATGTAACACACAGGGATACAATGTAACACACAGGGATACAATGTAACACACCCACAGTGATACAATGTAACACACAGGGATACAATGTAACACACAGGGATACAATGTAACACACAGGGATACCATGTAACACACCCACAGTGATACAATGTAACACACAGGGATACAATGTAACACACAGGGATACCATGTAACACACCCACAGTGATACAATGTAACACACAGGGATACAATGTAACACACAGGGATACAATGTAACACACAGGGATACAATCTAACACACCCACAGTGATACAATGTAACACACAGGGATACAATGTAACACACAGGGATACAATGTAACACACAGGGATACAATGTAACACACAGGGATACAATGTAACACACCCACAGTGATACAATGTAACACACAGGGATACAATGTAACACACCCACAGCGATACAATGTAACACACAGGGATACAATGTAACACACAGGGATACAATCTAACACACCCACAGTGATACAATGTAACACACAGGGATACAATGTAATACACCCACAGTGATACAATGTAACACACCCACAGTGATACAATGTAACACACAGGGATACAATGTAACACACCCACAGTGATACAATGTAACACACCCACAGTGATACAATGTAACACACAGGGATACAATGTAACACACCCACAGTGATACAATGTAACACACAGGGATACAATGTA
Organism: Pelodytes ibericus; assembly: GCA_036172795.1. Classification (NCBI taxonomy): domain Eukaryota; kingdom Metazoa; phylum Chordata; class Amphibia; order Anura; family Pelodytidae; genus Pelodytes; species Pelodytes ibericus. Next base: position 3,224,778 of record CM069862.1, on the reverse strand, counting down.
ACACACAGGGATACAATGTAACACACAGGGATACAATGTAACACAGAGGGATACAATCTAACACACCCACAGTGATACAATGTAACACACAGGGATACAATCTAACACACCCACAGTGATACAATGTAACACACAGGGATACAATGTAACACACCCACAGTGATACAATGTAACACACAGGGATACAATGTAACACACAGGGATACCATGTAACACACCCACAGTGATACAATGTAACACACAGGGATACAATGTAACACACAGGGATACAATGTAACACACAGGGATACAATGTAACACACAGGGATACAATCTAACACACCCACAGTGATACAATGTAACACACAGGGATACATTGTAATACACCCACAGGGATACAATGTAACACACAGGGATACAATGTAACACACCCACAGTGATACAATGTAACACACAGGGATACAATGTAACACACAGGGATACAATCTAACACACCCACAGTGATACAATGTAACACACAGGGATACAATCTAACACACCCACAGTGATACAATGTAACACACCCACAGTGATACAATGTAACACACAGGGATACAATGTAATACACCCACAGGGATACAATGTAACACACAGGGATACAATGTAACACACCCACAGTGATACAATGTAACACACAGGGATACAATGTAACACACAGGTATACAATATAACACACCCACAGTGATACAATGTAACACACAGGGATACAATGTAACACACAGGGATACAATGTAACACACAGGGATACAATGTAACACACCCACAGTGATACAATGTAACACACAGGGATACAATGTAACACACCCAGAGTGATACAATGTAACACACAGGGATACAATCTAACACACCCACAGTGATACAATGTAACACACAGGGATACCATGTAACACACAGGGATCCAATTTAACACACCCACAGTGATACAATGTAACACACAGGGATACAATGTAACACACAGGGATACAATGTAACACACCCACAGTGATACAATGTAACACACAGGGATACAATTTAACACACCCACAGTGATACAATGTAACACACAGGGATACAATGTAACACACAGGGATACCATGTAACGCACCCACAGTGATACAATGTAACACACAGGGATCCAATGTAACACACAGGGATACCATGTAACACACCCACAGTGATACAATGTAACACACAGGGATACAATCTAACACACCCACAGTGATACAATGTAACACACAGGGATACAATCTAACACACCCACAGTGATACAATGTAACACACAGGGATACAATCTAACACACCCACAGGGATACAATGTAACACACAGAGATACAATGTAACACACCTACAGTGATACAATGTAACACACAGGGATACAATGTAACACACCCACAGTGATACAATGTAACACACCCACAGTGATACAATGTAACACACCCACAGTGATACAATGTAACACACCCACAGTGATCCAATGTAACACACAGGGATACAATGTAACACACAGGGATACAATCTAACACACCCACAGTGATACAATGTAACACACAGGGATACCATGTAACACACAGGGATACAATGTAACACACCCACAGTGATACAATGTAACACACAGGGATACAATGTAACACACAGGGATACCATGTAACACACCCACAGTGATACAATGTAACACACAGGGATACAATGTAACACACAGGGATACAATTTAACACACCCACAGTGATACAATGTAACACACAGGGATACAATGTAACACACAGGGATACCATGTACCACACCCACAGTGATACAATGTAACACACAGGGATACAATCTAACACACCCACAGTGATACAATGTAGCACACAGGGATACAATGTAACACACCCACAGTGATACAATGTAACACACAGGCATACAATGTAACACACCCACAGTGATACAATGTAACACACAGGTATACAATCTAACACACCCACAGTGATACAATGTAACACACAGGGATACAATGTAACACACCCACAGTGATACAATGTAACACACAGGGATACAATATAACACACAGGGATACAATCTAACACACCCACAGTGATACAATGTAACACACAGGGATACAATGTAACACACCCACAGTGATACAATGTAACACACAGGGATACAATCTAACACACCCACAGTGATACAATGTAACACACAGGGATACAATGTAACACACAGGGATACAATGTAAGACACCCACAGTGATACAATGTAACACACAGGGATACAATGTAACACACAGGGATACAATGTAACACACCCACAGTGATACAATGTAACACACAGTGATCCAATGTAACACACAGGGATACAATGTAACACACAGGGATACAATGTAACACACCCACAGTGATACAATGTACCACACAGGGATACAATGTAACACACAGGGATACAATGTAACACACGGATACAATGTAACACACCCACAGTGATACAATGTAACACACAGGGATACAATTTAACACACCCACAGTGATACAATGTAACACACAGTGATACAATGTAACACACAGGGATTCAATGTAACACACAGGGATACAATGTAACACACCCACAGTGATACAATGTAACACACAGGTATACAATATAACACACCCACAGTGATACAATGTAACACACAGGGATACAATGTAACACACAGGGATACAATGTAACACACCCACAGTGATACAATGTAACACACAGTGATACAATGTAACACACAGGGATACAATGTAACACACCCACAGTGATACAATGTAACACACAGGGATACAATGTAACACACAGGGATACACTTTAACACACCCACAGTGATACAATGTAACACACAGGGATACAATGTAACACACAGGGATACAATGTACCACACCCACAGTGATACAATGTAACACACAGGGATACAATTTAACACACCCACAGTGATACAATGTAACACACAGGGATACAATGTAACACACAGGGATACCATGTAACGCACCCACAGTGATACAATGTAACACACAGGGATCCAATGTAACACACAGGGATACCATGTAACACACCCAGAGTGATACAATGTAACACACAGGGATACAATGTAACACACCCACAGTGATATAATGTAACACACCCACAATGATACAATGGAACACACAGAGATACAATGTAACACACCCACAATGATACAATGTAACACCAAGAGATACAATGTACCACACCCACAGTGATACAATGTAACACACGGGGATACAATGCAACACACCTACAGGGATACAATGTAACACACAGGAATACAATGTAACACATAGGGATGCAATGTAACACACCCACAGTGATACAATGTAACACACAGGGATACAGTGTAACACACAGAGATACAATGTCACACACCCACAGGCATACAATGTAACACACAGGCATACAATGTAACACACCCACAGTGATACAATGTAACACAACAACAGTGATACAATGTAACACACAGGAATACAATGCAACACACACAGTGATACAATGTAACGCACAGGGATACAATGCAACACACACGGATACAATGTAACACACAAACAGGGATACAATGCAACACACTCACAGTGATACAATGTAAAACACTCAGGGGGGAAACCATGTAACACACCCACAGGGAAACAATGTAACACACTGGGATTTAATGTAACACATTCACAGGGGAAACAATGTAACACAGGGATACAATGTAACACACTGACTGGGATACAATGTAACACACTGGGATACAATGTAACACACTCACAGGGGAAACCATGTAACACAATGGGATATGATGTAACATACAGGGATACAATGTAACACATAGGGATACAATGTAACACGCCCACAGTGATACAATGTTACACACAGGGATACAATGTAACACACAGGGATACAATGTAACACACCCACAGTGATACAATGTAACACACAGGGATACAATGTAACACACAGGGATACAATGTAACACACCCACAGTGATACAATGTAACACACAGTGATACAATGTAACACACAGGGATACAATGTAACACACAGGGATACATGTAACACACAGTGATACAATGTAACACACAGGGATACAATGTAACACACCCACAGGGATACAATGTAACACACAGGGATACAATGTAACACACTCACAGGGAAATAATGTAACATACTCACAGTTATTAAATGTAAAACACAGAGATAAAATGTACCACAATCGCAACGATACAATGTAACACACAGAGATACAATGTAACACACTCACAGTGATACAATGTAACACACCCACAGGGATACAATGTAACACACAGGGATACAATGCAACACACCCACAGGGATACAATGTAACACACAGGGATACAATGTAACACACACACAGTGATACAGTGTAACACACAGTGATACAATGTAACACACAGGCATACAATGTAACACACCCACAGTGATACAATGTAACACACAGGAATTCAATGCAACACACCCACAGTGATACAATGTAACGCACAGGGATACAATGCAACACACACGGGTACAATGTAACACACTCACAGGGATACAATGTAACACACTCACCGTGATACAATGTAAAACACTCAAGGGGGAAACCATTTAACACACCCAATATGGAAACAATGTAACACACTGGGATTCAATGTAACACATTCACAGGGGAAACAATGTAACACAGGGATACAATGTAACACACTCACTGGGATACAATGTAACACACTCACAGGGAAACAATGTAACACAATGGGATATGATGTAACATACAGAGATACAATGTAACACACTCACAGGGAAATAATGTAACATACTCACAGTTATTAAATGTAACACACAGAGATAAAATGTACCACAATCGCAGTGATACAATGTAACTCACAGAGATACAATGTAACACACTCACAGGGATACAATGTAACACACTCACAGTGATACAATGTAACACACTCTTAGTGATACAATGTAACACACCCAGGGGGGAAACCATGTAACACACCCACAGGGGAAACAATGTAACACACTGGGATACAATGTAACACACTTACAGAGATACAATGTAACACACTGGGATAAAATGTAACACTCACTGGGATACAATGTTACATACTCACTGGGATAAAATGTAACACACTCACTTGATACAATGTAACACGCTGACTGGGATATAATGTTACACACTCACAGGGATACAGTGTAATTCACTCACAGGGATATAATGTAACACACTCACTTGGATAGAATGTAACACTTTTTTTATACTATATATCTTTATTTGGATTTTTTTAGGTTATAAACTGATCTAAATATTACATTGTGTCAGTGTGTCATTTATCAAATTGTTCAACAGATTATAGAATTTATCAGAATTATTTACAAAGTATATGATATCAGATATACAACTTAATATTAATAACAGGATGAAAAACACACAACAACAAAACTCAAATAAACAACATAGAGGTTTGTAATTATTTAGCTTAATCAATAATTAGATGATATTAGTATTAACAGATCAAGCCACAGTGCCCATATTTTCAGAAATGTCTTATATTTGTCATTCACAATACTCAATAGCTTTTCATTTAAACAGATTGTATTTATTATTTTAATTTATTCCATCTACTAGCTGTACATATTGTTTTTTTGTGTGTGTGTAAATCAGCTTTATTGTTTTTTTTTTTTGTAATATCAGGTAAGAAAACATTCAGGGGGCGGGGGGTACAAGAGGCATGGAGGGGACTGGGGGGAGCAAGTACAGGGGAGACAGTCCTTATCGGCACAAGTTTCAGCAAGAATCGTAGAGAGACAGGTTCTGACACAGCAGTAATCAGTAAGATAATACCATAAACATATGCTGATAACATACATATGGATATATTATTACACCCATGCTGATAACATACATATGGATATATTATTACACCCATACATAATGATCTAATTAATATATATTATATTTAGTTAGGTTATTAATGTTTAGATTGAGTAGCACATTCCAAGGTATTAATGTCACTGGGATGGGTATGATCACATTAATTATGTTATTTGCTCCATATTCTTTTTATTTTGGAGCATTTCCCCCATATTTGGATGTTGTCTTTCTACACATCCTGTAAAGCAATGTTCATTGTACAGCATACATCTTGTATAATAATGTTGGCACTAGGTATGTCCTGTGTAACAGTTTATATGCTTGTTCATTGAAGGCGACTGACACAGAACATTACTGTCTCTTCTAGTATTTCTGACCACTTATCATTAGAGTTGAGCGGACACCTGGATGTTCGGGTTCGGCGGGTTCGGCCAAACTTCGGGAAAAAGTCCGGGTTCGGGCTCAAACTTGACCCCGAACCCCATTGAAGTCAATGGGGACCCGAACTTTTGGGCACTAAAATGCCTCTAAAAAAGTCCTGGAAAGGGCTAGAGGGCTGCAAAAGGAATTAAAATGTGGGTAAGAGTAGGACAAGTGCCCTGCAAACAAATGTGGATAGGGAAATAACTTCAAATAACATAAAATATATACAAATTACAGATACAGCTGAGCCATAAAATAGCACTAGATGGAATCTTTGATTTTAGCTTTGGAAGAACATAAATCTAAATCTAAAGCATGGCTGCCAGGAGGATCAACAGAATTATCCATTTGAGAGAGGGTTGGAGTGCAGGGTATTCTCTTTCAGTTTATACTAAGTGACCCATAGGTTGAGGAGGCGGTGACCGTGGCGGTGTAGGTGGAAGCGGCGCTGGAGGAGGAGGAGGAGGAGGAGGTAGCCAGAATTTTTCAAAGTGCGCTGTAAGCACAGTATTTGACGGTTCTATTTGACTCTCAGATGTAATACATGTAATGCTATTGCTATTCTATAAACCGAAATAGAGTCCCCATTCATACGAATAGGTCAATTGACCTATTCGTATGAATGGGGACTCTATTTCGGTTTATATAATGCCAATAGCATTACATGTATTCCATAAACCGAAAATCTATAAACCGAATATCTTTCGGTTTATGGAATACATGTAATGCTATTGGCTTTCTATAAACTGAAATAGAGTCCCCATTCATAAGAATTTCTTATGAATGGGGACTCTATTTCGGTTTATAGAAAGCCCATAGCATTACATACAATGTAATTGCCGAACCCCCAACTCCAACACGAACATACAGTGGAATGTCTGTGTTCTGGTCCGAGGTCCAAAAACTGTAATGTTCGGTATGAACCCAAACAGTGCGGTTCAGGTTCGCTCAACACTACTTATCATCTATCGGTTCACCTATATCTTCCTGCCATCTATAGCTGCACAAAACTTCCTTATTCTTTATATTGAACATTGTATATAAGTATGGCACATCTCGGAGTCCATAGTTCCAGTGTTTTAGATATATTTCAAAATCTGTGTCCTTATCAGTAATAAGATGTCCTAGATATCTGGATAGGAAATTTGATAAATTATTATAATTTTCCTCTGTAATGTCATTTCTATCATTTAGTTTTGTTATAAATTCACGGTCTGCCAAGATATTATTGTTTGCAATAAATCTTCAGTTTTATAAAAGCCTTTATCAGTCAGAACTTTACTTGTGTCAAATAATAGGTTGCTATTTGCAGGTATAAATCCTAAAGGGGTGCGATTTACTTCTTAGAGAGATTCATTTTTTAGAATATCTGATTTTGAACCAAAAATTTTAAACTGTGGAATGTGCTCTGGGGTAGATTTCGGGTGTTCAGGAGAGTAACTCTTGGAAGCCACATGAAATAACTAAAACTGTTACCATTACAAACACTATATTCATGTTCTGCCCATCATGGAGTGAGTAGTTATCTCATTATTATCTATATGATATAAATGTTATAGGTTTTAATGCTTGAGATGCTATGTAGTACTTATAGATTTCACGTAGGTTCTGCCCATCATGGAGTGAGTACAGTTAGATCATTATTATCTATATGATACAAATGTTATAGGTTTTAATGCTTGACATGCTATGTAGTAATTATAGATATCACGTAGGTTCTGCCCATCATGGAGTGAGTACAGTTATTTCATTATTATCTATATGATACAAATGTTATAGGTTTTAATGCTTGACATGCTATGTAGTAATTATAGATATCACGTAGGTTCTGCCCATCATGGAGTGAGTACAGTTATATCATTATTATCTATATGATACAAATGTTATAGGTTTTAATGCTTGACATGCTATGTAGTAATTATAGATATCACGTAGGTTCTGCCCACCATGGAGTGAGTACAGTTATTTCATTATTATCTATATGATACAAATGTTATAGGTTTTAATGCTTGACATGCTATGTAGTAATTATAGATATCACGTAGGTTCTGCCCATCATGGAGTGAGTACAGTTATATCATTATTATCTATATGAAACAAATGTTATAGGTTTAAATGCTTGACATGCTATGTAGTAATTATAGATATCACGTAGGTTCTGCCCATCATGGAGTGAGTACAGTTATATCATTATTATCTATATGATACAAATGTTATAGGTTTTAATGCTTGACATGCTATGTAGTAATTATAGATATCACGTAGGTTCTGCCCATCATGGAGTGAGTACAGTTATATCATTATTATCAATATGATACAAATGTTATAGGTTTTAATGCTTGACATGTTATGTAGTAATTATAGATATCACGTAGGTTCTGCCCATCATGGAGTGAGTACAGTTATATCATTATTATCTATATGATACAAATGTTATAGGTTTTAATGCTTGACATGCTATGTAGTAATTATAGATATCACGTAGGTTCTGCCCACCATGGAGTGAGTACAGTTATATCATTATTATCTATATGATACAAATGTTATAGGTTTTAATGCTTGACATGCTATGTAGTATAGGGGTATATTCGATGCAAGGTCTTGTTACTAGTGGGGTACCTCAGGGATCTGTTCTTGGACCCATTCTCTTTAATATTTTTATTAGCGATATTGCAGAAAGTCTTGTTGGCAAAGTATGTATTTTTGCTGATGATACAAAGATTTGCAGCAGGGTTGATATTCATGGAGGGATAAGCCAAATGGCAAATGATTTAGCTAAACTAGAAAAATGGTCAGAGCAGTGGCAACTGACATTTAATGTGGACAAGTGCAAGATTATGCACCTTGGGCGTAAAAACCCAAAAGCAGAATATAGACTATTTGGTACAGTCCTAACCTCAACATCTGAGGAAAGGGATTTAGGAGTAATAATTTCAGAGGAATTGAAGGTAGGTAGGCAATGCAATAGAGCAGCAGGAAATGCTAGCAGAATGCTTGGTTGCATAGGGAGAGGTATTAGCAGTAGGAAGAGGGAAGTGCTCATGCCATTGTACAGAGCACTGGTGAGACCTCACTTGGAGTATTGTACGCAGTACAGGAGACCGTATCTCCAGAAGGATATTGATACTTTGGAGAGAGTTCAGAGAAGGGCTACTAAACTGGTTCATGGGTTGAAGGATAAAACTTACCAGGAAAGGTTAAAGCATCTTAACATGTATAGCTTGGAGGAAAGACGTAACAGGGGGGATATGATAAAAACATTTAAATACATAAAGGGAATCAACTCGGTAAAGGAAGAGAGTATATTTAAAAGAAGAAAAACTACCACAACTAGAGGACATAGTCTTAAATTAGAGGGGCAACGATTCAAAAGTAATATCAGGAAGTATTACTTTACTGAGAGGGTAGTGGATGTATGGAATAGCCTGCCAGCAGAAGTGGTAGAGGTAAACACAGTCAAGGATTTTAAGCATACGTGGGATAGACACAAGGCTATCCCAGCTATAAGACCGGGAACGGGGGACTAATAAAAGTACTCAAAAAAAATTGGGCAGACTAGATGGACCGAATGGTTCTTATCTACCGACACATTCTATGTTTCTATGTTTCTAGTACTTATAGATGTCACGTAGGTTCTGCCCATCATGGAGTGAGTACAGTTATATCATTATTATCTATATGATACAAATGTTATAGGTTTTAATGCTTGACATGCTATGTAGTAATTATAGATATCACGTAGGTTCTGCCCATCATGGAGTGAGTACAGTTATATCATTATTATCTATATGATACAAATGTTATAGGTTTTAATGCTTGACATGCTATGTAGTAATTATAGATATCACGTAGGTTCTGCCCATCATGGAGTGAGTACAGTTATATCATTATTATCTATATGATACAAATGTTATAGGTTTTAATGCTTGACATGCTATGTAGTAATTATAGATATCACGTAGGTTCTGCCCATCATGGAGTGAGTACAGTTATATCATTATTATCTATATAATACAAATGTTATAGGTTTTAATGCTTGACATGCTATGTAGTAATTATAGATATCACGTAGGTTCTGCACATCATGGAGTGAGTACAGTTAGATCATTATACCTACTGGGATACAATGTAACACTCCCGATGGGATACAAGGTAACACACCGACTGAGATACAGTGTAACACACCCACTGGGATACAATGTAAACCACCCACTTCGATACAGTGTAACACACTCACTAGGATCCAGTGCAACACACCCACTGGGACACAGTGTAACACACTTACTGTGATACAATACACTAATATGAGTCACACACACACTCATATAGTATAACTGTCACACAGAGGCACACAGCAGCCTTGGTATGGGGTGAGGGGCACACAGTACCCTTGGTATGGGGTGAAGTGCACACAGGTTACTCGGCATGGGGTGAGGGGCACACAGGTTACTTGGCATGTGATTGGTGGCACACTGGTCACTTGTCATGGGGTGAGGGGCACAAAGGACACCGAATGATATTGGGGGCACACATGACACTTGGCATTGGGTGAGGGGCACACAGGACACTTGGCATGGGGTGAGGGACACACAGAACACTTGGCATGGGGTGAGGGGAAAACAGGACACCAAATGATATTGGGGGCACACAGGACACTTGGCATGGGGTGATGGGCACACAGGACACTTGACATGGGGTGAGGAGTACACAGGACACTTGGCATGGGGTGAGGAGCACACAGAATGATATTGTGGCAAACAGGACACTTGGCATGGGGCACACAGAATGTTATTGGGGGCACACAGGACACTTGGCATGGGGATCACATGGCACTTGGCATGGGGTGAGGAGCACACAGAATGATATTGGGGCACACAGGACACTTGGCATGGGGTGAGGGGCACACAGGACACTTGGCATGGGGTGCGGGGCACACAGGACACGTGGCATGGTGTGAGGGGCACACAGGGTACTTGGCATGGGGTAACTGGCACACAGGGCACTTGGCATAGAGTGAGGGGCACAAAGAATGATATTGGGGCACACAGGACACTTGACATGGGGTGAGGGGCACACAGAATGATATTGGGGGCACACAGAGCACTTGGCATGGGGTGAGGGGCACACAGAATATTGAGGGCACGTGGGATGGGGTGAGGGGCACACAGGGCACTTGGCATGGGGTGGGGGGCACACAGAATGATATTGGGGGCACACAGGGCACTTGGCAATGGGTGAGGGGCACAGAGAATGATATTGGGGGCACACAGGGCATTTGGCAAGGTGTGAGGGGCACACAGAATGATATTGGAGGCACACAGTGCACTAGGCATTGGGTGAGGGGCACACAGAATGATATTGGGGGCACACAGGGCACGGGGTGAGGGGCACACAGAATGATATTGGGGGCACACAGTGCACTTGGCATGGGGTGAGGGGCACAGAGAATGATATTGGGGCACACAGAGCACTTGGCATGGGGTGAGGGGCACACAGAATATTGAGGGCACTTGGGATGGGGTGAGGGGCACACAGAATGATATTGGGGCACAAAGGGCACTTGGCATGGGGTGAGGGGCACACAGAATGATATTGGGGGCACACAGGGCACTTGGCATGGGGTGAGGGGCACAGAGAATGATATTGGGGGCACACAGGGCACTTGGCATGGGGTGAGGGGCACACAGAATAATATTGGGGGCACACAGGGCACTTGGCATGGGGTGAGGGGCTCTGATATTGGGGGCACACAGGGCATTTGGCATGGGGTGAGGGGCACACAGAATGATATTGAGGGCACACAGTGCACTTGGCATGGGGTGAGGGGCACAGAGAATGATATTGGGGGCACACAGGGCACTTGGCATGGGGTGAGGGGCACACAGAATGATATTGGGGCACACAGGGCACTTGGCATGGGGTGAGGGGAACAGAATGATATTGGGGGCACACAGTGCACTTGGCATGGGGTGAGGGGAACAGAATGATATTGGGGGCACACAGTGCACTAGGCATGGGGTGAGGGGCACACAGAATGATATTGGGGGCACACAGTGCACTAGGCATGGGGTGAGGGGCACACAGAATGATATTGGGGGCACACAGTGCACTAGGCATGGGGTGAGGGGCACACAGAATAATATTGGGGGCACACAGTGCACTAGGCATGGGGTGAGGGGCACACAGAATAATATTGGGGGCACACAGTGCACTAGGCATGGGGTGAGGGGCACACAGAATGATATTGGGGGCACACAGTGCACTAGGCATGGGGTGAGGGGCACACAGAATGATATTGGGGGCACACAGTGCACTAGGCATGGGGTGAGGGGCACACAGAATGATATTGGGGGCACACAGTGCACTAGGCATGGGGTGAGGGGCACACAGAATGATATTGGGGGCACACAGTGCACTAGGCATGGGGTGAGGGGCACACAGAATAATATTGGGGCACACAGTGCACTAGGCATGGGGTGAGGGGCACACAGAATGATATTGGGGGCACACAGTGCACTAGGCATGGGGTGAGGGGCACACAGAATAATATTGGGGGCACACAGTGCACTAGGCATGGGGTGAGGGGCACACAGAATGATATTGGGGGCACACAGTGCACTAGGCATGGGGTGAGGGGCACACAGAATGATATTGGGGGCACACAGTGCACTAGGCATGGGGTGAGGGGCACACAGAATGATATTGGGGGCACACAGCACCCTGCAGGGGATAGAGTGACATCACAAGGCTGGGTATACTGTCGCCCTGGTGCATCATGGGTAAGCGCGGTATGATGAATGCCGAATTGGGGTTGGCTGAGCGGGCAGGGTGTGGGCGGAGTCTCGCCAACAGGCGCGAACTCGGCACAGGTGACGGCGTTGGGCGGGGTTTCCGTGTCACGTGACTATGGCGGCGTTGAAGGTGTATTTCTGCGGCAGTATCCGGGGCGGCCGGGAGGACCGGGCTCTATACCAACAGATTATCCAGGAGCTGCGGAAACACGGCAATGTACTAACGGAGCACATCGCCAACCCCGCAATCAGCGCCAGCGGTAACGAGGGGGCGGGGCTATCAGTGGGCGGGGCTCCGCTTTATATGTTTCCCGCCTTTTCACCTCAGTGTCCCGCTGGGAGTCTACTCAGTGCCCGCCACAAACCTGGTAATCAGGTTCATCTTACATGAAATATATATATCGCCTCATATAATACTGTATATAACCTCTCATACAATATATCGCCTCATATAATACTGTATATAACCTCTCATACAATATATCGCCTCATATAATACTGTATATAACCTCTCATACAATATATCTCCTCATATAGTACTGTATATAACCTCTCATACAATATATCGCCTCATATAATACTGTATATGACCTCTCATACAATATATCGCCTCATATAATACTGTATATAACCTCTCATACAATATATCGCCTCATATAATACTGTATATAACCTCTAATACAATATATCGCCTCATATAATACTGTATATGACCTCTCATACAATATATCGCCTCATATAATACTGTATATGACCTCTCATATAATATATCGCCTCATATAATACTGTATATGACCTCTCATACAATATATCGCCTCATATAATACTGTATATAACCTCTCATACAATATATCTCCTCATATAGTACTGTATATAACCTCTCATACAATATATCGCCTCATATAATACTTTATACAACATCTCATACAATATATCGCCTCATATAATACTGTATATAACCTCTCATACAATATATCGCCTCATATAATATTGCATATAACCTCTCATACAATATATCGCCTCATATAATACTGTATATAACCTCTCATACAATATATCTCCTCATATAATACTGTATATAACCTCTCATACAATATATCGTCTCATATAATACTGTATATAACCTCTCATACAATATATCGCCTCATATAGTACTGTATATAACCTCTCATACAATATATCGCCTCATATAATACTGTATATAACCTCTCATACAATATATCGCCTCATATAATACTGTATATAACCTCTTACAATATATCGCCTCATATAATACTGCATATAACCTCTCATACAATATATTGCCTCATAAAATACTGTATATAACATCTCATACAATATGTTGCCTCATATAATACTGCATATAACCTCTCATACAATATATCGCCTCATATCATGTATATAACATCTCATACAAAATATCGCCTCATATAATACTGTATATAACCTCTCATATAATATATCTCCTCATATAATACTGCATATAACCTCTCATACAATATATCTCCTTATATAATACTGCATATAACCTCTCATACAATATATTGCCTCATATAATACTGTATATAACCTCTCATACAATATATCGCCACATATAATACTGTATATAACCTCATACAATATATCGCCTCATATAATACTGCATATAACCTCTCATACAATATATCGCCTCATATAATACTGTATATAACATCTCATACAATATATCGCCTCATATAATACTGCATATAATCTCTCATACAATATATTGCCTCATATAATAATGTATATAACATCTTATACAATATATCGCCTCATATAATAATGTATATAACCTCTCATACAATATATCGCCTCATATAATACTGTATATAACCTCTCATACAATATATCTCCTCATATAATACTACATATAACCTCTCATACAATATATCGCCTCATATCGTACTGTATATAACCTCTCATAATATATCGCCTCATATAATACTGTATATAACCTCATATAATATATCGCCTCATATAATACTGTATATAACCTCTCATACAATATATCGCCTCATATAATACTGTATATAACCTCTCAAACAATATATCGCCTCATATAATACTGTATATAACCTCTCATACAATATATCGCCTCATATAATACTGCATATAACCTCTCATACAATATATCGCCTCATATAATACTGTATATAACCTCTCATACAATATATCGCCTCATATAATACTGTATATAACCTCTCATACAATATATCGCCTCATATAATACTGTATATAACCTCTCATACAATATATCTCCTCATATAATACTACATATAACCTCTCATACAATATATCGCCTCATATCGTACTGTATATAACCTCTCATAATATATCGCCTCATATAATACTGTATATAACCTCATATAATATATCGCCTCATATAATACTGTATATAACCTCTCATACAATATATCGCCTCATATAATACTGTATATAACCTCTCAAACAATATATCGCCTCATATAATACTGTATATAACCTCTCATACAATATATCGCCTCATATAATACTGCATATAACCTCTCATACAATATATCGCCTCATATAATACTGTATATAACCTCTCATACAATATATCGCCTCATATAATACTGTATATAACCTCTCATACAATATATCGCCTCATATAATACTGTATATAACCTCTCATACAATATATCGCCTCATATGGTACTGTATATAACCTCTCATACAATATATCTCCTCATATAATACTGTATATAACCTCTAATACAATATATCGCCTCATATAATACTGTATATAACCTCTCATACAATATATCTCCTCATATAATACTGTATATAACCTCTCATACAATATATCTCCTCATATAATACTGTATATAACCTCTCATACAATATATCGCCTCATATAATACTGTATATAACCTCTCATACAATATATCGCCTCATATAATACTGTATATAACCTCTCATAATATATCTCCTCATATAATACTGTATATAACCTCATATAATATATCGCCTCATATAATACTGTATATAACCTCTCATACAATATATCGCCTCATATAATACTGTATATAACATCTCATACAATATGTCGCCTCATATAATACTGCATATAACCTCTCATACAATATATCGCCTCATATAATGTTTATAACATCTCATACAAAATATCGCCTCTTATAATACTGTATATAACATCTCATACAATATATCGCCTCATATAATACTATATATAACCTCTCATACAATATATTGCCTCATATAATACTGTATATAACCTCTAATACAATATATCGCCTCATATAATACTGCAGGGCTCGACAAACCCCGGGCGCCAGGTCGCCATGGCGACCAGGAAATCAGACCTGGCGCCCGGGTGCTGTTTGTCACAGGGAGCCCTTGCCGACTGCCATCCGTTACACGCAGCGCGAGGGGAGAAAGTCTGTTCGGATCACACAGACTGTAAGCTCCGCCCCCTCGCGCAACACGTTGTAGTGCCGAGTGTCACGTGACAACTCGGCACTTAGCAGAAACCGAAAGAGGATCGGGCTCCAGCATAAATGTCCCCCTCCCCTGCAATGAGGTAAGCAGCAGGGAGGGAGGACACCGTAAAAAATACTATTTTTGTGTTTTTTTTTTTTTTTAAAGAGCAAAAATGTGTGAAGGTAACTGGCTGTGTATGTGGTCTGTGTGTATGTATGAGTGAATGTAACTGGCTGTCTATGTGGTCTGTGTGTATGTATGAGTGAATGTAACTGGCTGTCTATGTGGTCTGTGTGTATGTATGAGTGAATGTAACTGGCTGTCTATGTGGTCTGTGTGTATGTATGAGTGAATGTAACTGGCTGTCTATGTGGTCTGTGTGTATGTATGAGTGAATGTAACTGGCTGTCTATGTGGTCTGTGTGTATGTATGAGTGAATGTAACTGGCTGTCTATGTGGTCTGTGTGTATGTATGAGTGAATGTAACTGGCTGTCTATGTGGTCTGTGTGTATGTATGAGTGAATGTAACTGGCTGTCTATGTGGTCTGTGTGTATGTATGAGTGAATGTAACTGGCTGTCTATGTGGTCTGTGTGTATGTATGAGTGAATGTAACTGGCTGTCTATGTGGTGTGTGTGTGTGTGTATGAGTGAATGTAACTGGCTGTCTATGTGGTGTGTGTGTGTGTGTGTATGAGTGAATGTAACTGGCTGTCTATGTGGTGTGTGTGTGTGTGTGTATGAGTGAATGTAACTGGCTGTCTATGTGGTGTGTGTGTGTGTGTGTGTGTAAATGTAACTGGCCGTGTATGTGGTTTGTGTGTGTGTGAATGTAACTGGCCGTGTATGTGGCGTGTGTGTGTGAATGTAACTGGCTGTGTATGAATGTAACTGGCTGTGTATGAATGTAACTGGCTGTGTATGTGGCGTGTGAATGTAACTGGCTGTGTATGGTTGGTGTATGTGACTGTCTCCGTGCGTTTATGATTTTGTGATGTGCCGTTGTCTGGCTCCTAAATTTTTTAGCTGGCTCCTAAAACTTAATTAAATTTGTCAAGCCCTGTAATACTGTATATAACCTCTCATATAATATATCGCCTCATATAATACTGTATATAACCTCTCATACAATATATCGCCTCATATAATACTTTATATAACCTCTCAAACAATATATCGCCTCATATAATACTGTATATAACCTCTTACAATATATCGCCTCATATAATACTGCATATAACCTCTCATACAATATATTGCCTGATATAATACTGTATATAACCTCTCATACAATATATCGCCTCATATAATACTGTATATAACCTCTCATACAATATATCGCCTCATATAATACTGTATATAACCTCTCATACAATATATCGCCTCATATAATACTGTATATAACCTCTCATACAATATATCGCCTCATATAATACTGTATATAACCTCTCAAACAATATATCGCCTCATATAATACTGTATATAACCTCTCATAATATATCTCCTCATATAATACTGTATATAACCTCATATAATATATCGCCTCATATAATACTGTATATAACCTCTCATACAATATATCGCCTCATATAATACTGTATATAACATCTCATACAATATGTCGCCTCATATAATACTGCATATAACCTCTCATACAATATATCGCCTCATATAATGTTTATAACATCTCATACAAAATATCGCCTCATATAATACTGTATATAACATCTCATACAATATATCGCCTCATATAATACTATATATAACCTCTCATACAATATATTGCCTCATATAATACTGTATATAACCTCTAATACAATATATCGCCTCATATAATACTGTATATAACCTCTCATATAATATATCGCCTCATATAATACTGTATATAACCTCTCATACAATATATCGCCTCATATAATACTTTATATAACCTCTCAAACAATATATCGCCTCATATAATACTGTATATAACCTCTTACAATATATCGCCTCATATAATACTGCATATAACCTCTCATACAATATATTGCCTCATATAATACTGTATATAACCTCTCATACAATATATCGCCTCATATAATACTGTATATAACCTCTCATACAATATATCGCCTCATATAATACTGTATATAACCTCTCATACAATATATCGCCTCATATAATACTGTATATAACCTCTCATACAATATATCGCCTCATATAATACTGTATATAACCTCTCAAACAATATATCGCCTCATATAATACTGTATATAACCTCTCATACAATATATCGCCTCATATAATACTGTAAATAACCTCTCAAACAATATATCGCCTCATATAATACTGTATATAACCTCTCATACAATATATCGCCTCATATAATACTGTATATAACCTCTTACAATATATCGCCTCATATAATACTGCATATAACCTCTCATACAATATATTGCCTCATAAAATACTGTATATAACCTCTCATACAATATATCGCCTCATATAATACTGTATATAACCTCTCATACAATATATCGCCTCATATAATACTGTATATAACCTCTCATACAATATATCGCCTCATATAATACTGTATATAACCTCTCATACAATATATCGCCTCATATGGTACTGTATATAACCTCTCATACAATATATCTCCTCATATAATACTGTATATAACCTCTAATACAATATATCGCCTCATATAATACTGTATATAACCTCTCATACAATATATCTCCTCATATAATACTGTATATAACCTCTCATACAATATATCTCCTCATATAATACTGTATATAACCTCTCATACAATATATCGCCTCATATAATACTGTATATAACCTCTCATACAATATATCGCCTCATATAATACTGTATATAACCTCTCATAATATATCTCCTCATATAATACTGTATATAACCTCATATAATATATCGCCTCATATAATACTGTATATAACCTCTCATACAATATATCGCCTCATATAATACTGTATATAACATCTCATACAATATGTCGCCTCATATAATACTGCATATAACCTCTCATACAATATATCGCCTCATATAATGTTTATAACATCTCATACAAAATATCGCCTCTTATAATACTGTATATAACATCTCATACAATATATCGCCTCATATAATACTATATATAACCTCTCATACAATATATTGCCTCATATAATACTGTATATAACCTCTAATACAATATATCGCCTCATATAATACTGTATATAACCTCTCATATAATATATCGCCTCATATAATACTGTATATAACCTCTCATACAATATATCGCCTCATATAATACTTTATATAACCTCTCAAACAATATATCGCCTCATATAATACTGTATATAACCTCTTACAATATATCGCCTCATATAATACTGCATATAACCTCTCATACAATATATTGCCTGATATAATACTGTATATAACCTCTCATACAATATATCGCCTCATATAATACTGTATATAACCTCTCATACAATATATCGCCTCATATAATACTGTATATAACCTCTCATACAATATATCGCCTCATATAATACTGTATATAACCTCTCATACAATATATCGCCTCATATAATACTGTATATAACCTCTCAAACAATATATCGCCTCATATAATACTGTATATAACCTCTCATAATATATCTCCTCATATAATACTGTATATAACCTCATATAATATATCGCCTCATATAATACTGTATATAACCTCTCATACAATATATCGCCTCATATAATACTGTATATAACATCTCATACAATATGTCGCCTCATATAATACTGCATATAACCTCTCATACAATATATCGCCTCATATAATGTTTATAACATCTCATACAAAATATCGCCTCATATAATACTGTATATAACATCTCATACAATATATCGCCTCATATAATACTATATATAACCTCTCATACAATATATTGCCTCATATAATACTGTATATAACCTCTAATACAATATATCGCCTCATATAATACTGTATATAACCTCTCATATAATATATCGCCTCATATAATACTGTATATAACCTCTCATACAATATATCGCCTCATATAATACTTTATATAACCTCTCAAACAATATATCGCCTCATATAATACTGTATATAACCTCTTACAATATATCGCCTCATATAATACTGCATATAACCTCTCATACAATATATTGCCTCATATAATACTGTATATAACCTCTCATACAATATATCGCCTCATATAATACTGTATATAACCTCTCATACAATATATCGCCTCATATAATACTGTATATAACCTCTCATACAATATATCGCCTCATATAATACTGTATATAACCTCTCATACAATATATCGCCTCATATAATACTGTATATAACCTCTCATACAATATATCGCCTCATATAATACTGTATATAACCTCTCATACAATATATCGCCTCATATAATACTGTATATAACCTCTCAAACAATATATCGCCTCATATAATACTGTATATAACCTCTCATACAATATATCGCCTCATATAATACTGTATATAACCTCTCAAACAATATATCGCCTCATATAATACTGTATATAACCTTTCATACAATATATCGCCTCATATAATACTGTATATAACCTCTCATACAATATATCGCCTCATATAATACTGTATATAACCTCTTACAATATATCGCCTCATATAATACTGCATATAACCTCTCATACAATATATTGCCTCATAAAATACTGTATATAACATCTCATACAATATATCTCCTCATATAATACTGTATATAACCTCTCATACAATATATCTCCTCATATAATACTGTATATAACCTCTCATACAATATATCGCCTCATATAATACTGTATATAACCTCTCATACAATATATCGCCTCATATAATACTGTATATAACCTCTCATAATATATCGCCTCATATAATACTGTATATAACCTCTCATAATATATCTCCTCATATAATACTGTATATAACCTCATATAATATATCGCCTCATATAATACTGTATATAACCTCTCATAATATATCGCCTCATATAATACTGTATATAACATCTCATACAATATGTCGCCTCATATAATACTGTATATAACCTCTCATACAATATATCGCCTCATATAAT
Organism: Pelodytes ibericus; assembly: GCA_036172795.1. NCBI lineage: Eukaryota > Metazoa > Chordata > Amphibia > Anura > Pelodytidae > Pelodytes > Pelodytes ibericus. The sequence continues at coordinate 3,203,097 of CM069862.1, read as the reverse complement.
ACTGTATATAACCTCTCAAACAATATTTCGCCTCATATAATACTGTATATAACCTCTCATACAATATATCGCCTCATATAATACTGTATATAACCTCTCATACAATATATCGCCTCATATAATACTGTATATAACCTCTTACAATATATCGCCTCATATAATACTGCATATAACCTCTCATACAATATATTGCCTCGTAAAATACTGTATATAACATCTCATACAATATGTTGCCTCATATAATACTTCATATAACCTCTCATACAATATATCGCCTCATATCATGTATATAACATCTCATACAAAATATCGCCTCATATAATACTGTATATAACCTCTCATATAATATATCTCCTCATATAATACTGCATATAACCTCTCATACAATATATCTCCTTATATAATACTGCATATAACCTCTCATACAATATATTGCCTCATATAATACTGTATATAACCTCTCATACAATATATCGCCACATATAATACTGTATATAACCTCATACAATATATCGCCTCATATAATACTGCATATAACCTCTCATACAATATATCGCCTCATATAATACTGTATATAACATCTCATACAATATATCGCCTCATATAATACTGCATATAATCTCTCATACAATATATTGCCTCATATAATAATGTATATAACATCTTATACAATATATCGCCTCATATAATAATGTATATAACCTCTCATACAATATATCGCCTCATATAATACTGTATATAACCTCTCATACAATATATCTCCTCATATAATACTACATATAACCTCTCATACAATATATCGCCTCATATCGTACTGTATATAACCTCTCATAATATATCGCCTCATATAATACTGTATATAACCTCATATAATATATCGCCTCATATAATACTGTATATAACCTCTCATACAATATATCGCCTCATATAATACTGTATATAACCTCTCAAACAATATATCGCCTCATATAATACTGTATATAACCTCTTATACAATATATCGCCTCATATAATACTGTATATAACCTCTCATACAATATATCGCCTCATATAATACTGTATATAACCTCTTACAATATATCGCCTCATATAATACTGCATATAACCTCTCATACAATATATTGCCTCATAAAATACTGTATATAACATCTCATACAATATGTTGCCTCATATAATACTGCATATAACCTCTCATACAATATATCGCCTCATATCATGTATATAACATCTCATACAAAATATCGCCTCATATAATACTGTATATAACCTCTCATATAATATATCTCCTCATATAATACTGCATATAACCTCTCATACAATATATCTCCTTATATAATACTGCATATAACCTCTCATACAATATATTGCCTCATATAATACTGTATATAACCTCTCATACAATATATCGCCACATATAATACTGTATATAACCTCATACAATATATCGCCTCATATAATACTGCATATAACCTCTCATACAATATATCGCCTCATATAATACTGTATATAACATCTCATACAATATATCGCCTCATATAATACTGCATATAATCTCTCATACAATATATTGCCTCATATAATAATGTATATAACATCTTATACAATATATCGCCTCATATAATAATGTATATAACCTCTCATACAATATATCGCCTCATATAATACTGTATATAACCTCTCATACAATATATCTCCTCATATAATACTACATATAACCTCTCATACAATATATCGCCTCATATCGTACTGTATATAACCTCTCATATAATATATCGCCTCATATAATACTGTATAAAACCTCTCATATAATAGCATCTCATAGAACAGGACTTGACAAACTTAACTGAGTTTTAGGAGCCAGCAAAAAAATCTAGGAGTCAGTCTGTCACACATGTATAGTTTCCCAGTGTGTGTCTGAGTCTCTATCAGCTGTGTCTGCATACATACAATGACATGTGGCAAGAGTCATAAACCATCCACTAACAATGACCACCTTATCTGTCCCTGCCTATATACTTTACAACTCCAGCACTCTTATCAGTAACAGATTTGGTTTCAGATAACAGAGTTAGGAATGTGTAATACTGTCTGTTATCCTCGGAGACACAGAATAAGATTGGTATACAACATCTACATCAGGCAGGTGCATTTTATCACTGTTACATGAAATATAGTAAGACCTGGTGCAAATAGGCTTCAGTCAGAGAGCTGTGTGTACACTGTGACGGACCCGCTGGCACTCCGACCGAGTACCTCCGCCAATTGATGCTCCTAGTGCTTGCTGAGAACTTCAAGCACTCCAACCGACACCATCAGCACTGCAGAGTTATCCGTCCCCCAAACATGAGCCAAGGCTTCAAGAAAGGGTCAAGCAGGTCTGTTTTAATGAGCACCCAAAAGCAACAGCACTCAGGAAGCCAAAAAAACTCCTCCTCAGAGGAAAACAAACTGACAGTTACAGACAGACAGTGTTTGGAAATATGACAGTTATTAAGGGTTTTTAAACTGGTGTTCTAGGAGGGAGGGGAATAAAACAGTCAAACTAAGTCCATAAAACAGGCAATAATCAATGCAAAAGTCTCTTGTGGCTGCTTCTGCCACAATGCTCCCCCAGAACCAAGCCGGCATACACAGTCTGATCCCAACGGATCTGCTTGGGGATGTCCGGAGGAGTGCTCACAGATCATTTCTCGAGTTCTGTCTGTCTGGACAACCCGTCGGCGTTACCATTTTGTTTCCCTGGGCGATACTGGATGATGAAATCAAATGGTTGTAGTGCCAAGCTCCATCTCAGTAGTCTAGCGTTGTCCCCTGACACCCGGTTTAGCCACACCAACGGGTTGTGATCTGTGAGCAAGGCAAATTGTTGTCCATATAAGTAGGGCTGTAGTTTCTTGAGGGCCCACACCACCGCCAGGCATTCCTTTTCGATGGCGGCATAGCTTACTTCCCTGGGTCGTAGTTTCCGACTTAAGTAAGCGACTGGATGCTCGCCGCCATCGGCCCCAACTTGGCTCAGCACTGCTCCCAATCCAAACATAGAAGCGTCCGTATGAACGAGAAAGCGTTTGGTTTGATCGGGAGCGGCCAGCACAGGGGCATGAATTAGGGCAGTTTTCAGTTCTTGGAATGCCTTCTCACACTCTGGGCTCCAGGTCACTACTTTGGGTAAGTTCTTTTTGGTGAGGTCAGTAAGAGGCTTGGCTAGGGCACTATAATTAGGTACAAATTTACGGTAATACCCGGCGGTCCCTAGAAAAGCTAAAACCTGAGTTTTCGATCGAGGGGTTGGCCACTTAGCTACGGCCTCTATCTTAGCGGGTTCTGGCTTTTGCTGCCCACTGCCCACCCTGTAGCCTAAGTACTGCACTTCGGCCATCCCTACGTGGCACTTGCTGGGTTTTAACGTGAGACCTGCCTCCCTGATGCGGTCAAGGATGGCTCCTATATGGGTCAAGTGCTCGTCCCAGGAGTTGCTAAATATTGCTATGTCATCTAAATAGGCGCAAGCATACTCCTGGGATCCGTCCAGTAACTGGTCCACCATCCGCTGAAACGTAGCCGGCGCATTCTTCATCCCGAATGGCATCACCTTGAATTGGTATAGCCCAAACGGGGTGACGAATGCGGACTTTGGGATGGCATCCTCGGCTAGTGGGATCTGCCAGTACCCTTTGCACAAGTCTATTGTGGTGAGGTACTGGCCCCTGGCCATTTTATCTAAGAGCTCATCGATTCGGGGCATGGGATAGGCATCTGAAATTGTTTTATCATTAAGTTTCCGGTAATCGACGCAGAAGCGGGTGGTTCCGTCCCGCTTCGGTACCAGCACTACCGGAGAGGCCCATGGGCTATCTGAGTGTTCTATCACTCCTAGTTGTAACATTTCGTCAATCTCCTTCCGCATATGATCTTTTACGGATTCGGGTATGCGGTAGGGGGTTTGTCGAAGAGGGTGTTGCCCTGGGGTTTCTACCCTGTGGGTAGCCAGCGGGGTATACCCGGGCTGGTTGGAGAATGTATCCCCTTTTTCCCGGATCAGCTCTAGTATTTGAGCTCGCTCTCTAGTGCTCAGCCTGTCTCCTAGCTGTACTTCCCCTAATTCGGTGTTGGCCCCCTCTTGGGCTAATAGGTCTGGTAGGGGTAGATTATCCGGGTCCTCGGCTGCCGAGGCACATATGGCAGTTACTTCTTCGGTCCGCTCGTGATAGGGTTTCAGCATGTTAACGTGGAGCATGCGTCTACCGCCTGCTCCTGTACATGGGGCAATTATATAGGTGGTGTCACATACCTGTTCCACCACCTTATAAGGGCCTTGCCAGGAGGCCTGCAGTTTGTCATTTTGGACTGGCTTCAAGATTAACACCTTTTGTCCTATTTGAAAACTGCGGTCTCTGGCTCCCCTATCGTACCATCTGCGCTGTCGTTGCTGGGCCGCCTGGAGATTAGACCGTACCGTCTGAATTAGGGTCTCCAAGCGTTCCCTGAACTCTAGTACATATGGGACGATAGGGGTACCGTTACTGGTGACCGTTCCCTCCCAGTGTTCCCTAATGAGGTCTAAGGGACCCCGCACTCTCCTTCCGAATAGTAATTCGAATGGCGAGAACCCCGTGGACTCCTGGGGTACCTCTCGGTACGCGAAGAGCAGATGGGGAAGAAACCTTTCCCAGTCCTTCTGGGTATCCATGAAGGTACGGAGCATTTGCTTTAAGGTTCCGTTGAACCGTTCACAGAGCCCATTGGACTGGGGGTGATACGCTGAGTTTACAATAGGTTTCACCCCACATGTTCTCCATAACTGATGAGTGACTTCGGCTGTGAATTGGGTACCCCGATCTGAGATAATCTCTTTGGGGAACACCATTCTGGAGAATATCCGGATTAGGGCATCTACTATAGTCTCCGCATGGATATTAGTTAGGGCTACGGCCTCTGGGTACCGGGTGGCATAGTGTACTACGGTTAGTATATACTTCTTCCCTGACGGGCTGGGTTTTGCTAGGGGTCTGATTATATCTACTGCCACTCTACTGAAGGGTTCATCTATTATGGGTAGGGAGTGCATTATTTGCCTTGTACCGGTCCCCTCTCTTCCCTACTCTCTGGCATGTGTCACAAGTTTGGCAATACTGCCGAATATCTTTAGAGACCCCTGGCCAAAAGAAGTTTTGGGTCAAACGATGCTTCGTCCTACTGACGCCTAGATGTCCTGATAAAGGGATGTCATGGGCAATACGTAGTAATTCTTGCCTGTACTTTCGGGGCACGACTAATTGTGTGAGTGTCATGGGTACAGATCCTGCTACTACCTTCTCAGCATATCTATACAATAATCCTTTCTCCCAAGCGTATCTTTCCCCCTCCAACCCTGCCTGATTCTGCGTAACCCTATCCCGGTATACCTGCAGGGACGGGTCGGTGACTACTTCAGTACCAAATTCTAAGGGGGGAGCCCAGAGGACGAAAGGTGGGTCAGTACTGTTACTTACCGGAGCCTCAGAGTGTTCAGAAGATGCGGTGGTGCGGGCCTGCTGCCGTGTTACCACGGGTAGCGCTTCCTGCGCGGGGTGCTGAGAAACAAAAGCGGAGGTCAGCTCCCCCAAGTCGTTACCCAGGATGACATCAGCTGGTAAGTCCTGCATGAGGCCCACTTCCACATTCCCCGACCCCGCTCCCCAATCCAAATGTACTTTAGCAGTGGGAATTTTGTAAATCGCTCCCCCTGCCACCCGGACTGCCACATATTCTCCAGTGAGCTGGTGCTTGGGGACTAGGTGATTGCGAACCAGGGTTATGGTGGCCCCAGAATCGCGCAGACCCTGAAGGCGTTTTCCCTCTACGTGTACCCCTTGGCGGTGTCCCTGTCGGTTGTCTGCAGCTGCTTGTACTGGGTTAACCTCGTGGAGGGTGCCCAAAGATTCTTCATTAAACCGGGTCCCGAAGAAAGGTTGTCGAGGCTCACTCTGGTAGCAGTGTACTGCTGCCCGGTTTGCAGGGGAATTAGTTGGAGTATTCCACGTGGAGCGGTTTCTGTTTCTGGGACAGTCTCTCTGCATGTGGCCCTGCTGGTTACATGTGTGGCACCTGATGAAAGATCGGGCATTGTTGTACCGTGGAGGGGTTTGGTAGTTCCCACCAACCGGACGCAGTGCTGGGGTGGGGTTAATGGTGGGAGATGGGTTAGCAGCTCTCAAGATGGACCGTGCCTGTGCCCGCTGTGCCCTCCTGGCATCTTGGTACTCGTCTGCCCACCTGGCGGCGTCAGTTTTGTAAATCCGGGGTTAACCCCTGGAAGAATTGCTCCAGTAGCAGTAATTGTAGAATGTCCTCCACTGTGGTTGCTTGTGCGGCTTGCACCCAACCTTTGCCCGCCCTAGTTAAGCGGTGTGCCCACTCCATGTGAGTATCTTTCTCCGTCTTTCGGCTTTCTCGGAACCGCTGCCGGTATGCCTCCGGGGTAATTGCATACCTGTCCAGGATCGCCTGCTTTTCTTTCTGGTAGTCTCTGCTATCCTCGTCTGGCATGGTGCGGTAGGCTTCTGCTGCCCGGCCCGCTAGCTTACCCACCAACAGGGGTACCTGGTCGGCGGCGTTGATCTCATGTAATTGGCATAACCTCTCAAAGTCATGCAAGTAGCCATCGATGTCTTCGGTCTCCACATAGTTTTTAAAAGCATGGTACGGGATTTTAGGCTTCCCCGGTACTATGTGTGATGTGATTAGGGACCCCTCTCTGGACCTCCGGTCTGCCCGCTGCTTTTCCATTATGTATTCATGGACATCTGCCATAATCCTTTCCAAGGTTTCTGTGGGAGGCGTACCTGGGAAAAAGGCCAGTCTGCTTTGGAGTTCTCTTCCAAACTCATTCTGTGTGCTGTCCATAAGAGGTGCTGCAGCAGCTGCCCGTTCTCCCTCCATGAGTTCAGCAATAAGGGTAGCTTTGGTTTTATTGCTGGCAATAATTCCCCTTGCTTCCAATAGTTCTTTTAGCGTGGCCCGTTTCAAGTTGGTATAGTCTGTCCCCATTCACTATCCGTTCGGGTATATTCACATACCCTTTCCTTTCGGTTCCATACGAAATAGCAAATTTCCCAAATGGCTGTAACTGCCGAACAACGATCTGCTGTGAGGTTTGAGTCCCGTCGCTGCCACCAAATGTGACGGACCCGCTGGCACTCCGACCGAGTACCTCCGCCAATCGATGCTCCTAGTGCTTGCCGAGAACTTCAAGCACTCCAACCGACACCATCAGCACTGCAGACTTATCCATCCCCCAAACATGAGCCAAGGCTTCAAGAAAGGGTCAAGCAGGTCTGTTTTAATGAGCACCCAAAAGCAACAACACTCAGGCAGCCAAAAAAACTCCTCCTCAGAGGAAAACAAACTGACAGTTACAGACAGACAGTGTTTTAAAATATGACAGTTATTAAGGGTTTTTAAACTGGTGTCTAGGAGGGAGGGGAATAAAACAGTCACACTAAGTCCATAAAACAGGCAATAATCAATGCAAAAGTCTCTTGTGGCTGCTTCTGCCACATACACCATAAACATACATTGGTAGAACCTAACCTTCTACTGGAAGGCCATTCCATATATCCACTACCCTATCAGTAAAGTAATACTTTCATTAGCCCCTGGCCTTATCTTATATATAGGATAGCCTTATACCTATCCCATGCATGCTTAAATTCCTTCACTGTATTAACCTCTACCACTTCTACTGGAAGACTATTCCATACATCCACTACCCTCTCAGTAATGTAATTCTTTCATTAGTCCCTGGCCTTATCTTATATCTAGGATAGCCTTATACCTATCCCATGCATGCTTAAACTCCTTCACTGTATTAACCTCTACCACTTCTACTGGAAGACTATCCCATGCAGCCACTACCCTCTCAGTAATGTACTACTTTCATTAGTCCCTGGCCTTATATTATATCTAGGATAGCCTTATACCTATCCCATGCATGCTTAAACTCCTTCACTGTATTAACCTCTACCACTTCCCTCTCAGCAAAGTAATATTTTTTTCTGACCACAAAAAAAACATTAAAATATATTAAATATTTCCAGCCTTTTGAAGTGGACCCCAGATATATGTATATAACCAATTGCATTTATACTTATATTAACTTTTTTATATTATATTCAATTATTTTCCTATGTAATAAAATGTTATTGAAAAATTGTTAATTTCTTATTTTTATTATGTTCCTCTGCACCCACATTGCACCTAAAAGTCTTAACACAGCACCATACAGTACCTACAGCACTTGTCTTGTACTCATATTGCACCCACACGATTTGGCATGCCACAGTGTCAATTTGGGTTTTTCGAGCCCTGCCCTAGGGTATTTTAAATGGTGGTATTTTAACACATTCCATGCACTAATCCTACCACCAACTCATGTCAAAGTTTTGGGAAGTAATTTTTTTTCACATACATTGTACTTCAGGCATGAATCCACAGATTCATTTATGTGTCACTGCCAAACAACACCTCAGTACGTGTTCATAAGCCACTGATGCATCACTAGATGATGTATCTGAAAGCTGACCAGGGTCAAAATCGAACCCTGAGTCAGCGGCTTCAGAATCAGTGCCTAACTAGTGACCTACTGCAAAGAAGGGTTTAATAGCTCTTAGAAGAGCCTATGTAGTATTGTAATACATTACAGTACAAAGAAATTAATCCCTAAAAAAAGTGTTGCTGTCCAAGATTACTGCTAGGGGAGGGGTTACTACACAAGGAATGGCTTTCATAAAACCTGACAATTTTATAAAATGTAATTTTAACACCAATACTGAGCTGTCTCTTTCCCTCACAAAAATGTAAGTGAGGAGAGGGAGCCAGATCCAGATGGGTCAGATCAATATTTACCAATATTAATCTGACCAGGCGAATGATGATCTGAGCAATCACCAAAGCGTCTTTGCCACTAATTCGCTGTTACTGATCGCTATACATGCGCTCATACAGCTTTAAAATAAATCACTTTTTTTTTTTACTCTACATGTAACCCCCTAGCGGGTGTACAAAAAACAAAACAATCAAAAAATATGCAGACAGATTGCATAAGCAATGATCTGTGGTAAGGAAGGGGTTAATAGAAGAGCCTTTGTAGTACTGTAATAAATTACAGTACACAAAAAATAACCCCTAAAAAATGCATAAACATCAAAAAATGTGCTGATGTGCAAGATCACTGCATACGCATTATCAGTGGCTGGGAAGGGGTTAAATGCAAGGAATCAATTTTTTAATTTTTTTTATTACCTTGATCCGTCTCTCTCCGTCACTAAAAAAATGTGAGGAGAGGGAGGCAGATCCAAAGTGGTCAGATCAATATTTTACAAATCCTCATCTGAGCATCTCCACTGCTTGACAGTTTGCCTGGAAGTCACTGATTGCCTCAGCCTTCAGAGCACAGGAACCAGCTGCTTCCTGTGATCTTACTTTTAGAAGGGCAGTGCCATCTTGGTCACACAGTGACCAAGATCGTGCATTTTTTTTTAGTGTTGCTGATTGCCTCGACTTGCGAGGCAGGTCAGCAACACTCGCCGGTCATTTTAAAGGTCATTTAAAACTGGCATTTCAATCGCTCTCCGGAGCGTTCAAAATACAGCCGGGCATCTTTTTAGTATTGCAGAATGCTTCCACACGGAATCATCGCAGCAATACCGGTGGAACACTGAACGCAAAAATAAATCTCTTTCACTTCTCGTTTTGCTGCAGGACGGACTAGGTTCGTCCTGTGTCACTAACACTTCGCCACACAGGACAGGCCTAGTCAGTCCTGTGCCGGCAAGGGGTTAAAGTATAGTTTATGACCCCGACTCCCCAATTCTTGCCTTCTTTTAGGACAAATCCCAGGAGGCTGTTAATGAGGCACAGGGGCAGGGTAACGTCTGGAACAGGCAGATATTTACCCCTTTTCAGTGGCATTTGATGTGGGCAAGGTTTCCATATTGTGTGTCCTTTGACCCCACCGGGGAGTTTTATCCACATCTTCATGTGCCATGTGACTGATAAGGACAGACCCATCACTGTTTTTTGTAACCTGTTTAATCTTGGTTTGCTGTTCAGGGGAAGATGCTGAAGAAGATGGAGATAAGTTTATACATGACAGAGACATGGAATGGCTGAAGGAGGCAGATGGTAAGTTCCTTCCCATGTTGAGTCTGCAGAACCCAGTGTGTCTCCATTGCCGTCAGCCAATCCCTTCTGTTCCCAATTGCAACCCAAACCCATAATGCCTTGAGACAATGCTACAGGGAACATGGCTGCGCAGGTCAGGGACATGGAGTCTGTGTATAGCATGCATTGACATTGGGGGTGATTTATACACAGCACACATGCCGGTACTGTGCACTTATAACGCAGGGAGTCTGCGCCGCCAGTCTCTGCAGCAAAGAATAAGGCACTTCTCAGAACTCGGTGTGGCAGGGGTACTCCCCCCCCCAACCCCCACCTAGGACATTGTCGAGGTAGAAGGTGCAATTACGGTTATACATGACAAATTGTTATTTTCACTACCTGACACTTTACAAGGCACATGTTTTAATAAATATCCCGTCTTACGTGTTGTCATCCACCTGTGCTGGGATTCAGCATCAGTGTATAACGCGCTAGCTTGTAACATCTGCTACACGTTGATGATATACATTTTGCGTGCAGCGATGACACCATTGTGCCTGTTGTACATGTAAAACCCCCTCCACTTCCCATGTCATTTCGTAACAGTGGTGGTGGCAGAAGTGTCCCAGCCTTCTCTGGGAGTGGGCTACGAGCTGGGCCGGGCCCTGGATATGAACAAGAAGCTCTTGTGTTTGTTCCGACCATCCTGTGGGAGAGGTGAGTGGGGTGATGCGACCATGTCAGTCAGTTAGGGCTTTATTCATAAAAGAGATATTTGCAGGTAATTGACAAGACACCAGTCTGCATCAAGCTTAAAAAAAGAACTTTATTTTGCCATCTTTCAATTAGGCAGTTTAAAAAGAATATAAACAAAGCACCTTATTAAACCCTCTGCTCCATATAGATCTATCAGGAGGAAGACATTTTGTGTCAGATGAAGCAAGGTCTCACCCAACATTCTAAACAATATGTCTGCCCCCTGATAGTTTGAGGCTCTACCAGACAATGTCACCACATCTGGATTCTGTTTTCTGACCAAGTCCTGTAGGGATTCTGTACTTGTATAACTTCTGTTCCCCCAAACCTTTGTTTTTGCTCACTTGAAGATGTTATGCTAAGCAGTAATGCTTGTCACGCCTGGAGGTCACACTTTAAGAAGGGAGCTATGTCTGGCTCTTCTAAGCTTGAACATCCAGCATGCCATGCGCCACTCATCCAGGCTGATTATTCTGTATCCAGTCTCTTCCTGAGTATCCTTGCTTGCCATGTTCCCTTAATATTATGCTTTATGCTTGCTTTTGCCCCATGTTTTTCTATGTATTTTGTTCTGATATAAGATAAGGTCAGGGACTAATAAAAGTATTAAGAAAATTGGGCAGACCACATGGGCCAAATGGTTCTTATCTGCTATGTTTTTCTTTGCCTTACTTCTCTGCTCCTATATAATGTACCCCACTCGTTTGTGCTCCAGTTTAAAGTCTGTGCAGTCTCAGGTATGTTTTGTGTTGTTTGTGTCTTCCGTTATTAGTTAGGCAGGAATAGTGATAAGCACTTGTCTTATTGTGAGTTACCTTGATATGGTTGGCATTAAACCCTCACCATGTACCAACTTATAGTCCCGTTGTGTGTATGTCTGTGATAGGGTATTGCTAGAGAACTAAAGGAGTATACACAATGTCTTTGCTCTATATTCCTGCTTTGGCCTTAGCCTTGTACTCTGTATTTCTTGTCGGTTTGGTTTCTGCCTTGTCCTGATTGTGTTTAAATTCTACCTTTGATCCATAATCCTGTATACTGTATTATGTTGTTCTCGTTCTGCTTTGTCTGTCTGTCTCAGCCTGCAGCATCCTGCTTTTCCGTTCAGTTATGTAATGTTCTATGCCTGCTCCAGGGTATTTTGAGTTCCTGTCTTGCCTTTACTGGCTACAGCAGCTACTATCCCAGGGTCCTGGTATCTGGCTGCAACAACATGAGGGCTCAAATGCAGGGGAGTCAGATTGACAGACTGGCCGCCTCCTGATAGAGCAAAACAGAGCAAAGATTCTAAACAACATGTCCGCCTCCTGATAGCTATACAGAGCAAATATTCTAAACAACATGTCCGCCCCCTGATAGAGCTATACAGAGCAAAGATTCTAATCAACATGTCCACCCCTGATAGAGCTATACAGAGCAAAGATTCTAAACAACATGTCCGCCTCCTGATAGCTATAGAGAGCAAAGATTCTAAACAACATGTCTGCCCCCTGATAGAGCTATACAGAGCAAAGATTCTAAACAACATGTCCGTCCCCTGATAGCTATACAGAGCAAAGATTCTAAACAACATGTCCGCCTCCTGATAGAGCTATACAGAGCAAAGATTCTAAACAACATGTCCACCTCCTGATAGAGCTATACAGAGCAAAGATTCTAAACAACATGTCCGCCTCCTGATAGAGCTATACAGAGCAAAGATTCTAAACAACATGTCCGCCTCCTGATAGAGCTATACAGAGCAAAGATTCTAAACAACATGTCCAACCCTGATAGAGCTATACAGAGCAAAGATTCTAAACAACATGTCCGCCTCCTGATAGCTATACAGAGCAAAGATTCTAAACAACATGTCCAACCCTGATAGAGCTATACAGAGCAAAGATTCTAAACAACATGTCCGCCTCCTGATAGCTATACAGAGCAAAGATTCTAAACAACATGTCCGCCTCCTGATAGAGCTATACAGAGCAAAGATTCTAAACAACATGTCCGCCTCCTGATAGAGCTATACAGAGCAAAGATTCTAAACAACATGTCTGCCCCCTGATAGAACTATACAGAGCAAAGATTCTAAACAGGACCGCCCCCTGATAGAGCTATACAGAGCAAAGATTCTAAACAACAAGTCCGCCCCGATAGAGCTATAAATAGCAAAGATTCTAAACAACATGTCCGCCCCTGATAGAGCTATGCAGAGCAAAGATTCTAAACAACATGTCCACCCCCTGATAGAGCTACGCAGAGCAAAAATTCTAAACAACATGTCCGCCCCTGATAGAGCTATAAAGAGCAAAGATTCTAAACAACATGTCTGCCCCCTGATAGAACTATACAGAGCAAAGATTCTAAACAGGACCGCCCCCTGATAGAGCTATACAGAGCAAAGATTCTAAACAACAAGTCCGCCCCGATAGAGCTATAAATAGCAAAGATTCTAAACAACATGTCCGCCCCTGATAGAGCTATGCAGAGCAAAGATTCTAAACAACATATCCACCCCTGATAGAGCTATGCAGAGCAAAGATTCTAAACAACATGCCCGCCGCCTGATAGAGCTATACAGAGCAAAGGGGCCACAGTAAGGTGCTTTATTATATTCTTTCATTAAAGCATTTCTGTTTAAAATTCCTACACTCAATAAAAGTGAACATTATTTTTTGCACACTGTTGTCCTTTAAGGCCAAAGTAGCTGAATTCTAAAAATTCTCCCATCTAATAATAAAAGTTGACACAGAAATGGCAGTATTATAAAAAGCTATATAAACCTAAGGCTAAAGAGTTGTAAAAATCTGCCACTTCCACTGAATGGGGTAATTTATCCCACAAGAAGTCTCTCTGTTGCAGGACATTGCAAACTTATTTTGGGGGTTGCATCTTACAAAACTCCCCCCCTTTTTTAATAAACATTGGCTGCCACCTCCTTTATTTTCCATTTATAAAGCCGTCTCTCTGACTTCTGCCTGATTAACGGCTTTATTTGTAAAAGAGGGAATTTCAGACGTATGGCTGAGGTAGGAGACTTTTTAAAAAATGTATCCATTCAGCTGAATTGGAAAATGTTTCTAACTACTTTAGTCTTAGGTTTGCAGTTCCCTTATCAATACCCTGCAATTTCCTCTCTCTCGCTCTATATAAAACCCCCCACCTATTTGGTAGGCTTCATTTATATAATTTGAGCCTGTGACTAGCTTAGCGCACAGACATTTTTCTTTTCCCTAAAGCTCTATATATGACTGACCATGTCCCTCGAAAGCAGCCAGTTCAAACCACGTTTAACCATCTTTTCCCCTGTAACGTTACATTGACCTGTGCATTGCAGTGCTACTGAACAGGTCGGCTCTTTTTAGATCAATGTAATTCTCTCTTCCAGTCCTCTCTGCCATGATTCGAGGCGCAGCGGATGGCAGCTCGGTACAGGTGAAAGACTACGACCCTTCGGAGATTGAGCAAATCTTAACAGAGTATTTTACAGTCATGTTCCCCTCCGTGTGAGCCAAGGCCGCATTGTCACAATAAATTTTCACACATTCTGAAACATTTCTCTGTCTATCTGCCTTGACCTAGAAAAGCTGAATCCTTGCTTTATCCACACGAAGGACTGGGATTATTTGGTATAAATAATTTGTTTATTAAATGTTAAACGGACTCTGTCATCCAAACATTGCTCTTTAAGAGAAATATGTTTTAAACATGTCTGTGTCTGTCTCCTGCTTATGACATCACCTGTGGCTTGATATGCAAATAAACTAATTTTCAATGGGAAATGTGATGTCATAACCAGGGGACGGTTGATGACAAACAGGTGGCTCCACAGACGACGAATAGCTCCTTTTATATCCCTTTTCAATCTCTCATTCACGGTAAAAGCAATGCTGAGCTTGACAGAGCCCCTTAAATTAAATGAAGAGCTGCTACCAAGAAACGTTTGTATAGTAGAAAGATGTTAAACACGGCATCAGAGGTCAAATACCGGTGATGATGAGTTACGAATTAAATCTGCACACACGCTAATCGCATTACAAAATGTCATTCATGCTATAGTTTAAATCAAACTCCTATGAAAAGTTGTGAGTTAACCCTACTTGCGGCCCCTTTACCAAAAAAAAAAGATGCACAGAAGAATTTGCGCTAATTGTGTTTTTACAGAGGCAATTGAGCAGCTCAAACAAAGATGCAATTGCTTATTACATTTCAGTGCTTTCTCTTTTTTATGAATTCCTCACACTTTGCCTTTGTGCTAGGGTTATAAACTTTTTTTTATTTTCCTGGTTGATACCCATGGCAGCAGTGACATGGGGGTTATCTCCACCCTCTGTTAGGCAGGACACAAACTCAAAGAAACCCCCTTCAACCTCACCTCTCCAGTCATTATCCTAAACTACTCAAGGATCTGTGAGATCGCACTGCTGCTATGGAGAAACCAGGAAAAGAAAAGGATGGCAAGTATGAGAGAATTTTTTTTTCTTGATTTACCATGGCAGCAGTGACATATGGGATATAGCCAAACAGATCCCAAGCAGGTGGGAAGAAACAAGAAGTAATGCAAAAAACTATGTATTAAAAGAAACAGATAAGAGAACTGAACGGGTTCGACCGTACATTCAATCGATAGTGTTGGATGAAAGTCTTCCCACAGGATCAGTCACCAGCCTTACACACGGACTCCAAAGGAACACCAGTCTCAGCTGCCCAAGAGGTGGAAAGTGCCCTACTACAGTGGGCCCACAAAACAGGAACTGGAACACCACTGGATTGATGGCAACGAAGATGCCCACCACAGTCAGTTGATACTGTCACTGCTTCCCCTAGCAGTATACCAAATGGTAAAATAGACTTCCTCCAATCAGAAATACTATCTTGCGCAGGATGAAGTATAGCACGATCCTGAAAGAAAACAGTATAAGGAGACTGTGAAGGAATTCCCCTGTTTGGCGTTGGGGTGACAGTTTGTATTCCCTTGTTTCATGTTGGCAGTTGACTCCCTGTTCTGGGGTTCGTGTGGACTGGGGATATAATTTTGCAGCTCTGTTTCAAGATTGCCTGTCAATAAATCTTCAGTTCATCTTTGTTCCCTTCTTTTGACTACGTATGTTTTTTGGAGAGTTCGTGTGTCTACTGAGGGAATTATTCAGGGACACTTTTGAAATTACACGGGGATTCGTCTACCGAACGGAGGGCTATGTTCGCTAGGCTCTGGTGGTTCGGGAGGAAACTACCGATTGAGGTTAAATACACTTGGTTTCCTTACAGAGACTCCACCCAAAAAACTAATTCTGAACACGGTTTGGCCAAAGTTAAAGCCAATCAAAGAACGTTTTTCCACAAGGCATTTAGAACCAATGGAAGATTCCAGCGAATCGGCAAGGAAGTTTAATCTTCAGAACAGCCTTCAGGAAACTTATAACCATAGGTTCCATAGCCCATCTAGTAGATCTGAGTGCCGAAAGGGTATACCTTTGGCTAGCACTGCTGCTAGCCAAAGGTATTGAGTAGAAGGATGGAGGACTGGACCCTTTGATAAGCTCTATCCCTGGTGTGAGGTAGCATCCAAGGGTCCTGAGGAAACCATGACTGTCTGGGCGACCAAAGTAGAATTACCATGCTCTCTCCATCCGGATCTTGCAGAGAATCCAGGGAATAGGTGGAAATGCATAAAGGACCGTCCAGACCTCAGAAAACACTAGAAAGCAAGCCCCTACTAGAGCAGCCTGATTAGAAATACCTTCTGTACTGAACCATGTAAACCACTCCTCCAGGGCTGAAGACCTTGCTGTTTATTTATGTGGTCTTCCTTCCATAACAGCAGGCAATAGAGAACGAGAGTTCCTGGGGTCATTCCAAACTGAACTGGGCAATAGCCATCTTTCCTGTTCTAAAATTACTATTACCCTCTTTCCTGCTTGCATCCTCCATAATGTGTACCCCTTTTTTATCTGCAAAATGCATGTGTCTCCAGAGGGAAACAGTTAATTAATGGTCCACTTCAAGTTGTGGGAGCGTGTGCATGCATACTCCTCCAATCCTACCAGTGAAGGCCTTCAGGAATGTACTTAAAGGACAACTGTATTTTTAATGGAAAGACTGCATCAAGAGTAGATATTTTACAGAAGAAGTAGTCTGACAGAAGATGTACCTTGTATGCCCTGCAGAGAAGCACGCACAAGCAGCAATCAACGCTTGCAGCCTATACTTAGCAGGTGTTGCTGTGCTGCCTCGATATCGCTCTGCAGAGTAATTGCCGATGTCAAATGGGAAGGCAGCATGTCCCTCCATTGTGGCACGGCCCTGTTGTGGGCAAGGGCTATGAAAGTAATCAGTGATCACTTCTCCCACAGGTAGTTGGCATCATTACAGATATATATATATATATATATATATATATATATTTAGAAAAATGAACCCTAAATCTAGGGTTACAGTTAGGTCAATGATTATGGTTGGTGTCAAAAGATCACTGTAGGAGAATTTGGTTTGAAAACAAAAAATACACTACTTTTGGTTACTGCCCTACTTTAAAAAACAAAAAAAAGCAATGAACACGGCATATTTCTAAACTCAGGACAAATATTAGACTATGTAGCAGGTTATTTTATTAGCGTTTGTAGATGTGAAAGATTTTTCATAGAGTTAGAAAAAGGTTTTTTTTTTTTCAATCAGATTCATATTTATTTTTATAGTAAATTATATGATATCATGAAAATAATGATATCTAAAAAAAAAGCCCTTCTTATGCTGATAAAAAAAAAATGTTAGAAAGGAAAATTACATCTAAACACAAATATTGCAGATCTGTTTAAACAGCCTGATACCAAGGGGTTAAATTGAAATGCTTTCATGAACCAATAGGAATGAAGGAGAAATAATTAGAAAAGTCAATTCTGGGACAAAAATCTAAAAGTAGGAACATTCCACTGGTTACAATGGTGACCTGTCCACTTCTAGAGATTAGTCCCACCACTGACTTTTAAAATAATAGTAGATCTTTACAGAGCAAAGATAGCTCAATAAGGTGCTCCCAGGGGGCAGACATGTTGTTTAGAATCTTTGCTCTGTATAGCTCTATCAGGGGGTGGACATGTTGTTTAGAATATTTGCTCTGTATAGCTCTATCAGGGGGCGGACATGTTGTTTAGAATCTTTGCTCTGTATAGCTCTATCGGGTGGACATGTTGTTTAGAATCTTTGCTCTGTATAGCTCTATCTGGGGGCAGACAAGTTGTTTAGAATCTTTGCTCTGGAGGGGCGTGTCTGGCCACGAGGCAACATGGCCGCTTAAACCTGAAGCTCCGCACCGACGGCCCGAACAAACCGCAAATCTAAAACACAAACGAGCGATGGGACGCAATAAACGGTCTTCATCGGACTTCCAGACATCCGGGATCATGAAAAAGTCCTCGGAACCTTCAGTGAGGCACTTCTTCGCACCACAACCGACATTGGCTGCGCAGCAGGACGACTCCAATATGGCGGATACTCCCGCGCTTTCCCCGGCCTCTGGATGATTCTATCCCCGCACGCACAAGCCCCACCACCGGAGTTATCCCAACATCTCCTATCTATACTCCAGGCCATGCCATCAAAAGAGGACTTCTCTGCAATGACATCTGACATCAAGCATGCCATAAAAGAGGTGAGAGAAGACGTGGCGGGCCTCAGAGCTGAAATCGCCGAAGTGGACTCCAGAGTCACTATAGCAGAACAGGCAGTGGCTAGAGCGGAGGAACAGGCGAGCAGCGCTCAGTCGGTGGTCGCATCTCAAGTCAAACAATTGGCAGAGCTCCGAAGATCGATCGAAGATCTAGTCAATAGAGGGAGGAGAAGCAACATAAGGGTGAGAGGCCTACGCGAGGGAGGACCCTCGGAGGACATACCCTTCCTTCTGACTGCCCTATTCAATTTCATCTTAGAGAGGCCCGCCGACACACGCATCGATTTTGAAAGGACACATTGAGGCCTTCGTCAACGCGGCCCGCCCGGTAGTCCACCACGGGACGTGATCTGCTGCCTGTCGAACTTCCGCACCAAGAAACATATAATGCTCAAGGCCCGCTCCAGACGCATTTGGAAATACGATAACCAAGATATATCACTATATCAAGATTTGTCCTGGACCACCCTGCAGACGAGGCGGGCACCACAACCCCTTACTCGAGCACTGGCTGAAATAAATATTACCTACCGCTGGGGCTTCCCATTTAGCCTTTCAGCCACCTTTGGGGATACCATCCACATGATTCGATACCCAGCGGATGTCCCGGCCTTCTTGAGAGCTGCCAACATCAACAACATTGCGATACATGACTGGCTGGACCCAAACTATCAGGGACCACCTAGACCACAGCGGCAGCACCGGGCACAACCTCTGAGAAGGCAACACGATAGCACACTACTTCGCCCCAGATGTGAATGGGCGCGAGAAGAATAAGCCACACAGTTTCCAGCTCAGATCCAGTGAGGTCCCCAGCCTGCAACGAGACCACAGTATGCTCGGTCGGGGGTCTTACCCTGAAAGACCCAGCATCCTGCACGGAACTAATCTAACCTACAGGCGACTGTATCTAGGGCTCTAGACCAAATATACCTAAGGTGGGCCATCTCGGGTTACAATGGACACACAAACTCCTGCGGAGACTACGATGACCACCACCTGCAACGAGACACCACAATTCGACCTGTTGATGTCCCACCGACCATACCAGGTACCTCGCTCTCACACTAACTCTCCCCTCCCCCAGATCAAACTAAGTAGGGGACTTGATCCGATCAGCTTCACACCCTTCATGAGAGTCTCCCCAACCAACCACTGACGCTAATATATGCTGGTCACCCCCAGCTGCAGATCCATACTCACCACATGGTGAGTTAGACCCGATCATGGAGGTAGCGGGAGGAGACACTGAAAAACTACAAATCAGACCTAGGTTAGCACAAATTAAGCCCGAGCCCTGAGCTTCCTGTCACCGGCTAATCTGGTGGATACGATCAGACTGGCCTCCATAATAACTTATAGTCTGAGGAACTGGTTAGCCCAGAGGACTAGTTGGCCAAAGCAGAGATAACCAAACCAACTGGATACTTATTTCTTACCTTTCCTCAGTGGGAGGAGAACTACTGGATCACAGCATGTGGATTGTTGATTTTTTGCTCTGTTTGATGTTTTCATGTTTTAGAGTTAATATAAGGCACAGGGGCCGGCTGATGCGGTTGCGCCAGCCCTCACTGTCTTTGGATTAACAACATAACGAATACATACATATTTTACTATATTACTATCTTGTTGGACAAACTGATAAGCGTTAGACCTAATTAGGTCGGTTCTTGTATTGCCTCTTGGCCTCCATACGCTCCCCCTGGGAGCTTTGGTGTCACAAATAGACATGCATTCCTTTTCAAAAGCAGTCATTGCAATCAGCCCAACCTTTCACCCCCCTTGTTTCTTAACCCCCCCCCCTTTTTTTCTGTCCACACAAGGCATAGATACACACCCTAGTCCATTAGTTATCTACACACTAAACACGCACGGTCTTAACAAGCCGGAACAAAGGTCCAATCTTTTACGCGATCTTAAGACACACAAGGTTTCCATCGCACCTATACAAGAAACCCATTTCTTAGACTCTAAACATTGCTCACTGACGAACAAATATTTCCCCCAGGCTTATTACAGTAACAATAAGACGAATAAAACCAAAGGAGTGGCGATACTCCTATCCAAACACTTACCCATCACAGACATAGAGACGGACAGCGACACAGACGATTTTTATTCCTTAAAGGGAATTTACTGGGCAAGAAATACACGATCGCATGCGCCTACCTCCCCAATGACAAACAATATCCCTTCCTATGGACATTGTTTAAACGTCTGAATCTTTTCCGAGAGGGAACACTGATACTAGGAGGATACTTTAATACTCCAATGGATCCACAGCTTGACACATCGACCCCCCTACCTAAGGCACCAACCGGCACCCAAAGACGAATAAAAACACTACTAGCTACCAACCAACTGACAGACGCCTGGAGAACACTACATCATAACACCCGTGACTATACATTCTACTCTACACCACACAAGACCTACTCCAGACTTGACTATATCTTTGTGGAACATAGGGATCTTGACTCACTGATAAAAGTGACTATTGAATCGATCACATGGTTGGACCATGCCCCGGTCCTGGTCCATCTCACTTCCCCACTTACGAGACCTAGGCAGATCTCGTGGAGACTAAACAAATCTCTTATCCAAGACCCTCCCTTAGCAACAGACCACCACCACGCTCCTACAACACTACTTTGAGGAAAATGCAACCCAAGATCTCTATCCCAGTTTTATGGGAAGCACATAAGAGTGTAGTAAGAGGACACTTTATTGCACAAGGTTCAAGAAGGAAAAAGGAGCAAACACATAGACTTATTACACTCTCTAGAGAAATTGCTGCCCTGGAGTCCTCACATAAATCCACACTACAAGCTGACACATATCAATTACTGCTGTCTAAAAGAAAAACATTGGGGGAAATTCTGAGCGCTAAAAAACAATTTTTAATTCAAAAGACCAAATGGTTTTTCTTTGAACACAGTAATAAGAGTGGCAGATACCTAGCCCGCTTATTGCACAAAAGGAATTTAAGGTCACACATCCCCGTGATCCGCAACGCAACTCATTAATGAGTCACTTCCCCCTCAAAAATATCAGAGGTTTTCAAAGACTATTACAGTTCCCTTTACAACCTACACCCCCGACAACCCGAACCGAACCGACAGACTACAGATCACAACATCCAAGACTATTTGGCCAAACACATGCACCGGACACCAACGCCAGACATAACCAACTCATTGGAAAGCTTGATCACGACGGAAGAACTCACAGTAGCAATACGGAACTCCCAGACAGGCAAAGCGCCTGGCCCAGACGGACTGACACTTAGGTACTACAAGACTTTCCTCCCTGTGATCGACAAACACCTAGTTAATACGTTCAATGCAGTGCTACAAGGAGAACCGCTCCACCCTCATACACTACAAGCAGTGATCACTGTAATACCCAAAGAAGGTAAAGACAAGGAATTATGCCCCAGCTACCGACCCATTTCTTTACTCAACGCTGACCTTAAACTCTCGGCCAAGATACTATCTATGCGAATCTCACCCCATCTGTCCGACCTCATTCATCTGGACCAGACAGGTTTTGTCCCTGGCCGAGAGGCCAGAGACAACACCACAAAAGTCCTTAGCCTCATTGAACATGCCAAACGCTTAGACACACAAATGCTGCTACTGGCTACAGACGCAGAAAAAGCGTTCGATAGGGTGCACTGGACGTTTTTGAGAGACACACTACACCATGTGGGATTTGGCACAAATATTTTGAAATGGGTCAAGGCACTATATACAGCCCCTACGGCCCGAGTATTAGTAAATGGGACACTCTCACGTAACGAGGCAAGGTTGCCCATTATCCCCGATTTTATTTATCCTCTCCTTAGAACCTTTCCTCAATGCAATTCGAGGAAACACAGATATTCACGGCTTGATAGTTGGACACTCAACCCACAAACTAGCGGCATTTGCAGATGACATGTTATTCACCGTGACCAAGCCACAAATATCCCTTCCTTCTATACAAGCTGAACTCTCACGATATTGCAGCCTCTCTAACCTTAAAATAAACACCAAAAAGTCAGAGATACTAAACATTTTGATCCCCATGACCTTAGCTACAGTTATACGTCCATCCCACCCTTACAAATGGTGTACACATCACCAGACATGTCTAGGTACAAAAATAACCCCAGACCTGGTGGAACTCTACCAGACCAATTTTGCTCCAATGCTGACCCACCTACAGACTACTCGCATATTACATGGATAGGACGGATTAATGTAGTCAAGATGAATCTGTTACCTCGACTACTTTACCTATTTCAAACTCTTCCCATGAGTATCCCTAAAGTATTTCTTGACAATCTACGTACCGCAATAACTAAATATATATGGCAGGGAAAACACCCAAGACAGAAATACACACAACTCACACTACCGAAAAGCCAAGGTGGCCTGGCCCTACCTGACATTAAACTCTACTACAGAGCCAGCCACTTGCTGCGAATACTCGATTGGTCCATCTCCAGTGACTGCAAGCAATGGGTACAGATCGACCACGCTAAAACAGAAGCACGTGGGGGTCACCATGTGGTTACCAACTGACAAACGACCCCACCACCTACTTAAGTGCCCGCTTATACAGGCTACTTTAGGAGTATGGAATAGCACCAATATTAGGGCATCTCTGACCTCCTTTCCATCTCCAATGACCCCTCTCTACCACAACCCGGACTTTGTTCCTGGTATCACAGGCAGTAGACTGTTCCCCACAGCTGATGCCCCCAAAAAACATATGCACCAAGCCATACAAGAGACCAACTTGGCCCCTATCTCACATTTTATAGACACCCCACAACCGTCCTACTTAGACACATTCAGATACCACCAACTATCCCACTACTTTACATCTATCACACCCAAACACAGACTGTACAGAGACATGACTGCATTTGAAAAGGAATGCATACAAACAGGCCCGGTCTGTAGAGGCATTTCTAGGTTGTACAACCTGCTCCTACAGAACATTAACAATGTTGCTCCCTCTTTCATGGGTAAATGGGAAACTACCCTTAAGGTTACTTTCTCCCCACAACAATGGGAAAAGATACTATACTTAGCCCACCACACCACAGTGAGTACCAAATACCAAGAAAACGCATATAAGCTCCTCAGCATGTGGTACACTACCCCAATAAAACATCAATGAATTACACCCACACATGATAGTTTGTGTTGGCGCCCTGGCCCCAGGCACCCTGTTTCACCTATGGTGGGAATGTGTTCTGATCCAACCATTCTGGGAAAAGATCCACGAGATTATGTCACACCTTATGGACAACACCCCCCCCCCCCCCCATTCAAACCCGAATACTTACTGTTTCACAATACAACCCTGAAACCATCCCAATATAAGAAATCTTTACAGCCCAATTTAATTATTGCCGCAAACAGTTTAATCCCCCTGTTCTGGAGAACACCCACCATCCCGTCGGTCACATTGTGGATAGATAGGGTAGAGGAGTTACGTAAAATGATGGAGATTAATCAGCTGACACCCGAGGATAAAAATAAATACGTGGGAGTGCGGTTCCACTGGCTGGAATTCCTTGACTCCCCCATCCTGCTGACTCACATATAGAGATAATACTTTTTGCTAGAAGATGTTCCAGGTTGAAAGATATGTGAACAACCCTAATGCTAGGAGGTGAAATGCACTGAGACCCCATGCAATATTCAAACGTATGAAATGGTATACCGGGTTATAGATTTTGATATATTTGTAGTCTGTCTTGGATTGCCTGTATGTACAATTTATACACTACATATTACCTCAAAGCAACAAGATAAATATGTGAAGGTATAGATCTCCCTCTATATGCCAGACCTCTGGCTTCTGTCACTCTCTATCCTAACCCATAAATTATGCCCCAAATGCTAAATACAAGGCAGACTGCACGTCTGTCATGCTGGCCCTCGATATCTATTTTTATGGATGAATACAATGGATCAAAGTAACCGTTTTCTTCTTTTTTGTCATTATGTTTCTATTCAAATTATACGTGTGAAATTGGCTATGCAATTTTTTCTATCACAAACACTGTGTACTGTACAACAATGTTCCCCACTCCCCACCTTTTCTCTTGTGTTCTGTACTCCCCCTACCCCCCCCCCTCGTTTATTATGAAACTTAAAATCAATAAAAACCTATTGAACAGAATCTTTGCTCTGTATAGCTCCATCAGGGGAGGACATGTTGTTTAGAATCTTTGCTCTTTATAGCTCTATCAGGAGGCGGACATGTTAAGAATCTTTGCTTTCTATAGCTCTCTCAGGGGGAGGACATGTTGTCTAGAATCTATGGTCTGTATAGCTCTATCAGTGGGCAGACATGTTTAGAATCTTTGCTCTGTATAGTTCTATCAGGGGCGGACATGTTGTTTAGAATCTTTGCTCTGTATAGCTCCATCAGGGGAGGACATGTTGTTTAGAATCTTTGCTCTTTATAGCTCTATCAGGAGGCGGACATGTTAAGAATCTTTGCTCTCTATAGCTCTCTCAGGGGGAGGACATGTTGTCTAGAATCTATGGTCTGTATAGCTCTATCAGTGGGCAGACATGTTTAGAATCTTTGCTCTGTATAGTTCTATCAGGGGCGGACATGTTGTTTAGAATCTTTGCTCTGTATAACTCTATCAGGGGGCGGACATGTTGTTTAGAATCTTTGCTCTGTATAGTTCTATCAGGGGCGGACATGTTTAGAATCTTTGCTCTCTATAGCTGTATCAGGGGGCAGACATGTTGTTTAGAATATTTGTTCCGTATAGCTCTATCGGGGGCGGACATGTTGTTTAGAATCGTTGCTCCGTATAGGTCTATTGGGGGCGGACGTGTAGTTTAGAATCTTTTCTCCGTTTAGCTCTATCAGGGGCGGACATGGTGTTTAGAATCTTTGCTCTGTATAGCTCTATCAGGGGGCGGACATGTTGTTTGGAATCTTTGTTCTGTATAGGTCTATCAGGGGGAGGACATGTTGTTTAGAATTTTTGCTCTGGATAGCTCTATCAGGGGGCAGACATGTTGTTTATAATCTTTAATCCGTATAGCTCTATCAGGGGGGACATGTTTAGACTCTTCTCTCTGTATTGCTCTATCGGGGAGCGGATATGTTGTTTAGAATCTTTGCTCTTTATTGCCCTATCGGGGGCGGACCCAGTGGTGGGCTAAGCATGGTAAACCAGGATACAATGACCCAACAGTGGGCTAAGCATGGTATACCAGGGTACAGTGACGCAGCGGTGGGCTAAGCATTGTATACCAGGTACAGTGATGCAGCGGTGGGCTAAGTATGGTATACCAGGGTACAGTGACGCAGCGGTGGGCTAAGCATTGTATACCGGGTACAGTGACGCAGCGGTGGGCTAAGCATTGTATACCAGGTACAGTGACGCAGCGGTGGGCTAAGCATTGTATACCAGGGTACAGTGACGCAGCGGTGGGCTAAGCATGGTATACCAGGGTACAGTGACGCAGCGGTGGGCTAAGCATGGTATACCAGGGTACAGTGATGCAGCGGTGGGCTAAGCATTGTATACCAGGGTACAGTGACGCAGCGGTGGGCTAAGCATTGTATACCAGGTACAGTGACGCAGCGGTGGGCTAAGCATGGTATACCAGGGTACAGTGACGCAGCGGTGGGCTAAGCATGGTATACCAGGGTACAGTGACGCAGCGGTGGGCTAAGTATGGTATACCAGGGTACAGTGACCCAGCGGTGGGCTAAGCATGGTATACCAGGGTACAGTGACCCAGCGGTGGGCTAAGCATGGTATACCAGGGTACAGTGACCCAGCGGTGGGCTAAGCATGGTATACCAGGGTACAGTGACTCAGCGGTGGGCTAAGCATTGTATACCAGGTACAGTGATGCAGCGGTGGGCTAAGCATTGTATACCAGGGTACAGTGATGCAGCGGTGGGCTAAGCATGGTATACCAGGGTACAGTGACGCAGCGGTGGGCTAAGTATGGTATACCAGGGTACAGTAACGCAGCAGGGCGCTAAGCATTGTATACCATGGTACAGTAACGCAGCAGGGCGCTAAGCATTGTATACCAGGGTACAGTGATGCAGCAGGGCGCTAAGCATTGTATACCAGGGTACAGTGACGCAGCAGGGCGCTAAGCATGCTTTATTGGGGTACTGTGAAGAAGCGGTGTGACTAAGATATTTGCTTTTCAAACCACTTTAGGAAAAATTTGTAATGTTTTGGTTCTGCACACATTTCTATGTATGGTGTAAAAAATGTAAACCTGTTTGTAACAAGTCGTGACCACATCGAAAAATGATTTACAAGACAATAACGTATCTGCAACTTTAATTGTTCATAAAGAAGCTGGAGGGAATAAGTCAGAGGAGGCTGCAGAGTCAAGTGATGCACTGACAAGAACTTCCAGTCTCACCAGTGGATAGAGCACTGCAGCAACTCGTTCTGGAGGTGACCCCCCCCCCTTCCACCCCCCCCCCCCCCCCCCCAAATAACGTATTGCACTGGGGAGTCACAATGAAATTTGAAAAAAACAAAACAGAATTAATTGTAATAAAAAATAACTCTTAATTATAAATATAAATGTATATCTTTCCCCATCTTTAGCCAAACTGGGACTGTAATCTTCATCTCAATGAGTTACCGCTAATTGTCTCCACTTGTGCCGGAAGCTCGACGTAGACTGGTTAATGAAGGTTCAGATGGACGTGGACCACCAAGTGTACAAAGGATCGGAGAGCAAGTTACATGGAATGCGTATGGAAAATGACTGAAAGGCTCAGAAAGTGAGAAAGGATCAAGGTTGAAGAGAGGGCTTTCATTGGAGAGGACAATGTCCTCCAGCTATAGGGGTAACACTGCACGCAAAAGGTGATAGAGGGCAGTTACATGAGAAATAAAGGGTTGCATCAAGGTCACTGGTGGGATAACAAGATTGGGAGGACAGCAAGAGTTACAACAAGGACTTAGAATGGGATGAGGGATGGTTACGAGAAGGACTCGAGGAGAACGAGGGTTATGGGAAGGACTCCTGAGGAGAACGGGGGTTATGGGAAGGGCTCAAGAGGAGGAAAGTGAGGGTTATGGGAAGGACTCGGGGGACAGAAGGAGAGCGAGGGTTACGAGAGGGAGGAGGAGAGCGAGGGTTACGAGAGGGAGGTGGAGAGCGAGGGTTACGAGAGGGAGGTGGAGAGCGAGGGTTACGAGAGGGAGGAGGAGAGCGAGGGTTGCGAGAGGGAGGAGGAGAGCGAGGGTTACGAGAGGGAGGAGGAGAGCGAGGGTTACGAGAGGGAGGAGGAGAGCGAGGGTTACGAGAGGGAGGAGGAGAGCGAGGGTTACGAGAGGGAGAAGGAGAGCGAGGGTTACGAGAGGGAGGTGGAGAGCGAGGGTTACGAGAGGGAGGAGGAGAGCGAGGGTTACGAGAGGGAGGAGGAGAGCGAGGGTTACGAGAGGGAGGAGGAGAGCGAGGGTTACGAGAGGGAGGAGGAGAGCGAGGGTTACGAGAGGGAGGAGGAGAGCGAGGGTTACGAGAGGGAGGAGGAGAGCGAGGGTTACGAGAGGGAGGAGGAGAGCGAGGGTTATGTGAGGGAGGAGAGCAAGGCATGGGAGAAAGTCTCAAGAGGATTGCGAGATGTCGTGAGGAGGATAGCAGAGATTAAGCAAAGGATTTGCGAGAAGGGATATTTAAGATATGGCTATGAGAGGGGAGCAGGGTTGGTTAAAAGGCCCAAAAGTATTGAAAGGATAAAAATAATTCAATGGATAGAAGAGCAAGGGTTAGAAGAAAAGGCCCCATGTGATGCATAACTGGGTGTAGTAAAGCGGGAGGACAGAAGATGATCATCTTGCTGGTTTGAAATGTAACTTGGGATGCCAAGGTGGTTAGACACCCCCAGCAGCTGGCATGAGGAGAGTATTTACTCGTAGGCATCACCATCATCATCCTCAAAGATGAAGGAATCCGGCTCCAGGTTTTCAGATTCATCATCTTCATCGTAGGAAAAGTCATCCTCGTCCAGGTCATCGTCATACTCCTCGTGCCACTGAGGCACATATTCCTCATCCTCGTCTTCCTGCTCTCCAGCCGTGTCGGCAGAGTCAGATTCGGCATCCGTAGTCCTGTCGGGAGAGAGATAATAAAAGAGGATAACGGGTGAGGACCTCGGTGGGGTGCCAGCCAGGGAGAGGTCAGCCTGGAATATTGAAAGGGTTTAGCCAATCCCAAACCCTCTTTGCATCTCTTTGGGGAGAGCAGGGAGGGGTGTATGTTGGGGAGAGCAGGGAGGGGATTATGTTGGGGAGAGCATGGAGGGGTGTATATTGGGGAGAGCAGAGAGGGGTGTATGTTGAGGAGAGCAGGGAGGGGTGTATATTGGGGAGAGCAGAGAGGGGTGTATGTTGGGGAGAGCAGAGAGGGGTGTATGTTGAGGAGAGCAGGGAGGGGTGTATATTGGGGAGAGCAGAGAGGGGTGTATATTGGGGAGAGCAGGGAGGGGTGTATGTTGGGGAGAGCAGGGAGGGGTGTATGTTGGGGAGAGCAGAGAGGGGTGTATGTTGGGGAGAGCAGAGAGGGGTGTATGTTGGGGAGAGCAGAGAGGGGTGTATGTTGGGGAGAGCAGAGAGGGGTGTATGTTGGGGAGAGCAGAGAGGGGTGTATGTTGGGGAGAGCAGAGAGGGGTGTATGTTGGGGAGAGCAGAGAGGGGTGTATGTTGGGGAGAGCAGAGAGGGGTGTATGTTGGGGAGAGCAGAGAGGGGTGTATGTTGGGGAGAGCAGGGAGGGGTGTATGTTGGGGAGAGCAGGGAGGGGTGTATGTTGGGGAGAGCAGGGAGGGGTGTATATTGGGGAGAGCAGGGAGGGGTGTATATTGAGGAGAGCAGGGAGGGGTGTATATTGGGGAGAGCAGGGAGGGGTGTATATTGGGGAGAGCAGGGAGGGGTGTATATTGGGGAGAGCAGAGAGGGGTGTATGTTGGGGAGAGCAGAGAGGGGTGTATGTTGGGGAGAGCAGAGAGGGGTGTATGTTGGGGAGAGCAGAGAGGGGTGTATGTTGGGGAGAGCAGGGAGGGGTGTATGTTGGGGAGAGCAGAGAGGGGTGTATGTTGGGGAGAGCAGAGAGGGGTGTATGTTGGGGAGAGCAGAGAGGGGTGTATGTTGGGGAGAGCAGAGAGGGGTGTATGTTGGGGAGAGCAGAGAGGGGTGTATATTGGGGAGAGCAGGGAGGGGTGTATATTGGGGAGAGCAGAGAGGGGTGTATATTGGGGAGAGCAGAGAGGGGTGTATATTGGGGAGAGCAGAGAGTGGTGTATATTGGGGAGAGCAGAGAGGGGTGTATATTGGGGAGAGCAGAGAGGGGTGTATATTGGGGAGAGCAGGGAGGGGTGTATATTGGGGAGAGCAGGGAGGGGTGTATGTTGGGGAGAGCAGAGAGGGGTGTATGTTGGGGAGAGCAGAGAGGGGTGTATGTTGGGGAGAGCAGGGAGGGGTGTATGTTGGGGAGAGCAGGGAGGGGTGTATATTGGGGAGAGCAGGGAGGGGTGTATATTGGGGAGAGCAGGGAGGGGTGTATATTGGGGAGAGCAGAGAGGGGTGTATATTGGGGAGAGCAGGGAGGGGTGTATATTGGGGAGAGCAGGGAGGGGTGTATATTGGGGAGAGCAGGGAGGGGTGTATATTGGGGAGAGCAGGGAGGGGTGTATATTGGGGAGAGCAGGGAGGGGTGTATATTGGGGAGAGCAGGGAGGGGTGTATATTGGGGAGAGCAGGGAGGGGTGTATATTGGGGAGAGCAGGGAGGGGTGTATATTGGGGAGAGCAGGGAGGGGTGTATATTGGGGAGAGCAGGGAGGGGTGTATATTGGGGAGGGGTGTATATTGGGGAGAGCAGGGAGGGGTGTATATTGGGGAGAGCAGGGAGGGGTGTATATTGGGGAGAGCAGGGAGGGGTGTATATTGGGGAGAGCAGGGAGGGGTGTATATTGGGGAGAGCAGGGAGGGGTGTATATTGGGGAGAGCAGGGAGGGGTGTATATTGGGGAGAGCAGAGAGGGGTGTATATTGGGGAGAGCAGAGAGGGGTGTATATTGGGGAGAGCAGAGAGGGGTGTATATTGGGGAGAGCAGAGAGGGGTGTATATTGGGGAGAGCAGAGAGGGGTGTATATTGGGGAGAGCAGAGAGGGGTGTATATTGGGGAGAGCAGGGAGGGGTGTATATTGGGGAGAGCAGGGAGGGGTGTATATTAGTTAAGGTTCTCACTTTAGGATGACTCCTTCGGCTGGGACGTTGGACAGCTTCATTTCTTTAATGTCTGGCTGAGAGAGGAAACCAATCCGAAAATCCTGACAATGGGAGGAGGGAGAGTGTGGTTAGCGGATGTGTGTGATGTTTATATGAGCCCATCATATGTCCTGTCCCCCACCTGAGTTGAATGCTGCAGGATGCCCCTCAGCCTCTCCTGGACGCGTCTCACCAGCTCCAGGCCACTATTGTACTTGTTGGAGCTGAGCAGACGCACACTGGACGCCATGTCTTCACTCTGCAGGAGCGTGTCCTCTGGGGACAGAAGCAGAATCATTCAGCGGCACCCTTTACAATGAGCCGCCGCCCCTTACAATGAGCCGCCGCCCCTTACAATGAGCCGCCGCCCCTTACAATGAGCCGCCGCCCTTTACAATGAGCCGCCGCCCCTTCCAATGAGCCGCCGCCCCTTCCAATGAGCCGCCGCCCTTTACAATGAGCCGCCGCCCTTTACAATGAGCCGCCGCCCCTTACAATGAGCCGCCGCCCCTTACAATGAGCCGCCGCCCCTTACAATGAGCCGCCGCCCCTTACAATGAGCCGCCGCCCCTTACAATGAGCCGCCGCCCTTTACAATGAGCCGCCGCCCCTTACAATGAGCCGCCGCCCCTTACAATGAGCCGCCGCCCCTTAAAATGAGCCGCCGCCCCTTACAATGAGCCGCCGCCCCTTACAATGAGCCTCCGCCCCTTACAATGAGCCGCCGCCCCTTACAATGAGCCGCCGCCCCTTACAATGAGCCGCCGCCCCTTACAATGAGCCGCCGCCCCTAACAATGAGCCGCCGCCCCTTACAATGAGCCGCCGCCCCTTACAATGAGCCGCCGCCCCTTACAATGAGCCGCCGCCCCTTACAATGAGCTGCCACCTAGTTTTATATTGAAGATAATTGCAGCGGGGCTTCTAAATTTAGTGACATTCTATAAGGAGGGGCTTGGAGAGAGAGGCGGGGCTTCTAAATTCAGTGACATTCTATAAGGAGGGGCTTGGAGAGAGAGGCGGGGCTTCTAAATTCAGTGACATTCTATAAGGAGGGGCTTGGAGAGAGAGGCGGGGCTTCTAAATTCAGTGACATTCTATAAGGAGGGGCTTGGAGAGAGAGGCGGGGCTTCTAAATTCAGTGACATTTCTAAGGAGGGGCTTGGAGAGAGAGGCGGGGCTTCTATATTCAGTGACATTCTATAAGGAGGGGCTTGGAGAGAGAGGCGGGGCTTCTATATTCAGTGACATTCTATAAGGAGGGGCTTGGAGAGAGAGGCGGGGCTTCTATATTCAGTGACATTCTATAAGGAGGGGCTTTGAGAGAGAGGCGGGGCTTCTATATTCAGTGACATTCTATAAGGAGGGGCTTGGAGAGAGAGGCCGGGCTGTTGCTATAGTAACAGCAGTAATTGTATTACACTTTACTAGCAGTGTTTAGGAATTTGCTTCTTTGACTGCAGCTTTAGAGATGGGATAAAGCTTGATCTGTGTGATCACATGATCATCTCTCCTCCCCAGTGATTGGCTGTGTGGAAAGTCACATTGGACTGACGCCTCACCCAGCAGGATCTGGAGAGCGCTGACATGAAGCTCCAAGTTTTCTGTCTGTGATTCCAGCACGTCCAGCCGCTCCGAATCCTGATTGTAATAACTATAGACGCAGGAATATCCCAGCACCTGGAAACACACAGATAGGTGTGACGGGAGCTCAGAAAGGGGTCAGAACGGAGGGGTTCAGAGTGCAAGGGGTCGGTACCAGGTCGGTAGGGGAGGTCAGAGCACGTTGGGGGGTTTAGAGGCCAGAGCGCGTTTGGGGGGTTTAGAGGCCAGAGCGCATTGGGGGGGTTTAGAGGTCAGAGCGCATTGGGGGGGTTTAGAGGTCAGAGCGCGTTTGGGGAGGTCAGAGCGCGTTGGGGGGGTTTAGAGGTCAGAGCGCGTTGGGGGGGTTTAGAGGTCAGAGCGCGTTGGGGGGTTTAGAGGTCAGAGCGCGTTGGGGGGGTTTAGAGGTCAGAGCGCGTTGGGGGGGTTTAGAGGTCAGAGCGCGTTGGGGGGGTTTAGAGGTCAGAGCACGTTGGGGGGTTTAGAGGTCAGAGCGCGTGGGGGGGGGGTTTAGAGGTCAGAGCACGTAAGGGAGTTTAGAAGTCAGAGCACGTTGGGGGGTTTAGAGGTCAGAGCACGTTGGGGGGTTTAGAGGTCAGAGCGCGTTGGGGGGTTTAGAGGTCAGAGCACGTAAGGGAGTTTAGAAGTCAGAGCACGTTGGGGGGTTTAGAGGTCACAGCGCGTTGGGGGGGGTTTTAGAGGTCAGAGCACGTAAGGGAGTTTAGAAGTCAGAGCACGTTGGGGAGTTTAGAAGTCAGAGCACGTTGGGGGGTTTAGAGGTCAGAGCACGTTGGGGGGTTTAGAGGTCAGAGCACGTTGGGGGGTTTAGAGGTCAGAGCACGTTGGGGGGTTTAGAGGTCAGAGCACGTTGGGGGGTTTAGAGGTCAGAGCACGTAAGGGAGTTTAGAAGTCAGAGCACGTTGGGGGGTTTAGAGGTCAGAGCACGTTGGGGGGTTTAGAGGTCAGAGCGCGTTGGGGGGTTTAGAGGTCAGAGCACGTAAGGGAGTTTAGAAGTCAGAGCACGTTGGGGGGTTTAGAGGTCACAGCGCGTTGGGGGGGGTTTTAGAGGTCAGAGCACGTAAGGGAGTTTAGAAGTCAGAGCACGTTGGGGAGTTTAGAAGTCAGAGCACGTTGGGGGGTTTAGAGGTCAGAGCACGTTGGGGGGTTTAGAGGTCAGAGCACGTTGGGGGGTTTAGAGGTCAGAGCACGTTGGGGGGTTTAGAGGTCAGAGCACGTTGGGGGGTTTAGAGGTCAGAGCACGTTGGGGGGTTTAGAGGTCAGAGCACGTTGGGGGGTTTAGAGGTCAGAGCACGTTGGGGGGTTTAGAGGTCAGAGCACGTTGGGGGGTTTAGAGGTCAGAGCACGTTGGGGGGTTTAGAGGTCAGAGCACGTTGGGGGGTTTAGAGGTCAGAGCACGTTGGGGGGTTTAGAGGTCAGAGCACGTTGGGGGGTTTAGAGGTCAGAGCACGTTGGGGGTTTTAGAGGTCAGAGCACGTTGGGGGGTTTAGAGGTCAGAGCACGTTGGGGGGTTTAGAGGTCAGAGCACGTTGGGGGGTTTAGAGGTCAGAGCACGTTGGGGGGTTTAGAGGTCAGAGCACGTTGGGGGGTTTAGAGGTCAGAGCACGTTGGGGGGTTTAGAGGTCAGAGCACGTTGGGGGGTTTAGAGGTCAGAGCACGTTGGGGGGTTTAGAGGTCAGAGCACGTTGGGGGGTTTAGAGGTCAGAGCACGTTGGGGGGTTTAGAGGTCAGAGCACGTTGGGGGGTTTAGAGGTCAGAGCACGTTGGGGGGTTTAGAGGTCAGAGCACGTTGGGGGGTTTAGAGGTCAGAGCACGTTGGGGGGTTTAGAGGTCAGAGCGTGTTGGGGGGTTTAGAGGTCAGAGCACGTTGGGGGGTTTAGAGGTCAGAGCACGTTGGGGGGTTTAGAGGTCAGAGCACGTTGGGGGGTTTAGAGGTCAGAGCACGTTGGGGGGTTTAGAGGTCAGAGCACGTTGGGGGGTTTAGAGGTCAGAGCGTGTTGGGGGGTTTAGAGGTCAGAGCGTGTTGGGGGGTTTAGAGGTCAGAGCGTGTTGGGGGGTTTAGAGGTCAGAGCGTGTTGGGGGGTTTAGAGGTCAGAGCGTGTTGGGGGGTTTAGAGGTCAGAGCGTGTTGGGGGGTTTAGAGGTCAGAGCGTGTTGGGGGGTTTAGAGGTCAGAGCGTGTTGGGGGGTTTAGAGGTCAGAGCGTGTTGGGGGGTTTAGAGGTCAGAGCGTGTTGGGGGGTTTAGAGGTCAGAGCGTGTTGGGGGGTTTAGAGGTCAGAGCGTGTTGGGGGGTTT
Organism: Pelodytes ibericus; assembly: GCA_036172795.1. NCBI lineage: Eukaryota > Metazoa > Chordata > Amphibia > Anura > Pelodytidae > Pelodytes > Pelodytes ibericus. The sequence continues at coordinate 3,168,354 of CM069862.1, read as the reverse complement.
AGAGGTCAGAGCGTGTTGGGGGGTTTAGAGGTCAGAGCATGTTGGGGGGTTTAGAGGTTAGAGCGTGTTGGGGGGTTTAGAGGTTGGCCCATATGGTGGTTTGGTGGTCGACAGAGGTCGGAGGTCGTTGAGGGGGTTTTAGTGGAGAGAGGCATGGAATGGCGGCATGGTCACCTTGCGGCTTAGCTCCAGGACATTGCACGCAGTAATAAGGAGAGTCAGTGAGCGCAGGGGAGGCTCCTCGCTCAGAACACACAGGCGTTTCCGCAGAGACACAGCAAAGTCCTAACCAGAGAATGACAAATAGAAACATCAATAAAGCGGCAGGAGGCAGCCGGTGGGAGTGCTGGGGGGAAATCTACCTTGGCCTGGTGCTGGAAAGTGCATCTCTCATCAAAATCCTGGAATCTCTTCTCCTGCCGAGCGGCTTTACTGACCTGCAAGAAATCATTGACACATATCAAGCCCCACAGCACACCTGGGTCGGGGGGATGAGGAGTCCCTCCTACACCTGGTGCGCTTACCATGGCTGAGCAGTTGTAATAATCTTTGTGGGTCGGTTTCCAGGGTTTGAGGCATCGCCAGCAGAATCCATGGTTACATTTGGCACAGGTCATACTGAGAGACAAGAGAGAGAGCGCAGGTCATACTGAGAGACAAGAGAGAGAGCGCAGGTCATACTGAGAGACAAGAGAGAGAGCGCAGGTCATACTGAGAGACAAGAGAGAGAGAGCACAGGTCATACTGAGAGACAAGAGAGCGCAGGTCATACTGAGAGACAAGAGAGAGAGCGCAGGTCATACTGAGAGACAAGAGAGAGAGCGCAGGTCATACTGAGAGACAAGAGAGAGAGCGCAGGTCATACTGAGAGACAAGAGAGAGAGCGCAGGTCATACTGAGAGACAAGAGAGAGAGCGCAGGTCATACTGAGAGACAAGAGAGAGAGCGCAGGTCATACTGAGAGACAAGAGAGAGAGCGCAGGTCATACAGAGAGACAAGAGAGAGAGCGCAGGTCATACAGAGAGACAAGAGAGAGAGCGCAGGTCATACTGAGAGACAAGAGAGAGAGCGCAGGTCATACTGAGAGACAAGAGAGAGCGCAGGTCATACTGAGAGACAAGAGAGAGCGCAGGTCATACTGAGAGACAAGAGAGAGAGCGCAGGTCATACTGAGAGACAAGAGAGAGAGCGCAGGTCATACTGAGAGACAAGAGAGAGAGCGCAGGTCATACTGAGAGACAAGAGAGAGAGCGCAGGTCATACTGAGAGACAAGAGAGAGAGCGCAGGTCATACTGAGAGACAAGAGAGAGAGCGCAGGTCATACTGAGAGACAAGAGAGAGAGCGCAGGTCATACTGAGAGACAAGAGAGAGAGCGCAGGTCATACTGAGAGACAAGAGAGAGAGCGCAGGTCATACTGAGAGACAAGAGAGAGCGCAGGTCATACTGAGAGACAAGAGAGAGCGCAGGTCATACTGAGAGACAAGAGAGAGAGCGCAGGTCATACTGAGAGACAAGAGAGAGAGCGCAGGTCATACTGAGAGACAAGAGAGAGAGCGCAGGTCATACTGAGAGACAAGAGAGAGAGCGCAGGTCATACTGAGAGACAAGAGAGAGCGCAGGTCATACTGAGAGACAAGAGAGAGCGCAGGTCATACTGAGAGACAAGAGAGAGAGCGCAGGTCATACCGAGAGACAAGAGAGAGAGCGCAGGTCATACCGAGAGACAAGAGAGAGAGCGCAGGTCATACCGAGAGACAAGAGAGAGCGCAGGTCATACTGAGAGACAAGAGAGAGAGCGCAGGTCATACTGAGAGACAAGAGAGAGAGCGCAGGTCATACTGAGAGACAAGAGAGAGAGCGCAGGTCATACCGAGAGACAAGAGAGAGAGCGCAGGTCATACCGAGAGACAAGAGAGAGAGCGCAGGTCATACCGAGAGACAAGAGAGAGAGCGCAGGTCATACTGAGAGACAAGAGAGAGAGCGCAGGTCATACTGAGAGACAAGAGAGAGAGAGCGCAGGTCATACTGAGAGACAAGAGAGAGCGCAGGTCATACTGAGAGACAAGAGAGAGCGCAGGTCATACTGAGAGACAAGAGAGAGAGCGCAGGTCATACTGAGAGACAAGAGAGAGAGCGCAGGTCATACTGAGAGACAAGAGAGAGAGCGCAGGTCATACTGAGAGACAAGAGAGAGAGCGCAGGTCATACTGAGAGACAAGAAAGAGCGCAGGTCATACTGAGAGACAAGAGAGAGAGCGCAGGTCATACTGAGAGACAAGAGAGTGCAGGTCATACTGAGAGACAAGAGAAGGAGAGAGCGCAGGTCATACTGAGAGACAAGAGAGTGCAGGTCATACTGAGAGACAAGAGAGAGAGGGCAGAGGTCATACTGAGAGACAAGAGAAGGAGAGAGCGCAGGTCATACTGAGAGACAAGAGAAGGAGAGAGCGCAGGTCATACTGAGAGACAAGAGAGTGCAGGTCATACTGAGAGACAAGAGAGAGAGGGCAGGTCATACTGAGAGACAAGAGAGAGGGCAGGTCATACTGAGAGACAAGAGAGAGAGCGCAGGTCATACTGAGAGACAAGAGAGAGAGCGCAGGTCATACTGAGAGACAAGAGAGAGAGCGCAGGTCATACTGAGAGACAAGAGAGTCGCAGGTCATACTGAGAGACAAGAGAGTCGCAGGTCATACTGAGAGACAAGAGAGAGAGCGCAGGTCATGCTGAGAGACAAGAGAAGGAGAGAGCGCAGGTCATACTGAGAGACAAGAGAGTGCAGGTCATACTGAGAGACAAGAGAGAGAGGGCAGGTCATACTGAGAGACAAGAGAGAGGGCAGGTCATACTGAGAGACAAGAGAGAGAGCAGGTCATACTGAGAGACAAGAGAGAGCGCAGGTCATACTGAGAGACAAGAGAGAGCGCAGGTCATACTGAGAGACAAGAGAGAGCGCAGGTCATACTGAGAGACAAGAGAGAGCGCAGGTCATACTGAGAGACAAGAGAGAGCGCAGGTCATACTGAGAGACAAGAGAGAGCGCAGGTCATACTGAGAGACAAGAGAGAGCGCAGGTCATACTGAGAGACAAGAGAGAGCGCAGGTCATACTGAGAGACGAAAGAGAGCGCGCAGGTCATACTGAGAGACAAGAGAGCGCAGGTCATACTGAGAGACAAGAGAGAGAGCGCAGGTCATACTGAGAGACAAGAGAGAGAGAGAGAGAGCACAGGTCATACCAAGAGAGCGTGCAGGTCATTCAGAGGGAGGGAGAGTGAGCACGTCATATGGAGTCATAAACAGGAGACCCCACAGACACATTTAAAACGTTCTCTCTGATTTGCTGACACAATGTATAGATCATTGGTTATTCTATACATTCAGAGTATCAGCAGTGTCATGTTCTACCCATTCACCCATGTGCAGTCTCATCCACACTTTGTCTAATCATTTCAGTATCCTTTTCCCTTTGCTTTCTTGTCTATTATTTATGCTCATTCCGGTCTGCTAGCGTTCCAGCCCCATCTAGAGGCCCGTCCCCCCGTCTAGCAGTCCAGCCCCATCTAGAGGCCCGTCCCCCCGTCTAGCAGTCCAGCCCCATCTAGAGGCCCGTCCCCCCCGTCTAGCAGTCCAGCCCCATCTAGAGTCCCGTCCCCCCGTCTAGCGTTCCAGCCCCATCTAGAGGTCCCGTCCCCCCGTCTAGCAGTCCAGCCCCATCTAGAGGCCCCTCCCCCCGTCTAGCAGTCCAGCCCCATCTAGAGGCCCGTCCCCCCGTCTAGCAGTCCGGCCCCTGTTGTTCCATTCCGGGTTTTCTATTTAAACCCGTATCTGTTCAGGAGGTTGGTCTCCAGTTTGTGTTGTCCTGCAGTCTGCAAGCTGTCTGTACAGGTATTATCTGCACAATGGAAATGATTTGATAATTAGGGGCACCGTGAACTAAACCCCCATCATTCCATGTCTAGTGTTAGGCTCGTTCCTGGACATTTGCATGTTTCCCTGAGTTCCTTATCCTTGGCCTCTGTGTGCTGTATACGTGACTTTTGTCTGTGCCCTGCATTGTATCGATATCATTGTTGGTATCGCTGTGCCTTGTATCGTTTAGCAGGGCTGGAACGCAAGCAGACAGGAATGATCTTTCGGTGTAATGTTTAGGTGGATGATCTTTCGGTGTAATGTTTAGGTGGATGATCTATCGGTGTAATGTTTAGGTGGATGATCTTTCGGTGTAATGTTTAGGTGGATGATCTATCGGTGTAATGTTTAGGTGGATGATCTTTCGGTGTAAGGTTTAGGTGGATGATCTATAGGTGTAAGGTTTAGGTGGATGATCTATCGGTGTAATGTTTAGGTGGATGATCTATAGGTGTAATGTTTAGGTGGATGATCTATCGGTGTAATGTTTAGGTGGATGATCTTTCGGTGTAAGTTTTAGGTGGATGATCTATCGGTGTAAGGTTTAGGTGGATGATCTTTCGGTGTAATGTTTAGGTGGATGATCTTTCGGTGTAAGGTTTAGGTGGATGATCTATAGGTGTAATGTTTAGGCGGATGATCTTTCGGTGTAATGTTTAGGCGGATGATCTTTCGGTGTAAGGTTTAGGCGGATGATCTTTCGTGTAAGGTTTAGGCGGATGATCTTTCGGTGTAAGGTTTAGACGGATGATCTTTCGGTGTAAGGTTTAGGCGGATGATCTTTCGGTGTAAGGTTTAGGCGGATGATCTTTCGGTGTAAGGTTTAGGCGGATGATCTTTCGGTGTAAGGTTTAGGCGGATGATCTTTCGGTGTAAGGTTTAGGCGGATGATCTTTCGGTGTAAGGTTTAGGCGGATGATCTTTCGGTGTAAGGTTTAGGCGGATGATCTTTCGGTGTAAGGTTTAGGCGGATGATCTTTCGGTGTAAGGTTTAGGCGGATGATCTTTCGGTGTAAGGTTTAGGCGGATGATCTTTCGGTGTAATGTTTAGGCGGATGATCTTTCGGTGTAAGGTTTAGGCGGATGATCTTTCGTGTAAGGTTTAGGCGGATGATCTTTCGTGTAAGGTTTAGGCGGATGATCTTTCGTGTAAGGTTTAGGCGGATGATCTTTCGGTGTAAGGTTTAGGTGGATGATCTTTTGGTGTAAGGTTTAGGTGGATGATCTTTCGGTGTAATGTTTAGGTGGATGATCTTTCGGTGTAAGGTTTAGGTGGATGATCTTTCGGTGTAAGGTTTAGGCGGATGACCTTTCGGGGGAAGGTTTAGGCGGATGATCTTTCGGGGTAATGTTTAGGTGGATGATCTTTCGGGGTAAGGTTTAGGCGGATGATCTTTTGGTGTAAGGTTTAGGTGGATGATCTTTCGGTGTAATGTTTAGGTGGATGATCTTTCGGTGTAAGGTTTAGGTGGATGATCTTTCGGTGTAAGGTTTAGGCGGATGATCTTTCGGGGTAATGTTTAGGCGGATGATCTTTCGGGGTAAGGTTTAGGTGGATGATCTTTCGGGGTAAGGTTTAGGTGGATGATCTTTCGGGGTAAGGTTTAGGTGGATGATCTTTCGGTGTAATGTTTAGGTGGATGATCTTTCGGTGTAATGTTTAGGCGGATGATCTATCGGTGTAAGGTTTAGGTGGATGATCTATCGGTGTAAGGTTTAGGTGGATGATCTATCGGTGTAAGGTTTAGGCGGATGATCTTTCGGTGTAATGTTTAGGTGGATGATCTTTCGGTGTAATGTTTAGGTGGATGATCTATAGGTGTAATGTTTAGGTGGATGATCTTTCGTGTAAGGTTTAGGTGGATGATCTTTCGTGTAAGGTTTAGGTGGATGATCTTTCGGTGCATCTAGCATCTCTACTCACTGCAGACATCCCTCATTCTTCTCGATGGGGGCCTGGCAGCTGGGGCAGTGCTTAGAGATGAGTTTGGTCAGGTGTTTGCTCTGAGCGTCCAGGGTCATCCCCTCGTAGAAGCCCCCGTCATCCATCCACTGGGACATGTGGCTGCAGCTGGCTGGGTAATGGGCCTGGGGAAATGACATGAGTAAGGGTGGATGTCCCTGTAATCAGAGCCAGGCACAGGAGGGGCCACTCACCTCAGGGAAACTGCAATTAAAGCAGGAAAGCCAGGAGCATTTGGAACAGGCGGCGCCGCTCCCCAGACCCTCCTTACAGAGCACACGGTCACAGCCCTGCGGATTCGTGCACCACGTCAAATTGGAACAGCTTTCCACAAAACAGCGCAGCAGCGACTTGTCATACTGCAGGAAAGCCACAACGGGGTCAGTATAACATCTATTGACTGAAAGTCCTTAATATGTACAGCTCGGAGGAGAGAAGAGAGAGGGGATAAAACATATCAGACGGAAAGCCCTTAATATGTACAGCTCGGAGGAGAGAAGAGAGAGGGGATAAAACATATCAGACTGAAAGCCCTTAATATGTACAGCTCGGAGGAGAGAAGGGAGAGGGGATAAAACATATCAGACTGAAAGACCTTAACATGTACAGCTCGGAGGAGAGAAGGGAGAGGGGATAAAAAAGACTGAAAGCCCTTAATATGTACAGCTCAGAGGAGAGAAGGGAGAGGGGATAAAAAAGACTGATAGGTCTTAATATGTGCAGCTTGGAGGAGAGAGGGGGATAAAACATATCAGACTGAAAGTCGTTAATATGTACAGCTCAGAGGAGAGAGGGGGATAAAACATATCAGACTGAAAGTCCTTAATATGTACAGCTCAGAGGAGAGAGGGGGATAAAACATATCAGACTGAAAGTCCTTAATATGTACAGCTCAGAGGAGAGAGGGGGGTAAAACATATCAGACTGAAAGCCCTTAATATGTACAGCTCGGAGGAGAGAAGGTAGAGGGGATAAAACATATCAGACTGAAAGCCCTTAATATGTACAGCTTGGAGGAGAGAAGGTAGAGGGGATAAAACATAGACTGAAAGCCCTTAATATGTACAGCTCGGAGGAGAGAAGGGAGAGGGGATAAAAAAGACTGAAAGGTCTTAATATGTGCAGCTTGGAGGAGAGAAGGGAGAGGGGGATAAAACATATCAGACTGAAAGCCCTTAATATGTACAGTTTGGAGGAGAGAAGGGAGAGGGGGATAAAACATATCAGACTGAAAGTCCTTATTATGTACAGCTCGGAGGAGAGAAGGGAGAGGGGATACAACATATCAGACTGAAAGCCCTTAACATGTACAGCTCGGAGGAGAGAAGGGAGAGGGGATACAACATATCAGACTGCAAGCCCTTAATGTACAGCTTGGAGGAGAGCAGGGAGAGGGGACAAAACAGACTGAAAGTCCTTAATATGTACAGCTCAGAGGAGAGAAGGGAGAGGGGACAAAACAGACTGAAAGTCCTTAATATGTACAGTTTGGAGGAGAGAAGGGAGAGGGGGATAAAACATATCAGACTGAAAGTCCTTATTATGTACAGCTCGGAGGAGAGAAGGGAGAGGGGATACAACATATCAGACTGAAAGCCCTTAACATGTACAGCTCGGAGGAGAGAAGGGAGAGGGGATACAACATATCAGACTGCAAGCCCTTAATGTACAGCTTGGAGGAGAGCAGGGAGAGGGGACAAAACAGACTGAAAGTCCTTAATATGTACAGCTCGGAGGAGAGAAGGGAGAGGGGGATAAAACATATCAGACTGAAAGCCCTTAATATGTACAGCTCGGAGGAGAGAAGGGAGAGGGGGATAAAACATATCAGACTGAAAGCCCTTAATATGTACAGCTCGGAGGAGAGAAGGCAGAGGGGATAAAACGTATCAGACTGAAAGCCCTTAATATGTACAGCTCGGAGGAGAGAAGGGAGAGGGGATAAAACATATCAGACTGAAAGCCCTTAATATATACAGCTCGGAGGAGAGAAGGCAGAGGGGATAAAACATATCAGACTGAAAGCCCTTAATATGTACAGCTCGGAGGAGAGAAGGAAAAGGGGATAAAACATATCAGACTGAAAGCCCTTAATATGTACAGCTCGGAGGAGAGAAAGGAGAGGGGATAAAACATATCAGACTGAAAGGCCTTAATATGTACAGCTCGGAGGAGAGAAGGGAGAGGGGATAAAACATATCAGACTGAAAGCCCTTAATATGTACAGCTCGGAGTAGAGAAGGTGAGAGTGGATAAAACATATCAGACTGAAAGGCCTTAATATGTACAGCTTGGAGGAGAGAAGGGAGAGGGGATAAAACATATCAGACTGAAAGCCCTTAATATGTACAGCTCGGAGGAGAGAAGGGAGAGGGGATAAAACATATCAGACTGAAAGGCCTTAATATGTACAGCTCAGAGGAGAGAAGGGAGAGGGGGATAAAACATATCAGACTGAAAGCCCTTAATGTACAGCTCAGAGGAGAGAAGGGAGAGGGGATAAAACATATCAGACTGAAAGCCCTTAATATGTACAGCTCGGAGGAGAGAAGGCAGAGGGGATAAAACATATCAGAATGAAAGCCCTTAATATGTACAGCTTGGAGGAGAGAAGGGAGAGGGGATAAAACATATCAGACTGAAACCCCTTAATATATACTGCTCAGAGGAGAGAAGGGAGAGGGGGATAGGCACAGATCAGAGGAGAGATGGTAGAGGGGGGCACACACACAACATGCAGATATTGGGGGATCTTCTGATACCTTCTCTATGATCTCTTTGGAGGAAATGATTTTACGGATGAAGTCTGAGGTGGGCTGTGCCAGGCAGTCCGTGGTGGGACACGTACAGTTTAGTACCAGGTTTTGTTCGATGCGAGTCGTTAGATATTCCTTCCAGCAGCTCTGGAGAAATTAAAACATCACAGAATCACGTGACTCAATCGGTGCTGAGAAGCCAAAGTAACATCCTATATATAACCAAAATAACACCCTGCAACCAAAAATAACACCCTTCAACCAAAAATAACACCCTGCAACCAAAAATAACACCCTGCAACCAAAAATAACACCCTACAACCAAAAATAACACCCTGCAACCAAAAATAACACCCTGCAACCAAAAATAACACCCTACAACCAAAAATAACACCCTACAACCAGCCTACAACCAAGAATAACACCCTACAACCAACCTACAACCAAAAATAACACCCTATATCCAAAATACTTATACTGAATATACTCCTCCTTCTCCTATTCTGTTTATACATATAGGTTTATGGTTAAATATAGTATTTGTGAGAACGAGAGGGGTTCTTGGAGTGTTTAGGGTCCTTTGTTTTAGCCTGCTGCACCTTCTTTCTTTATTTTGTCTGTACTTACCCTGCAGCAGAAGTGCCGACAGCACAGTGTAGGTGAGCTGTCTCCTGGGCTGAGTGGGCTCACACACACGGGGCAGGTGGGCAGGGAGCTCTCTGGTGGGTGAGGCTGTGGGACCTCTAGTCCGGCGGTGATGAGCAGTAACTGTGGATCGTCAGTGTATTTCTGGATCAGAAGGTCCACATCCCACTTGCAGTGGGTCAGGAGATGCTGGCCTGTGTCTGTGCTCATACTCAATGTCTCCGACACCTGGCTGACCATCTGGGACATCAGCCCCCACACTTCCTCTTGGCTTAGTGTGCGACCCATGGGGAGCAGTACTGTCTCCAGCACCCCCTGCTCTGGGCCCCCCGCGGAGCTGGAATACATCAAGGACACATCAGCATTCTGCCATAATAGAGACTGAATTAATACAGACTGTATGGGGTCGATCTGCTCCTTAACTCCATATACCAAGCCTCTCCCTCTAAATCTAAGATATGTCTAAACCAGCGTGGATAGAAATAGAGGATTTTTGAACATAAAAAAAAAAAATCCTATTTTTTTCTACTGAAATCTTTTTGGATTATTTTGATTTAGATCAAATTTATTTTAAGATAATTCTTTGGAGGAAAAATTTAACTAGATCCATTGTAATATTATAAGGTTAATCAGCATGAAATAGAGCTATGTGACACGAGGCTGGATCTTCAGTTAAATGAATACATTTAATCCAAGCTGAGAGAACTAACAAACAAAGAACACATGACATTACACACATTACCACTTAATAAACATTCATGTACATACAATCCTAGAATCTGTAGCATATAATGCTATTGTTTTAGTTAAATTATACAGTGTTACAGATCTCCAAATATGAGTGATTAAACCATTAATCTCATGTCGGAAAATATTAAAGATTATAACTACCAGTAACAATGAGTCTTAATAAGTAAACATTAGACTAGTCCATCGAATCCACCCTGGAATGAGGTGGTTTAATAGAAGGTTATTCTGTACGAGTCTGTATAATAATAATACAGACGGAGTGTGATATAAAAGGATGTACCTGGTGAATCTCAGACCTTATGGGATTATGTATAAAAGAGAGGGCTCAATAAGGAGGTTTATTTGTAGTCTGCCATGAAAGCATTTCTATTTACAGTAGTTGTAGCTTGTCTCCGGTTAGAGATGCTGAATGGTGATCATAATGCCAGCATTGACTGATAATCACAAAGACCAGGCTCCACTGCCCTACTCTCGGACTCATTCACTGAGCCCACGCCAGATGAGGGGACAGGGTGGCAAGAGATCATTACCTGCCTCACGGTTACAGGAAAAAGGACTTTCTTGCCCTTTAGGAAGGTTATATCCACAATATAGAGGATCATGGGAAATGTAGTGAATCCAGTTGGTCCACTCTACCTTGCTGGGGAGGACTTGACAGCAGTGCACACCTTCTTGCTGGAGCTGTGGAAGCCGATGTTGGCCCTGCCCTTGTGTGGGGTGGAGGGGATGTTTGAAAGATAGTCCAGGATGTGTGGGCTATCCTCACTCCGTCTCACGTAGCCTTGGCTGATGAGGTGCATGATGCAGGACAAGACGTCAGTGTTACTACAGCCGAAGCTCATCAGTTTCACACTCTGTTTCCTGGACTCCAGTTTGCGACAAGCCTCGGTCACCTAGCGAAATAGAGGGGGTTATAACAGGTGGGCCAAAGAAATAACATACAGAAACAAACTGCTGACCTTATTCTCAACAGCAAGTAATGCCTCACTCAACCTGGGGACTGTCTAATATAATGACCTCTAACCTAGGAAACCAGGAGATCCCCCTCCCCGACATCCTTATACCATGGACACCAGGAGATCCCCCTCCCAGACATCCTTATACCATGGACACCAGGAGATCCCCCTCCCAGACATCCTTATACCATGGACACCAGGAGATCCCCCTCCCAGACATCCTTATACCATGGACACCAGGAGATCCCCCTCCCAGACATCCATATACCATGGACACCAGGAGATCCCCCTCCCAGACATCCTTATACCATGGACACCAGGAGATCCACCTCCCAGACATCCTTATACCATGGACACCAGGAGATCCCCCTCCCAGACATCCTTATACTATGGACACCAGGAGATCCCCCTCCCCGACATCCTTATACCATGGACACCAGGAGATCCCCCTCCCCGACTCCTTATACCACGGACACCAGAAGATCCCCCTCCCAGACATCCTTATACCATGGAGACCAGGAGATCCCTCCATGATCTTATCATGGTCCCCTGGAGAACCCTCACTGAGATCTACCTTGAAGACCAGGTTGTCAATGTGAATCTCGTTCTCTTCTTTCATGATCTGGGTGATCAGACAGAAGATGATGTTTCGTTTTCTTTCCAGTGAACATCCTTCATCCTCCTCCACATTGAGATAGATCTGCTTGGGGAGCAACTGGAAAACCTTGCCTGGACCCCGGACTATCAATTCCTTATCATTCAAACACAGACGCCCTGTAAGAGCGAGGGAGAGAGCGACTCAGGGGAGCGAGGGAGAGCGAGACTCAGGGGAGCGAGGGAGAGCGAGACTCAGGGGAGCGAGGGAGAGCGAGACTCAGGGGAGCGAGGGAGAGCGAGACTCAGGGGAGCGAGGGAGAGAGCGACTCAGGGGAGCGAGGGAGAGAGCGACTCAGGGGAGCGAGCGACTAAGGGGAGCGAGGGAGAGAGCGACTCAGGGGAGCGAGCGACTCAGGGGAGCGAGGGAGAGAGCGACTCAGGGGAGCGAGCGACTCAGGGGAGCGAGGGAGAGAGCGACTCAGGGGAGCGAGCGACTCAGGGGAGCGAGGGAGAGAGCGACTCAGGGGAGCGAGCGACTCAGGGGAGCGAGCGACTCAGGGGAGCGAGGGAGAGAGAGCGACTCAGGGGAGCGAGGGAGAGAGAGCGACTCAGGGGAGCGAGGGAGAGAGAGCGACTCAGGGGAGCGAGGGAGAGAGAGCGACTCAGGGGAGCGAGGGAGAGAGAGCGACTCAGGGGAGCGAGGGAGAGAGAGCGACTCAGGGGAGCGAGGGAGAGAGAGCGACTCAGGGGAGCGAGGGAGAGAGAGCGACTCAGGGGAGCGAGGGAGAGAGAGCGACTCAGGGGAGCGAGGGAGAGAGAGCGACTCAGGGGAGCGAGGGAGAGAGAGCGACTCAGGGGAGCGAGAGCGACTCAGGGGAGCGAGAGCGACTCAGGGGAGCGAGAGCGACTCAGGGGAGCGAGAGCGACTCAGGGGAGAGAGAGCGACTCAGGGGAGAGAGAGCGACTCAGGGGAGCGAGAGCGACTCAGGGGAGCGAGAGCGACTCAGTGGAGCGAGAGCGACTCAGGGGAGCGAGGGAGAGCGAGCGAGCGACTCAGGGGAGCGAGGGAGAGCGAGCGAGCGACTCAGGGGAGCGAGGGAGAGCGAGCGAGCGACTCAGGGGAGCGAGGGAGAGCGAGCGAGCGACTCAGGGGAGCGAGGGAGAGCGAGCGAGCGACTCAGGGGAGCGAGGGAGAGCGAGCGAGCGACTCAGGGGAGCGAGGGAGAGCGAGCGAGCGACTCAGGGGAGCGAGGGAGAGCGAGCGAGCGACTCAGGGGAGCGAGGGAGAGCGAGCGAGCGACTCAGGGGAGCGAGGGAGAGCGAGCGAGCGACTCAGGGGAGCGAGGGAGAGCGAGCGAGCGACTCAGGGGAGCGAGGGAGAGCGAGCGAGCGACTCAGGGGAGCGAGGGAGAGCGAGCGACTCAGGGGAGCGAGGGAGAGCGAGCGACTCAGGGGAGCGAGGGAGAGCGAGCGACTCAGGGGAGCGAGCGACTCAGGGGAGCGAGAGCGACTCAGGGGAGCGAGAGCGACTCAGGGGAGCGAGAGCGACTCAGGGGAGCGAGAGCGACTCAGGGGAGCGAGGGAGAGAGAGCGACTCAGGGGAGCGAGGGAGAGAGAGCGACTCGGGAGCGAGAGCGACTCAGGGGAGCGAGGGAGAGAGAGCGACTCGGGAGCGAGAGCGACTCAGGGGAGCGAGGGAGAGAGCGACTCAGGGGAGCGAGAGCGACTCAGGGGAGCGAGGGAGAGCGAGCGACTCAGGGGAGCGAGGGAGAGCGAGCGACTCAGGGGAGCGAGCGACTCAGGGGAGCGAGGGAGAGAGAGCGACTCAGGGGAGCGAGGGAGAGAGAGCGACTCAGGGGAGCGAGGGAGAGAGAGCGACTCAGGGGAGCGAGGGAGAGAGAGCGACTCAGGGGAGCGAGGGAGAGAGAGCGACTCAGGGGAGCGAGAGCGACTCAGGGGAGCGAGGGAGCGAGAGCGACTCAGGGGAGCGAGAGCGACTCAGGGGAGCGAGAGCGACTCAGGGGAGCGAGGGAGAGAGCGACTCAGGGGAGCGAGCGACTCAGGGGAGCGAGGGAGAGAGCGACTCAGGGGAGCGAGCGACTCAGGGGAGCGAGGGAGAGAGAGCGACTCAGGGGAGCGAGGGAGAGAGAGCGACTCAGGGGAGCGAGGGAGAGAGAGCGACTCAGGGGAGCGAGGGAGAGAGAGCGACTCAGGGGAGCGAGGGAGAGAGAGCGACTCAGGGGAGCGAGGGAGAGAGAGCGACTCAGGGGAGCGAGGGAGAGAGAGCGACTCAGGGGAGCGAGGGAGAGAGAGCGACTCAGGGGAGCGAGGGAGAGAGAGCGACTCAGGGGAGCGAGGGAGAGAGAGCGACTCAGGGGAGCGAGGGAGAGAGCGCGACTCAGGGGAGCGAGGGAGAGAGAGCGACTCAGGGGAGCGAGGGAGAGAGAGCGACTCAGGGGAGCGAGGGAGAGAGAGCGACTCAGGGGAGCGAGGGAGAGAGAGCGACTCAGGGGAGCGAGGGAGAGAGAGCGACTCAGGGGAGCGAGGGAGAGAGAGCGACTCAGGGGAGCGAGGGAGAGAGAGCGACTCAGGGGAGCGAGGGAGAGAGAGCGACTCAGGGGAGCGAGGGAGAGAGAGCGACTCAGGGGAGCGAGGGAGAGAGAGCGACTCAGGGGAGCGAGGGACTCAGGGGAGCGAGGGAGAGCGAGCGACTCAGGGGAGCGAGGGAGAGAGAGCGACTCAGGGGAGCGAGGGAGAGAGAGCGACTCAGGGGAGCGAGGGAGAGCGAGCGACTCAGGGGAGCGAGGGAGAGCGAGCGACTCAGGGGAGCGAGGGAGAGCGAGCGACTCAGGGGAGCGAGGGAGAGCGAGCGACTCAGGGGAGCGAGGGAGAGCGAGCGACTCAGGGGAGCGAGGGAGAGAGAGCGACTCAGGGGAGCGAGGGAGAGAGAGCGACTCAGGGGAGCGAGGGAGAGCGAGCGACTCAGGGGAGCGAGGGAGAGCGAGCGACTCAGGGGAGCGAGGGAGAGCGAGCGACTCGGGGGAGCGAGGGACAGCGACTCGGGAGAGCGAGCGACTCAGGGGAGCGAGGGACAGCGACTCAGGGGAGCGAGGGAGAGCGACTCAGGGGAGCGAGGGAGAGCGACTCAGGGGAGCGAGGGAGAGAGATTGTGAAGGAGACATCATGGCTCTTACCTTTCTGGTTGTGGTTGAGAATGCCGCCCTTGGCTGTCAGAGGAGTTAGCGCATGGCTCAGGAGGATGGGCGACAGCCCAGTAGATTGAAGAATGGATTCCTCGCAAATTTCCTGGGAATAAAAAAACATTTCATATAGAAGATAAATACCTGGTTTGGTCATTACCTCAATGTCATTCCCACAACTGCACCGCGTCACTGCGCCAGACCACACCCAACTGCACCGCGCCAGACCACACCCAACTGCACCGCGTCACTGCGCCAGACGACAACCAACTGAACCGCGTCACTGCGCCAGACCACACCCAACTGCACCGCGTCACTGCGCCAGACCACACCCAACTGCACCGCGTCACCGCGCCAGACCACACCCAACTGCACCGCGTCACTGCGCCAGACGACAACCAACTGAACCGCGTCACTGCGCCAGACGACAACCAACTGAACCGCGTCACTGCGCCAGACCACACCCAACTGAACCGCATCACTGCGCCAGACGAAAACCAACTGAACCGCGTCACTGCGCCAGACCACACCCAACTGAACCGCATCACTGCGCCAGACGACAACCAACTGCACCGCGTCACTGTCAGACCACACCCAACTGCACCGCGTCACTGCGGCAGACCACACCCAACTGCACCGCGTCACTGCGCCAGACCACACCCAACTGAACCGCATCACTGCGCCAGACCACACTCAACTGAACCGCGTCACTGTCAGACCACACCCAACTGCACCGCGTCACTGCGCCAGACCACACCCAACTGCACCGCGTCACTATGTCACACCCAACTGCACCGCGTCACTATGTCACACCCAACTGAACCGCGTCACTATGTCACACCCAACTGAACCGCGTCACGCCACATCCAAGTGAACCGCGTCACTATGTCAAGCCACACCCAACTGCACCGCGTCACTATGTCAGACCACACCCAACTGCACCGCGTCACTATGTCAGACCACACCCAACTGCACCGCGTCACTGTCAGACCACACCCAACTGCACCGCGTCACTATGTCAGACCACACCCAACTGCACCGCGTCACTATGTCAGACCACAACCAACTGCACCGCGTCACTATGTCAGACCACAACCAACTGCACCGCGTCACTATGTCAGACCACACCCAACTGCACCGCGTCACTGTCAGACCACACCCAACTGCACCGCGTCACTATGTCAGACCACACCCAACTGCACCGCGTCACTATGTCAGACCACACCCAACTGCACCGCGTCACTATGTCAGACCACAACCAACTGCACCGTGTCACTATGTCAGACCACAACCAACTGCACCGCGTCACTATGTCAGACCACAACCAACTGCACCGTGTCACTATGTCAGACCACAACCAACTGCACCGCGTCACTATGTCAGACCACACCCAACTGCACCGCGTCACTATGTCAGACCACACCCAACTGCACCGCGTCACTATGTCAGACCACACCCAACTGCACCGCGTCACTATGTCAGACCACACCCAACTGCACCGCGTCACTATGTCAGACCACACCCAACTGCACCGCGTCACTGTCAGACCACACCCAACTGCACCGCGTCACTATGTCAGACCACACCCAACTGCACCGCGTCACTATGTCAGACCACACCCAACTGCACCGCGTCACTATGTCAGACCACACCCAACTGCACCGCGTCACTGTCAGACCACACCCAACTGCACCGCGTCACTATGTCAGACCACAACCAACTGCACCGCGTCACTATGTCAGACCACAACCAACTGCACCGCGTCACTATGTCAGACCACACCCAACTGCACCGCGTCACTATGTCAGACCACACCCAACTGCACCGCGTCACTATGTCAGACCACACCCAACTGCACCGCGTCACTATGTCAGACCACACCCAACTGCACCGCGTCACTATGTCAGACCACACCCAACTGCACCGCGTCACTATGTCAGACCACACCCAACTGCACCGCGTCACTATGTCAGACCACACCCAACTGCACCGCGTCACTGTGTCAGACCACACCCAACTGCACCGCGTCACTGTGTCAGACCACACCCAACTGCACCGCGTCACTGTGTCAGACCACACCCAACTGCACCGCGTCACTATGTCAGACCACACCCAACTGCACCGCGTCACTGTCAGACCACACCCAACTGCACCGCGTCACTATGTCAGACAACACCCAACTGCACCGCGTCACTATGTCAGACCACACCCAACTGCACCGCGTCACTATGTCAGACCACACCCAACTGCACCGCGTCACTGTGTCAGACCACAACCAACTGCACCGCGTCACTGTGTCAGACCACAACCAACTGCACCGCGTCACTGTGTCAGACCACACCCAACTGCACCGCGTCACTGTGTCAGACCACAACCAACTGCACCGCGTCACTGTGTCAGACCACACCCAACTGCACCGCGTCACTATGTCAGACCACACCCAACTGCACCGCGTCACTATGTCAGACCACAACCAACTGCACCGCGTCACTATGTCAGACCACACCCAACTGCACCGCGTCACTATGTCAGACCACACCCAACTGCACCGCGTCACTATGTCAGACCACACCCAACTGCACCGCGTCACTATGTCAGACCACACCCAACTGCACCGCGCCACTGTCAGACCACACCCAACTGCACCGCGTCACTATGTCAGACCACACCCAACTGCACCGCGTCACTGTCAGACCACAACCAACTGCACCGCGTCACTATGTCAGACCACACCCAACTGCACCGCGTCACTATGTCAGACCACACCCAACTGCACCGCGTCACTATGTCAGACCACACGCAACTGCACCGCGTCACTATGTCAGACAACACCCAACTGCACCGCGTCACTATGTCAGACCACACCCAACTGCACCGCGTCACTATGTCAGACCACACCCAACTGCACCGCGTCACTGTGTCAGACCACAACCAACTGCACCGCGTCACTGTGTCAGACCACAACCAACTGCACCGCGTCACTGTGTCAGACCACACCCAACTGCACCGCGTCACTGTGTCAGACCACAACCAACTGCACCGCGTCACTGTGTCAGACCACACCCAACTGCACCGCGTCACTATGTCAGACCACACCCAACTGCACCGCGTCACTATGTCAGACCACAACCAACTGCACCGCGTCACTATGTCAGACCACACCCAACTGCACCGCGTCACTATGTCAGACCACACCCAACTGCACCGCGTCACTATGTCAGACCACACCCAACTGCACCGCGTCACTATGTCAGACCACACCCAACTGCACCGCGCCACTGTCAGACCACACCCAACTGCACCGCGTCACTATGTCAGACCACACCCAACTGCACCGCGTCACTGTCAGACCACACCCAACTGCACCGCGTCACTATGTCAGACCACACCCAACTGCACCGCGTCACTATGTCAGACCACACCCAACTGCACCGGGTCACTATGTCAGACCACACCCAACTGCACCGCGTCACTATGTCAGACCACACCCAACTGCACCGCGTCACTATGTCAGACCACACCCAACTGCACCGCGGCTGGCTGAGTGTTCAAGGCTAACCTCCTGCTGATTGAAGAGAAGTAAGATGAACATCTGCAGCGTGGAGACCCGAAGACACAAATCTCCATACTGCAGCTCTGCGTTACCCAGCCACGTCCACTGTAACCGGCGACACTGCGAGAAACCTGACCCCAGGACAGACTGACCTGCGGATACATTAATATCACACACATTGTATATATAGATATTTACTTTGGGGCATTTCCACCATGTTTGGATGTTGTCTCCTCTTTCTACACAGCCTCTAAAGCAATTTTCATTGGTATCAGCATTACATCTTGTAGGCACCAGATATGACAATACATACCATCGGCACGCCCTCACACAGACCATCGCGCACGCCCTCACACAGACCATCGGCACGCCCTCACACAGACCATCGCGCACGCCCTCACACAGACCATCGCACACGCCCTCACACAGACCATCGGCACGCCCTCACACAGACCATCGGCACGCCCTCACACAGACCATCGGCACGCCCTCACACAGACCATCGGCACGCCCTCACACAGACCATCGGCACGCCCTCACACAGACCATCGGCACGCCCTCACACAGACCATCGCGCACGCCCTCACACAGACCATCGCGCACGCCCTCACACAGACCATCGGCACGCCCTCACACAGACCATCGCGCACGCCCTCACACAGACCATCGCGCACGCCCTCACACAGACCATCGCGCACGCCCTCACACAGACCATCGCGCACGCCCTCACACAGACCATGGCGCACGCCCTCACACAGACCATCGGCACGCCCTCACACAGACCATCGCGCACGCTCTCACACAGACCATCGCGCACGCCCTCACACAGACCATCGCGCACGCCCTCACACAGACCATCGCGCACGCCCTCACACAGACCATCGCGCACGCTCTCACACAGACCATCGCGCACGCCCTCACACAGACCATCGGCACGCCCTCACACAGACCATCGCGCACGCCCTCACACAGACCATCGGCACGCCCTCACACAGACCATCGCGCACGCCCTCACACAGACCATCGGCACGCCCTCACACAGACCATCGCGCCAACCTCACACAGACCATCGCACACGCCCTCACACAGACCATCGCGCACGCCCTCACACAGACCATCGCGCACGCCCTCACACAGACCATCGCGCACGCCCTCACACAGACCATCGCGCACGCCCTCACACAGACCATCGCGCACGCCCTCACACAGACCAACGCGCACGCCCTCACAAAGACCATCGCACACGCCCTCACTCAGACCATCGCGCACGCCCTCACACAGACCATCGGCACGCCCTCACACAGACCATCGCGCACGCCCTCACACAGACCATCGGCACGCCCTCACACAGACCATCGCGCACGCCCTCACACAGACCATCGCGCAGACCATCGCGCACGCCCTCACACAGACCATCGCGCAGACCATCGCGCACGCCCTACCACAGACCATCGCACACGCCCTCACACAGACCATCGGCACGCCCTCACACAGACCATCGCGCACGCCCTCACACAGACCATCGGCACGCCCTCACACAGACCATCGCGCACGCCCTCACACAGACCATCGCGCAGACCATCGCGCACGCCCTCACACAGACCATCGCGCACGCCCTCACACAGACCATCGCGCACGCCCTCACACAGACCATCGCACACGCCCTCACACAGACCATCGGCACGCCCTCACACAGACCATCGGCACGCCCTCACACAGACCATCGCACACGCCCTCACTCAGACCATCGGCACGCCCTCACACAGACCATCGCGCACGCCCTCACACAGACCATCGCGCACGCCCTACCACAGACCATCGCGCACGCCCTCACACAGACCATCGGCACGCCCTCACACAGACCATCGGCACGCCCTCACACAGACCATCGCGCACGCCCTCACACAGACCATCGCGCACGCCCTCACACAGACCATCGCACACGCCCTCACACAGACCATCGCACACGCCCTCACACAGACCATCGGCACGCCCTCACACAGACCATCGGCACGCCCTCACACAGACCATCGCACACGCCCTCACACAGACCATCGCACACGCCCTCACACAGACCATCGTGCCAACCTCACACAGACCATCGCACACGCCCTCACACAGACCATCGCGCCAACCTCACACAGACCATCGCGCACGCCCTCACACAGACCATCGCGCACGCCCTCACACAGACCATCGCGCACGCCCTCACACAGACCATCGGCACGCCCTCACACAGACCATCGGCACGCCCTCACACAGACCATCGCGCACGCCCTCACACAGACCATCGCGCACGCCCTCACACAGACCATCGCGCCAACCTCACACAGACCATCGGCACGCCCTCACACAGACCATCGCGCACGCCCTCACACAGACCATCGCGCACGCCCTCACACAGACCATCGGCACGCCCTCACACAGACCATCGCGCCAACCTCACACAGACCATCGCGCACGCCCTCACACAGACCATCGCGCACGCCCTCACACAGACCATCGGCACGCCCTCACACAGACCATCGGCACGCCCTCACACAGACCATCGCGCCAACCTCACACAGACCATCGGCACGCCCTCACACAGACCATCGCGCACGCCCTCACACAGACCATCGCGCACGCCCTCACACAGACCATCGCGCCAACCTCACACAGACCATCGCACACGCCCTCACACAGACCATCGCACACGCCCTCACACAGACCATCGGCACGCCCTCACACAGACCATCGGCACGCCCTCACACAGACCATCACACACGCCCTCACACAGACCATCGCGCACGCCCTCACACAGACCATCGCGCACGCCCTCACACAGACCATCGCGCACGCCCTCACACAGACCATCGCGCACGCCCTCACACAGACTATCGCGCACGCCCTCACACAGACCATCGCGCACGCCCTCACACAGACCATCGCGCACGCCCTCACACAGACCATCGCGCACGCCCTCACACAGACCATCGCGCACGCCCTCACACAGACCATCGCGCACGCCCTCACACAGACCATCGCGCACGCCCTCACACAGACCATCGCGCACGCCCTCACACAGACCATCGCGCACGCCCTCACACAGACCATCGCGCCAACCTCACACAGACCATCGCGCACGCCCTCACACAGACCATCGCGCACGCCCTCACACAGACCATCGCGCCAACCTCACACAGACCATCGCGCCAACCTCACACAGACCATCGCGCACGCCCTCACACAGACCATCGCGCACGCCCTCACACAGACCATCGCGCCAACCTCACACAGACCATCGCACACGCCCTCACACAGACCATCGCGCCAACCTCACACAGACCATCGCGCACGCCCTCACACAGACCATCGCGCCAACCTCACACAGACCATCGCACACGCCCTCACACATACCATCGCGCACGCCATCACACAGACCATCGCGCCAACCTCACACAGACCATCGCACACGCCCTCACACAGACCATCGCGCACGCAATCACACAGACCATCGCGCACGCCCTCACACAGACCATCGCGCACGCCCTCACACAGACCATCGCGCACGCCCTCACACAGACCATCGCGCACGCCCTCACACAGACCATCGCGCCAACCTCACACAGACCATCGCGCCAACCTCACACAGACCATCGCGCACGCCCTCACACAGACCATCGCGCACGCCCTCACACAGACCATCGCGCCAACCTCACACAGACCATCGCACACGCCCTCACACAGACCATCGTGCACGCCCTCACACAGACCATCGCGCCAACCTCACACAGACCATCGCACACGCCCTCACACAGACCATCGCGCACGCCCTCACACAGACCATCGCGCACGCCCTCACACAGACCATCGCGCACGCCCTCACACAGACCATCGCGCCAACCTCACACAGACCATCGCGCACGCCCTCACACAGACCATCGCGCACGCCCTCACACAGACCATCGCGCACGCCCTCACACAGACCATCGCACACGCCCTCACACAGACCATCGCGCCAACCTCACACAGACCATCGCACACGCCCTCACACAGACCATCGCGCCAACCTCACACAGACCATCGCACACGCCCTCACACAGACCATCGCGCACGCCCTCACACAGACCATCGCGCACGCCCTCACACAGACCATCGCGCCAACCTCACACAGCCCATCGCGCACGCCCTCACACAGACCATCGCGCACGCCCTCACACAGACCATCGCGCACGCCCTCACACAGACCATCGCGCACGCCCTCACACAGACCATCGCGCACGCCCTCACACAGACCATCGCGCACGCCCTCACACAGACCATCGCGCCAACCTCACACAGACCATCGCACTCGCCCTCACACAGACCATCGCGCACGCCCTCACACAGAACATCGCGCACGCCCTCACACAGACCATCGAACACGCCCTCACACAGACCATCGAATACGCCCTCACACAGAACATCGCACACGCCCTCACACAGACCATCGCGCACGCCCTCACACAGAACATCGCGCACGCCCTCACACAGACCATCGAACACGCCCTCACACAGACCATCGCACACGCCCTCACACAGAACATCGCACACGCCCTCACACAGACCATCGCACACGCCCTAACACAGACCATCGCACACGCCCTCACACAGACCATCGCACACGCCCTCACACAGACCATCGCACACGCCCTCACACAGACCATCGCACACGCCCTCACACAGACCATCGCACACGCCCTCACTCAGACCATCGCACACGCCCTCACTCAGACCATCGCACACGCCCTCACACAGACCATCGCACACGCCCTCACACAGACCATCGAACACGCCCTCACACAGACCATCGAACACGCCCTCACACAGACCATCGAACACGCCCTAACACAGACCATCGAACACGCCCTCACACAGACCATCGAACACGCCCTCACACAGACCATCGAACACGCCCTAACACAGACCATCGCACCCCATCACCACACACTATAGGCATCTTTACTTTTAGAGTAGAAGTCAGAGAAGCGCTCCAAGCAGCCTGCCAGGGATTGTGGGAAATGCTTCCTGGGATCATCCATGTGGCAGAGGGCGGAGACAGCCCAGCATCTTGGAGACAGAACAGAAATCTGCACATTCAGCTCCTCCTCATCCGTGTAGTCTTCATCCATCACCTGGCCAGAGGGTGGGACAATGATGTCTCAAAACTGAATTATAACCGCGTTCTTCCACCTCTGACCCACCCTGCTCCCCTCCAGACACCTTCTCAGCTGATCTTATAGACTCCCCTGTGACGCCATGCTGCTGCTTTACCTGGCTCCCCTCCAGACACCTTCTCAGCTGATCTTATAGACTCCCCTGTGACGCCATGCTGCTGCTTTACCTGGCTCCCCTCCCGTCACCTTCTCAGCTGATCTTATAGACTCCCCTGTGACGCCATGCTGCTGCTTTACCTGGCTCCCCTCCCGTCACCTTCTCAGCTGATCTTATAGACTCCCCTGTGACGCCATGCTGCTGCTTTACCTGGCTCCCCTCCCGTCACCTTCTCAGCTGATCTTATAGACTCCCCTGTGACGCCATGCTGCTGCTTTACCTGGCTCCCCTCCCGTCACCTTCTCAGCTGATCTTATAGACTCCCCTGTGACGCCATGCTGCTGCTTTACCTGGCTCCCCTCCCGTCACCTTCTCAGCTGATCTTATAGACTCCCCTGTGACGCCATGCTGCTGCTTTACCTGGCTCCCCTCCCGTCACCTTCTCAGCTGATCTTATAGACTCCCCTGTGACGCCATGCTGCTGCTTTACCTGGCTCCCCTCCCGTCACCTTCTCAGCTGATCTTATAGACTCCCCTGTGACGCCATGCTGCTGCTTTACCTGGCTCCCCTCCCGTCACCTTCTCAGCTGATCTTATAGACTCCCCTGTGACGTCATGCTGCTGCTTTACCTGGCTCCCCTCCCGTCACCTTCTCAGCTGATCTTATAGACTCCCCTGTGACGCCATGCTGCTGCTTTACCTGGCTCCCCTCCCGTCACCTTCTCAGCTGATCTTATAGACTCCCCTGTGACGCCATGCTGCTGCTTTACCTGGCTCCCCTCCCGTCACCTTCTCAGCTGATCTTATAGACTCCCCTGTGACGCCATGCTGCTGCTTTACCTGGCTCCCCTCCAGTCACCTTCTCAGCTGATCTTATAGACTCCCCTGTGACGCCATGCTGCTGCTTTACCTGGCTCCCCTCCCGTCACCTTCTCAGCTGATCTTATAGACTCCCCTGTGACGCCATGCTGCTGCTTTACCTGGCTCCCCTCCCGTCACCTTCTCAGCTGATCTTATAGACTCCCCTGTGACGCCATGCTGCTGCTTTACCTGGCTCCCCTCCCTTCACCTTCTCAGCTGATCTTATAGACTCCCCTGTTACGCCATGCTGCTGCTTTACCTGGCTCCCCTCCAGACACCTTCTCAGCTGATCTTATAGACTCCCCTGTGACACCATGCTGCTGCTTTACCTGGCTCCCCTCCCGTCACCTTCTCAGCTGATCTTAGACTCCCCTGTGACGCCATGCTGCTGCTTTACCTGGCTCCCCTCCCGTCACCTTCTCAGCTGATCTTATAGACTCCCCTGTGATGCCATGCTGCTGCTTTACCTGGCTCCCCTCCAGTCACCTTCTCAGCTGATCTTATAGACTCCCCTGTGACGCCATGCTGCTGCTTTACCTGGCTCCCCTCCCGTCACCTTCTCAGCTGATCTTATAGACTCCCCTGTGACGCCATGCTGCTGCTTTACCTGGCTCCAGTCCAGTCACCTTCTCAGCTGATCTTATAGACTCCCCTGTGACGCCATGCTGCTGCTTTACCTGGCTCCCCTCCCGTCACCTTCTCAGCTGATCTTATAGACTCCCCTGTGACGCCATGCTGCTGCTTTACCTGGCTCCCCTCCCGTCACCTTCTCAGCTGATCTTATAGACTCCCCTGTGACGCCATGCTGCTGCTTTACCTGGCTCCCCTCCCGTCACCTTCTCAGCTGATCATATAGACTCCCCTGTGACGCCATGCTGCTGCTTTACCTGGCTCCCCTCCAGTCACCTTCTCAGCTGATCTTATAGACTCCCCCGTGACGCCATGCTGCTGCTTTACCTGGCTCCCCTCCAGTCACCTTCTCAGCTGATCTTATAGACTCCCCTGTGACGCCATGCTGCTGCTTTACCTGGCTCCCCTCCAGACACCTTCTCAGCTGATCTTATAGACTCCCCTGTGACGCCATGCTGCTGCTTTACCTGGCTCCCCTCCCGTCACCTTCTCAGCTGATCTTATAGACTCCCCTGTGACGCCATGCTGCTGCTTTACCTGGCTCCCCTCCAGACACCTTCTCAGCTGATCTTATAGACTCCCCTGTGACACCATGCTGCTGCTTTACCTGGCTCCCCTCCAGACACCTTCTCAGCTGATCTTATAGACTCCCCTGTGACGCCATGCTGCTGCTTTACCTGGCTCCCCTCCCGTCACCTTCTCAGCTGATCTTATAGACTCCCCCTGTGACACCATGCTGCTGCTTTACCTGGCTCCCCTCCCGTCACCTTCTCAGCTGATCTTATAGACTCCCCTGTGACGCCATGCTGCTGCTTTACCTGGCTCCCCTCCCGTCACCTTCTCAGCTGATCTTATAGACTCCCCTGTGACGCCATGCTGCTGCTTTACCTGGCTCCCCTCCCGTCACCTTCTCAGCTGATCTTATAGACTCCCCTGTGACGCCATGCTGCTGCTTTACCTGGCTCCCCTCCAGTCACCTTCTCAGCTGATCTTATAGACTCCCCATGTGACGCCATGCTGCTGCTTTACCTGGCTCCCCTCCAGACACCTTCTCAGCTGATCTTATAGACTCCCCCGTGACGCCATGCTGCTGCTTTACCTGGCTCCCCTCCAGACACCTTCTCAGCTGATCTTATAGACTCCCCCGTGACGCCATGCTGCTGCTTTACCTGGCTCCCCTCCCGTCACCTTCTCAGCTGATCTTATAGACTCCCCTGTGACGCCATGCTGCTGCTTTACCTGGCTCCCCTCCAGTCACCTTCTCAGCTGATCTTATAGACTCCCCTGTGACGCCATGCTGCTGCTTTACCTGGCTCCCCTCCAGTCACCATCTCAGCTGATCTTATAGACTCCCCTGTGACACCATGCTGCTGCTTTACCTGGCTCCCCTCCCGTCACCTTCTCAGCTGATCTTATAGACTCCCCCTGTGACACCATGCTGCTGCTTTACCTGGCTCCCCTCCAGTCACCTTCTCAGCTGATCTTATAGACTCCCCTGTGACGCCATGCTGCTGCTTTACCTGGCTCCCCTCCAGTCACCTTCTCAGCTGATCTTATAGACTCCCCTGTGACGCCATGCTGCTGCTTTACCTGGCTCCCCTCCCGTCACCTTCTCAGCTGATCTTATAGACTCCCCTGTGACGCCATGCTGCTGCTTTACCTGGCTCCCCTCCAGTCACCTTCTCAGCTGATCTTATAGACTCCCCTGTGACGCCATGCTGCTGCTTTACCTGGCTCCCCTCCCGTCACCTTCTCAGCTGATCTTATAGACTCCCCTGTGACACCATGCTGCTGCTTTACCTGGCTCCCCTCCCGTCACCTTCTCAGCTGATCTTATAGACTCCCCTGTGACACCATGCTGCTGCTTTACCTGGCTCTCGTCGTCCTCAGCCAGTAGTCTGGTATCAAGCTCCTGTAGGCTGTACAGATTCTGCTCTCTCTGTAGGTCGCTGGCCTCCTGCAGGTTCTTCAGCATCTGCTGTGGGAATCGATTTGGGAAACAAATGCCAATGTGATCCACCACAAAGTCCTCCAGCCAGCAGGGGCCGAGAGAGAGGAGCCGATCCGCCAAGTAATGCCTGCAACAAAGAGCATTATGGGAAACAGAACACACACACACTGCCAGAAACACAGAGCATTATGGGAAACAGAACACACACACACTGCCAGAAACACAGAGCATCATGGGAAATAGAACACACACACTGCCAGAAACACAGAGCATCATGGGAAATAAAACACACACACTGCCAGAAACACAGAGCATTATGGGAAACAGAACACACACACACTGCCAGAAACACAGAGCATCATGGGAAATAAAACACACACACTGCCAGAAACACAGAGCATCATGGGAAATAAAACACACTCACTGCCAGAAACACAGAGCATCATGGGAAATAGAACACACACACTGCCAGAAACACAGAGCATCATGGGAAATAAAACACACACACTGCCAGAAACACAGAGCATCATGGGAAATAGAACACACACACTGCCAGAAACACAGAGCATCATGGGAAATAAAACACACACACTGCCAGAAACACAGAGCATCATGGGAAATAAAACACACTCACTGCCAGAAACACAGAGCATCATGGGAAATAGAACGCACACACTGCCAGAAACACAGAGCATCATGGGAAATAGAACCCACACACTGCCAGAAACACAGTGCCTGATGGGAAATAGAACACACACACTGCCAGAAACACAGAGCATCATGGGAAATAGAACACACACACTGCCTCCAACACAGAGCATCATGGGAAATAGTACACACACACTGCCTCCAACACAGAGCATCATGGGAAATAGAACACACACACTGCCTCCAATACAGAGCATTATGGGAGCTGACAGAGAGCATGCTGGCAGTATTAAAGCTAGAGTGTACAAATGTTGGTAGCAGCGGCCAGGGTAGTGCAGGACAGATCACTCTCACTCACCTGTAGAAATGCTCAAAGGAGTTGGCGATCTCCAGATCAGACAGGAAGAGGACGAACTCCAGAAACTGCTGCAGGTGATCCAGAGCCAGCAAATCCGAGCAGTCAGAGCGGATTTCCTGGATCCTCTGATCTATATACCGTGCAAACTGCTCCATCACCTGCAATGGGATAATAACACCGCTCTATACACTGAATAACCTGCTCCATCAACTGCAATGGGATAATAACACCGCTCTATACACTGAATAACCTGCTCCATCACCTGCAATGGGATAAGAACACCGCTCTACAGTATACACTGAATAACCTGCTCCATCACCTGCAAAGGGATAATAACACCGCTCTCTACACTGAATAACCTGCTCCATCGCCCCGATAATAACACCGCTCTATACACTGAATAACCCACTCCATCACCTGCAATGGGATAAGAACACCGCTCTATACACTGAATAACCTGCTCCATCACCTGCAATGGGATAAGAACACCGCTCTATACACTGAATAACCTGCTCCATCACCTGCAAAGGGATAATAACACCGCTCTCTACACTGAATAACCTGCTCCATCGCCCCGATAATAACACCGCTCTATACACTGAATAACCCACTCCATCACCCCGATAATAACACCGCTCTATACACTGAATAACCTGCTCCATCACCTGCAAAGGGATAATAACACCGCTCTATACACTGAATAACCCGCTCCATCGCCCCGATAATAACACTGCTCTATACACTGAATAACCTGCTCCATCGCCCCGATAACACCGCTCTATACACTGAATAACCCGCTCCATCACCCCGATAATAACACCGCTCTATACACTGAATAACCCGCTCCATCACCCCGATAATAACACCGCTCTATACACTGAATAACCTGCTCCATCGCCCCGATAATAACACCGCTCTATACACTGAATAACCCGCTCCATCGCCCCGATAATAACACCGCTCTATACACTGAATAACCCGCTCCATCGCCCCGATAATAACACCGCTCTATACACTGAATAACCTGCTCCATCGCCCCGATAATAACACCGCTCTATACACTGAATAACCCGCTCCATCGCCCCGATAATAACACCGCTCTATACACTGAATAACCTGCTCCATCGCCCCGATAATAACACCGCTCTATACACTGAATAACCCGCTCCATCGCCCCGATAATAACACCGCTCTATACACTGAATAACCTGCTCCATCACCCCGATAATAACACCGCTCTATACACTGAATAACCCGCTCCATCACCCCAATAATAACACCGCTCTATACACTGAATAACCCGCTCCATCACCCCGATAATAACACCGCTCTATACACTGAATAACCCGCTCCATCACCCCGATAATAACACTGCTCTATACACTGAATAACCCGCTCCATCGCCCCGATAATAACACCGCTCTATACACTGAATAACCCGCTCCATCACCCCGATAATAACACTGCTCTATACACTGAATAACCCGCTCCATCGCCCCGATAATAACACCGCTCTATACACTGAATAACGTGCTTCATCACCTGCAAAGGGATAATAACACCGCTCTCTACACTGAATAACCTGCTCCATCACCCCGATAATAACACCGCTCTATACACTGAATAACCTGCTCCATCGCCCCGATAATAACACCGCTCTATACACTGAATAACCCGCTCCATCGCCCCGATAATAACACCGCTCTATACACTGAATAACCCGCTCCATCGCCCCGATAATAACACCGCTCTCTACACTGAATAACCTGCTCCATCACCCCGATAATAACACCGCTCTATACACTGAATAACCCGCTCCATCGCCCCGATAATAACACCGCTCTATACACTGAATAACCTGCTCCATCGCCCCGATAATAACACCGCTCTATACACTGAATAACCCGCTCCATCACCCCGATAATAACACCGCTCTATACACTGAATAACCCGCTCCATCGCCCCGATAATAACACCGCTCTATACACTGAATAACCCGCTCCATCGCCCCGATAATAACACCGCTCTATACACTGAATAACCCGCTCCATCGCCCCGATAATAACACCGCTCTATACACTGAATAACCCGCTCCATCGCCCCGATAATAACACCGCTCTATACACTGAATAACCCGCTCCATCGCCCCGATAATAACACCGCTCTATACACTGAATAACCTGCTCCATCACCTGCAAAGGGATAATAACACTGCTCTATACACTGAATAACCTGCTCCATCGCCCCGATAATAACACCACTCTATACACTGAACAACCCGCTCCATCACCCCGATAATAACACCGCTCTATACACTGAATAACCTGCTCCATCGCCCCGATAATAACACCGCTCTATACACTGAATAACCTGCTCCATCGCCCCGATAATAACACCGCTCTATACACTGAATAACCCGCTCCATCGCCCCGATAATAACACCGCTCTATACACTGAATAACCTGCTCCATCACCCCGATAATAACACCGCTCTATACACTGAATAACCTGCTCCATCGCCCCGATAATAACACCGCTCTATACACTGAATAACCTGCTCCATCGCCCCGATAACACCGCTCTATACACTGAATAACCCGCTCCATCACCCCGATAATAACACCGCTCTATACACTGAATAACCCGCTCAATCACCCCGATAATAACACCGCTCTATACACTGAATAACCCGCTCCATCGCCCCGATAATAACACCGCTCTATACACTGAATAACCTGCTCCATCGCCCCGATAATAACACCGCTCTATACACTGAATAACCTGCTCCATCGCCCCGATAATAACACCACTCTATACACTGAATAACCCGCTCCATCGCCCCGATAATAACACTGCTCTATACACTGAATAACCTGCTCCATCACCTGCAAAGGGATAATAACACTGCTCTATACACTGAATAACCTGCTCCATCGCCCCTATAATAACACCGCTCTATACACTGAATAACCCGCTCCATCACCCCGATAATAACACCGCTCTATACACTGAATAACCCGCTCCATCACCCCGATAATAACACCGCTCTATACACTGAATAACCTGCTCCATCGCCCCGATAATAACACCGCTCTATACACTGAATAACCTGCTCCATCACCTGCAAAGGGATAATAACACCGCTCTCTACACTGAATAACCTGCTCCATCGCCCCGATAATAACACCGCTCTATACACTGAATAACCTGCTCCATCGCCCCGATAATAACACCGCTCTATACACTGAATAACCTGCTCCAATCGCCCCGATAACACCGCTCTATACACTGAATAACCTACTCCATCACCCCGATAATAACACCGCTCTATACACTGAATAACCCGCTCCATCGCCCCGATAATAACACCGCTCTATACACTGAATAACCCGCTCCATCGCCCCGATAATAACACCGCTCTATACACTGAATAACCTGCTCCATCGCCCCGATAACACCGCTCTATACACTGAATAACCTGCTCCATCGCCCCGATAATAACACCGCTCTATACACTGAATAACCTGCTCCATCGCCCCGATAATAACACCGCTCTATACACTGAATAACCTGCTCCATCGCCCCGATAATAACACCGCTCTATACACTGAATAACCCACTCCATCGCCCCGATAATAACACCGCTCTATACACTGAATAACCTGCTCCATCGCCCCGATAACACCGCTCTATACACTGAATAACCCGCTCCATCGCCCCGATAATAACACCGCTCTATACACTGAATAACCCGCTCCATCGCCCCGATAATAACACCGCTCTATACACTGAATAACCTGCTCCATCGCCCCGATAATAACACCGCTCTATACACTGAATAACCTGCTCCATCGCCCCGATAATAACACCGCTCTATACACTGAATAACCTGCTCCATCACCTGCAAAGGGATAATAACACCGCTCTATACACTGAATAACCCGCTCCATCACGACGATAATAACACCGCTCTATACACTGAATAACCCGCTCCATCGCCCCGATAATAACACCGCTCTATACACTGAATAACCTGCTCCATCACCCCGATAATAACACCGCTCTATACACTGAATAACCTGCTCCATCGCCCCGATAATAACACCGTTCTATACACTGAATAACCCGCTCCATCACCCCGATAATAACACCACTCTATACACTGAATAACCCGCTCCATCGCCCCGATAACACCGCTCTATACACTGAATAACCCGCTCCATCGCCCCGATAATAACACCGCTCTATACACTGAATAACCCGCTCCATCGCCCCGATAATAACACCGCTCTATACACTGAATAACCTGCTCCATCGCCCCGATAATAACACCACTCTATACACTGAATAACCCGCTCCATCGCCCCGATAATAACACCGCTCTATACACTGAATAACCCGCTCCATCGCCCCGATAACACCGCTCTATACACTGAATAACCCGCTCCATCGCCCCGATAATAACACCGCTCTATACACTGAATAACCTGCTCCATCACCCCGATAATACCACCGCTCTATACACTGAATAACCCGCTCCATCGCCCCGATAACACCGCTTTATACACTGAATAACCCGCTCCATCGCCCCGATAATAACACCGTTCTATACACTGAATAACCCGCTCCATCACCCCAATAATAACACCGCTCTATACACTGAATAACCCGCTCCATCACCCCGATAATAACACCGCTCTATACACTGAATAACCCGCTCCATCGCCCCGATAATAACACCGCTCTATACACTGAATAACCCGCTCCATCGCCCCGATAATAACCCCGCTCTATACACTGAATAACCCGCTCCATCGCCCCGATAATAACACCGCTCTATACACTGAATAACCCGCTCAATCACCCCGATAATAACACTGCTCTATACACTGAATAACCTGCTCCATCACCTGCAAAGGGATAATAACACTGCTCTATACACTGAATAACCTGCTCCATCGCCCCTATAATAACACCGCTCTATACACTGAATAACCTGCTCCATCACCCCGATAATACCACCGCTCTATACACTGAATAACCTGCTCCATCACCTGCAAAGGGATAATAACACTGCTCTATACACTGAATAACCTGCTCCATCGCCCCTATAATAACACCGCTCTATACACTGAATAACCCGCTCCATCGCCCCGATAATAACACCGCTCTATACACTGAATAACCCGCTCCATCGCCCCTATAATAACACCGCTCTATACACTGAATAACCCGCTCCATCGCCCCGATAATAACACCGCTCTATACACTGAATAACCCGCTCCATCGCCCCGATAATAACACCACTCTATACACCGAATAACCTGCCCATTTACCCATGATGCAGCATTCTCTAAAGTTTTCCAGACAGTCTCACTTTACAGCTGTAGTCAAAGCCTGCATGATGATGTCATAAGATACTCCCCTGCTCCCTTACTTGTGTACCATAGTGACCATGATGTCATCGTTCCATTACCCCCCCATTCAATGCAGTGACCTATAGACTGTATTCTGTGTCCCCAGCCCCAAAGTGACATACTAGTGCTGTAAAGTCACTGAGGGTGGCACCAAAAACACTATATTTCTCAAAATGGCCGCGCCCAGTCACACGTAACCTATATTATAAAATAATCTCACATAACAAAAACAAAAGACAAATCTGACACCAACAATACAAAATACAACACATAAAGCTTTCATTTCTGGGTGGGAGTGTGCCTTTAAGCACTGCACAGAGCTGAGTACACAGCCAGACGTAGGGACACTTACATGCAGAGCAGTTAGGAAGGACAGCTGTAAAAGACCCTCACAAAATCCTTGGCGCAGAGAAAGTAAAAACAGGGTCTGCTGTCCGAACAGCTCCTCCATGGCTCGTCTGAGACTCAGATACAGCGAACACAACTGGGGAACCAGATCCCCATCATTCCACGAGGATTCAAGGAAACGCTGAACCTGAAAAACACAGAAAACCACTGAATCCTGCTTCACTACCCCCCGGACACAAGCACTGGTACCAAAATATACACCGTACCTCCTGCTGCACCACTCCCTGCCAGCACTGAGCAATACCAGCCAAACTGCTAATGCCAGAGCTGGTGTCCTTCCCCGAAAACGACACAGATTCCCTTCTCTTAACATCTGTGGGTCGAAAAAACAAGCCTGGTGTATACATTGCTCTAGCGCCATTATACGGCACATTCAGTACCCCGGCTCCATCGTACGGCACATTCAGTACCCGGGCTCCATTATACGGCACATTCAGTACCCCGGCTCCATCGTACGGCACATTCAGTACCCGGGCTCCATCGTACGGAACATTCAGTACCCCGGCTCCATCGTACGGCACATTCAGTACCCCGGCTCCATCGTACGGCACATTCAGTACCCCGGCTCCATCGTACGGAACATTCAGTACCCCGGCTCCATCGTACGGAACATTCAGTACCCCGGCTCCATCGTACGGCACATTCAGTACCCCGGCTCCATCATACGGCACATTCAGTACCCCGGCTCCATCATACGGCACATTCAGTACCCCGGCTCCATCGTACGGCACATTCAGTACCCCGGCTCCATCGTACGGAACATTCAGTACCCCGGCTCCATCGTACAGAACATTCAGTACCCCGGCTCCATCGTACAGAACATTCAGTACCCCGGCTCCATCGTACAGAACATTCAGTACCCCGGCTCCATCGTACAGAACATTCAGTACCCCGGCTCCATCGTACAGAACATTCAGTACCCCGGCTCCATCGTACAGAACATTCAGTACCCCGGCTCCATCGTACGGCACATTCAGTACCCGGGCTCCATTATACGGCACATTCAGTACCCCGGCTCCATTGTACGGCACATTCAGTAACCCGGCTCCATCGTACGGCACATTCAGTACCCCGGCTCCATCATACGGCACATTCAGTACCCCGGCTCCATCATACGGCACATTCAGTACCCCGGCTCCATCGTACGGAACATTCAGTACCCCGGCTCCATCGTACAGAACATTCAGTACCCCGGCTCCATCGTACAGAACATTCAGTACCCCGGCTCCATCGTACGGCACATTCAGTACCCCGGCTCCATCGTACGGCACATTCAGTACCCCGGCTCCATCGTACGGCACATTCAGTACCCCGGCTCCATCGTACGGCACATTCAGTACCCCGGCTCCATCGTACGGCACATTCAGTACCCCGGCTCCATCGTACGGCACATTCAGTACCCCGGCTCCATCGTACGGCACATTCAGTACCCCGGCTCCATCGTACGGCACATTCAGTACCCCGGCTCCATCGTACAGCACATTCAGTACCCCGGCTCCATCGTACGGCACATTCAGTACCCCGGCTCCATCGTACGGCACATTCAGTAACCCGGCTCCATCGTACGGCACATTCAGTACCCCGGCTCCATCGTACGGAACATTCAGTACCCCGGCTCCATCGTACGGAACATTCAGTACCCCGGCTCCATCGTACGGAACATTCAGTACCCCGGCTCCATCGTACGGAACATTCAGTACCCCGGCTCCATCGTACAGCACATTCAGTACCCCGGCTCCATCGTACGGCACATTCAGTACCCCGGCTCCATTGTACGGCACATTCAGTACCCCGGCTCCATTGTACAGCACATTCAGTACCCTAGCTCCATCGTACAGCACATTCAGTACCCCGGCTCCATCGTACAGCACATTCAGTACCCTAGCTCCATCGTACGGCACATTCAGTACCCTGGCTCCATCGTACGGCACATTCAAGCACATTCAGTACCCCGGCTCCATCGTACAGAACATTCAGTACCCCGGCTCCATCATACGGCACATTCAGTACCCCGGCTCCATTGTACGGCACATTCAGTACCCCGGCTCCATCATACGGCACATTCAGTAACCTAGCTCCATCGTACAGAACATTCAGTACCCCAGCTCCATCGTACGGCACATTCAGTATCCCGGCTCCGTACCCTGGCTCCATCATACGGCACATTCAGTACCCCGGCTCCATCATACGGCACATTCAGTACCCCGGCTCCATCATACGGCACATTCAGTACCCCGGCTCCATCATACGGCACATTCAGTACCCCGGCTCCATCATACGGCACATTCAGTACCCCGGCTCCATCATACGGCACATTCAGTACCCAGGCTCCATCATACGGCACATTCAGTACCCCGGCTCCATCGTACGGCACATTCAGTACCAAGGCGCCATCGTACAGCACATTCAGTACCCCGGCTCCATCATACGGCACATTCAGTTCCCCCGGCTCCATCATACGGCACATTCAGTACCCCGGCTCCATCATACGGCACATTCAGTACCCCGGCTCCATCATACGGCACATTCAGTACCCCGGCTCCATCGTAAGGCACATTCAGTACCAAGGCGCCATCGTACAGCACATTCAGTACCCCGGCTCCATCATACGGCACATTCAGTTCCCCCGGCTCCATCATACGGCACATTCAGTTCCCCCGGCTCCATCGTACGGCACATTCAGTACCCCGGCTCCATCATACGGCACATTCAGTACCCCGGCTCCATCATACGGCACATTCAGTACCAAGGCGCCATCGTACAGCACATTCAGTACCCCGGCTCCATCGTACGGCACATTCAGTTCCCCCGGCTCCATCGTACGGCACATTCAGTACCCCGGCTCCATCATACGGCACATTCAGTACCCCGGCTCCATCATACGGCACATTCAGTACCCCGGCTCCATCATATACCTCGCGCAGCAGAGCACACAGACTTTCTCTGCACCAATTTGACAGATTCACTGGCTTTACTTGGGGGCTTCAGCGTCTCTGTGTCTGGGAGACTGGTGTCCACATGAACCAGTAGATGGGTCAGTCTGCGCACGCGAGAGTTAAAGATGGAGGATCGGGACTTGGGACGGCTGTTCCCTCGTTTGTTATCCAGGTACTTGGTGAGAAGCCAGCTGAGGGGGCTCAGTCCATCAGGACCTGAAATGAAAAGTGGGGGTGACAGTGATTTAATTTAGGGGGGGGGGATTTTGATTACCAGTAGGCTTTGGAGGGGATATTGATTACCAGTAGGCTTTGGAGGGGATATTGATTACCAGTAGGCTTTGGAGGGGATATTGATTACCAGTAGGCTTTGGAGGGGATATTGATTACCAGTAGGCTTTGGAGGGGATATTGATTACCAGTAGGCTTTGGAGGGGATATTGATTACCAGTAGGCTTTGGAGGGGATATTGATTACCAGTAGGCTTTGGAGGGGATATTGATTCCTAGTAGGCTTTGGAGGGGATATTGATTCCTAGTAGGCTTTGGAGGGGATATTGATTCCTAGTAGGCTTTGGAGGGGATATTGATTCCTAGTAGGCTTTGGAGGGGATATTGATTCCTAGTAGGCTTTGGAGGGGATATTGATTACCAGTAGGCTTTGGAGGGGATATTGATTAGTAGTAGGCTTTGGAGGGGATATTGATTCCTAGTAGGCTTTGGAGGGGATATTGATTCCTAGTAGGCTTTGGAGGGGATATTGATTACTAGTAGGCTTTGGAGGGGATATTGATTACTAGTAGGCTTTGGAGGGGATATTGATTACTAGTAGGCTTTGGAGGGGATATTGATTACTAGTAGGCTTTGGAGGGGATATTGATTACCAATAGGCTTTAGAGGGGATATTGATTACCAATAGGCTTTAGAGGGGATATTGATTACCAGTAGGCTTTGGAGGGGATATTGATTAGTAGTAGGCTTTGGAGGGGATATTGATTACTAGTAGGCTTTGGAGGGGATATTGATTACCAATAGGCTTTAGAGGGGATATTGATTAGTAGTAGGCTTTGGAGGGGATATTGATTACTAGTAGGCTTTGGAGGGGATATTGATTACCAATAGGCTTTAGAGGGGATATTGATTACCAATAGGCTTTAGAGGGGATATTGATTACCAATAGGCTTTAGAGGGGATATTGATTACCAATAGGCTTTAGAGGGGATATTGATTACCAATAGGCTTTAGAGGGGATATTGATTACCAGTAGGCTTTGGAGGGGATATTGATTAGTAGTAGGCTTTGGAGGGGATATTGATTACCAGTAGGCTCTGGAGGGGATATTGATTAGTAGTAGGCTTTGGAGGGGATATTGATTACCAGTAGGCTTTGGAGGGGATATTGATTACCAATAGGCTTTAGAGGGGATATTGATTACCAATAGGCTTTAGAGGGGATATTGATTACCAATAGGCTTTAGAGGGGATATTGATTACCAGTAGGCTCTGGAGGGGATATTGATTACTAGTAGGCTCTGGAGGGGATATTGATTACCAGTAGGCTCTGGAGGGGATATTGATTACCAGTAGGCTCTGGAGGGGATATTGATTACTAGTAGGCTCTGGAGGGGATATTGATTAGTAGTAAGGTTAGTCCTGTTGTTTCCCGTTAATTTACACTAAACTTGTTCGATTGACATCACCCCATTTTAGAGCGGAGTAAGTTGGTACAGCAGGTTGTTATTTGGATGTGGCCGCCTGTCTGCTATCTATGGATATAAATACACCAATCTAGCCCCTATACCTGGGGATGTTATACTCTGCACCAAGGGGGAAATAAGTGCCTCCCAGCAGGTCCTTCCCAGAGCCTGCGCTGCCTCATCGTCTGGTAGGAAACGCTCTGCAAACTCCTGCTCGTGTGACAAGGCACCATTCAATCTGTAATGACAATAACATGTCTATCAATATGCCGCAGTCGTCACCCCAGAGCCTTAATAACATGTCTATCAATATTTCCGCAGTCACCCCAGAGCCTTAATAACATGTCTATCAATATTGCCGCAGTCACCCCAGAGCCTTAATAACATGTCTATCAATATGCCGCAGTCACCCCAGAGCCTTAATAACATGTCTATCAATATGCCGCAGTCACCCCAGTGCCTTAATAACATGTCTATCAATATTGCCGCAGTCACCCCAGTGCCTTAATAACATGTCTATCAATATTGCCGCAGTCACCCCAGAGCCTTAATAACATGTCTATCAATATGCCGCAGTCACCCCAGAGCCTTAATAACATGTCTATCAATATTGCCGCAGTCACCCCAGAGCCTTAATAACATGTCTATCAATATGCCGCAGTCACCCCAGAGCCTTAATAACATGTCTATCAATATGCTGCAGTCACCCCAGAGCCTTAATAACATGTCTATCAATATGCCGCAGTCACCCCAGAGCCTTAATAACATGTCTATCAATATTGCCGCAGTCACCCCAGAGCCTTAATAACATGTCTATCAATATTTCCGCAGTCACCCCAGAGCCTTAATAACATGTCTATCAATATGCCGCAGTCACCCCAGAGCCTTAACAACATGTCTATCAATATTGCCGCAGTCACCCCAGAGCCTTAATAACATGTCTATCAATATGCCGCAGTCACCCCAGAGCCTTAATAACATGTCTATCAATATTGCCGCAGTCACCCCAGAGCCTTAATAACATGTCTATCAATATGCCGCAGTCACCCCAGAGCCTTAATAACATGTCTATCAATATGCCGCAGTCACCCCAGAGCCTTGATAACATGTCTATCAATATTGCCGCAGTCACCCCAGAGCCTTAATAACATGTCTATCAATATTGCCGCAGTCACCCCAGAGCCTTAATAACATGTCTATCAATATGCCGCAGTCACCCCAGAGCCTTAACAACATGTCTATCAATATTGCCGCAGTCACCCCAGAGCCTTAATAACATGTCTATCAATATGCCGCACGGTCACCCCAGAGCCTTAATAACATGTCTATCAATATGCTGCAGTCACCCCAGAGCCTTAATAACATGTCTATCAATATTGCCGCAGTCACCCCAGAGCCTTAATAACATGTCTATCAATATTGCCGCAGTCACCCCAGTGCCTTAATAACATGTCTATCAATATTGCCGCAGTCACCCCAGAGCCTTAATAACATGTCTATCAATATTGCCGCAGTCACCCCAGAGCCTTAATAACATGTCTATCAATATGCCGCAGTCACCCCAGAGCCTTAATAACATGTCTATCAATATTGCCGCAGTCACCCCAGAGCCTTAATAACATGTCTATCAATATGCCGCACGGTCACCCCAGAGCCTTAATAACATGTCTATCAATATTGCCGCAGTCACCCCAGAGCCTTAATAACATGTCTATCAATATGCTGCAGTCACCCCAGAGCCTTAATAACATGTCTATCAATATTGCCGCAGTCACCCCAGAGCCTTAATAACATGTCTATCAATATGCCGCAGTCACCCCAGAGCCTTAATAACATGTCTATCAATATGCCACACAGTCAGTCACCCCAGAGCCTTAGTAACATGGCTCTGGGGTACTCCTGAGCCCTCTGTCTGCACCTGGGAGAGACCCTGGGGTTCTCCTGATCCGTCTCGCTGCCCCCATCCTCCCCAGTTACCTGATGAAGAGCTGCAGTAAACAATCCCTCTTCTCGCAGATCTCTTGCCCCCAGCTGTGAGACCGACTCGTGTAAAACAGGAAGGTGCGCTGGCAGAGCTGCTCCTTAAACACTGGCCAGAAGGTCGGCCAGGGTCCCAAGACTTCCAGACCACGGACACGAGTGTCAATGCCACCCTAGAACACAACATGCGGGTCACTGGCCGCCTAGAACACAACATGCGGGTCACTGGCCGCCTAGAACATAACATGCGGGTCACTGGCTGCCTAGAACACAACATGCGGGTCACTGGCAGCCTAGAACACAACATGCGGGTCACTGGCAGCCTAGAACACAACATGCGGGTCACTGGCAGCCTAGAATCCAACATGCGGGTCACTGGCAGCCTAGAACATAACATGCGGGTCACTGGCTGCCTAGAACACAACATGCGGGTCACTGGCCGCCTAGAACACAACATGCGGGTCACTGGCTGCCTAGAACACAACATGCGGGTCACTGGCAGCCTAGAACACAACATGCGGGTCACTGGCAGCCTAGAACACAACATGCGGGTCACTGGCAGCCTAGAACACAACATGCGGGTCACTGGCAGCCTAGAATACAACATGCGGGTCACTGGCAGCCTAGAACACAACATGCGGGTCACTGGCAGCCTAGAACACAACATGCGGGTCACTGGCAGCCTAGAACATAACATGCGGGTCACTGGCTGCCTAGAACACAACATGCGGGTCACTGGCAGCCTAGAACACAACATACAACATGAACATCACTGGCAGCCTAGAACACAACATGAACATCACTGGCAGCCTAGAACACAACATGCACATCACTGGCAGCCTAGAACACAACATGCACATCACTGGCAGCCTAGAATACAACATGCACATCACTGGCAGCCTAGAATACAACATGCACATCACTGGCAGCCTAGAACACAACATGCACATCACTGGCAGCCTAGAACACAACATGCACATCACTGGCAGCCTAGAACACAACACGCGGTACTAGTTTCTCACCTGCTGACAGCGCTTGATTTTGACCTGGATTATGGGCCAGAAGCGAGTCAGGTTCTCTAGAAGCAGCACACGGCTGGCCGTGCTGGGGATATTCACCTAGAGACAGGGGACACATCACTTTATGCTGAACAGAAATTATTCAGCTAAACATTATTGCCTAGGACAATCCCAGAAACTCCCAAAAAATGTACAATGAACAAGAGTTCACCCCCTGAGACTGGGAGAGCAAAGATTTCATAGACAGCAAAGGAAGGGATTCTTTACGGTAAGGACAATAAAGTTATGGAACTCACTGCCAAGAGAGGTAGTGCTATCAACCACAATAGATGCATTTACACATGGAAAAGCAGAACATACAGGGGTATTAATCATAGAATAAGCATTAATAATAGAGCTTATTGATCCAAGCCAAATAGAGGATAATACAGTGAAGGAGTTTAAGCATGCATGGGATAGGTATAAGGCTATCCTAGATATAAGATAAGGCCAGGGACTAATGAAAGTATTACATTACTGAGAGGGTAGTGGATACATGGAATAGTCTTCCAGTAGAAGTGGTAGAGGTTAATACAGTGAAGGAGTTTAAGCATGCGTGGGATAGGTATAAGGCTATCCTAGATATAAGATAAGGCCAGGGACTAATGAAAGTATTACATTACTGAGAGGGTAGTGGATGCATGGGATAGTCTTCCAGTAGAAGTGGTAGAGGTTAATACAGTGAAGGAGTTTAAGCATGCGTGGGATAGGTATAAGGCTATCCTAGATATAAGATAAGGCCAGGGACTAATGAAAGTATTACATTACTGAGAGGGTAGTGGATGCATGGAATAGTCTTCCAGTAGAAGTGGTAGAGGTTAATACAGTGAAGGAGTTTAAGCATGCGTGGGATAGGTATAAGGCTATCCTAAATATAAGATAAGGCCAGGGACTAATGAAAGTATTACTTTACTGAGAGGGTAGTGGATGTATGGAATAGTCTTCCAGTAAAAGTGGTAGAGGTTAATACAGTGAAGGAGTTTAAGCATGCGTGGGATAGGTATAAGGCTATCCTAGATATAAGATAAGGACAGGGTCTAATGAAAGTATTACATTACTGAGAGGGTAGTGGATGTATGGAATAGTCTTCCAGTAGAAGTGGTAGAGGTTAACACAGTGAAGGAGTTTAAGCATGCATGGGATAGGTATAAGGCTATCCTAGATATAAGATAAGGCCAGGGACTAATGAAAGTATTACTTTACTGAGAGGGTAGTGGATGTATGGAATAGTCTTCCAGTAGAAGTGGTAGAGGATAATACAGTGAAGGAGTTTAAGCATGCATGGGATAGGTATAAGGCTATCCTAGATATAAGATAAGGCCAGGGACTAATGAAAGTATTACATTACTGAGAGGGTAGTGGATGCATGGAATAGTCTTCCAGTAGAAGTGGTAGAGGTTAATACAGTGAAGGATTTTAAGCATGCATGGGATAGGTATAAGGCTATCCTAGATATAAGATAAGGCCAGGGACTAATGAAAGTATTACTTTACTGAGAGGGTAGTGAATGTATGGAATAGTCTTCCAGTAGAAGTGGTAGAGGTTAATACAGTGAAGGAGTTTAAGCATGCGTGGGATAGGTATAAGGACATCCTAGATATAAGATAAGGCCAGGGACTAATGAAAGTATTACATTACTGAGAGGGTAGTGGATGTATGGAATAGTCTTCCAGTATAAGTGGTAGAGGTTAATACAGTGAAGGAGTTTAAGCATGCATGGGATAGGTATAAGGCTATCCTAGATATAAGATAAGGCCAGGGACTAATGAAAGTATTACATTACTGAGAGGGTAGTGGATGTATGGAATAGTCTTCCAGTATAAGTGGTAGAGGTAACACAGTGAAGGAGTTTAAGCATGCATGGGATAGGTATAAGGCTATCCTAGATATAAGATAAGGTCAGGGACTAATGAAAGTATTACATTACTGAGAGGGTAGTGGATGTATGGAATAGTCTTCCAGTAGAAGTGGTAGAGGTTAATACAGTGAAGGAGTTTAAGCATGCGTGGGATAGGTATAAGGCTATCCTAGATATAAGATAAGGCCAGGGAGTAATGAAAGTATTACTTTACTGAGAGGGTAGTGGATGTATGGAATAGTCTTCCAGTAGAAGTGGTAGAGGTTAATACAGTGAAGGAGTTTAAGCATGCATGGGATAGGTATAAGGCTATCCTAGATATAAGATAAGGCCAGGGACTAATGAAAGTATTACATTACTGAGAGGGTAGTGGGTGCATGGAATAGTCTTCCAGTAGAAGTGGTAGAGGTTAATACAGTGAAGGGGTTTAAGCATGCATGGGATAGGTATAAGGCTATCCTAGATATAAGATAAGGTCAGGGACTAATGAAAGTATTACATTACTGAGAGGGTAGTGGATGTATGGAATAGTCTTCCAGTAGAAGTGGTAGAGGTTAATACAGTGAAGGAGTTTAAGCATGCATGGGATAGGTATAAGGCTATCCTAGATATAAGATAAGGCCAGGAACTAATTAAACTATTACTTTACTGAGAGGGTAGTGGATGTATGGAATAGTCTTCCAGTAGAAGTGGTAGAGGTTAATACAGTGAAGGAGTTTAAGCATGCATGGGATAGGTATAAGGC
This sequence comes from Pelodytes ibericus, assembly GCA_036172795.1. Classification (NCBI taxonomy): domain Eukaryota; kingdom Metazoa; phylum Chordata; class Amphibia; order Anura; family Pelodytidae; genus Pelodytes; species Pelodytes ibericus. Next base: position 3,124,178 of record CM069862.1, on the reverse strand, counting down.
TATCCTAGATATAAGATAAGGTCAGGGACTAATGAAAGTATTGCATTACTGAGAGGGTAGTGGATGTATGGAATAGTCTTCCAGTAGAAGTGGTAGAGGTTAATACAGTGAAGGAGTTTAAGCATGCATGGGATAGGTATAAGGCTATCCTAGATATAAGATAAGGCCAGGAACTAATGAAACTATTACTTTACTGAGAGGGTAGTGGATGTATGGAATAGTCTTCCAGTAGAAGTGGTAGAGGTTAATACAGTGAAGGAGTTTAAGCATGCATGGGATAGGTATAAGGCTATCCTAGATATAATATAAGGCCAGGGACTAATGAAAGTATTACATTACTGAGAGGGTAGTGGATGCATGGAATAGTCTTCCAGTAGAAGTGGTAGAGGTTAATACAGTGAAGGAGTTTAAGCATGCATGGGATAGGTATAAGGCTATCCTAGATATAAGATAAGGTCAGGGACTAATGAAAGTATTACATTACTGAGAGGGTAGTGGCTGCATCGAATAGTCTTCCAGTAGAAGTGGTAGAGGTTAATACAGTGAAGGAGTTTAAGCATGCATGGGATAGGTATAAGGCTATCCTAGATATAAGATAAGGTCAGGGACTAATGAAAGTATTACATTACTGAGAGGGTAGTGGCTGCATCGAATAGTCTTCCAGTAGAAGTGGTAGAGGTTAATACAGTGAAGGAGTTTAAGCATGCATGGGATAGGTATAAGGCTATCCTAGATATAAGATAAGGTCAGGGACTAATGAAAGGATTACATTACTGAGAGGGTAGTGGATGTATGGAATAGTCTTCCAGTAGAAGTGGTAGAGGTTAATACAGTGAAGGAGTTTAAGCATGCATGGGATAGGTATAAGGCTATCCTAGCTATAAGATAAGGCCAGGGACTAATGAAAGTATTACTTTACTGAGAGGGTAGTGGATGTATGGAATAGTCTTCCAGTAGAAGTGGTAGAGGTTAATACAGTGAAGGAGTTTAAGCATGCATGGGATAGGTATAAGGCTATCCTAGATATAAGATAAGGCCAGGGACTAATGAAAGTATTACATTACTGAGAGGGTAGTGGGTGCATGGAATAGTCTTCCAGTAGAAGTGGTAGAGGTTGATACAGTGAAGGAGTTTAAGCATGCATGGGATAGGTATAAGGCTATCCTAGATATAAGATAAGGTCAGGGACTAATGAAAGTATTACTTTACTGAGAGGGTAGTGGATGTATGGAATAGTCTTCCAGTAGAAGTGGTAGAGGTTAATACAGTGATGGAGTTTAAGCATGCGTGGGATAGGTATAAGGCTATCCTAGATATAAGATAAGGTCAGGGACTAATGATAGTATTACATTACTGAGAGGGTAGTGGATGTATGGAATAGTCTTCCAGTAGAAGTGGTAGAGGTTAATACAGTGATGGAGTTTAAGCATGCATGGGATAGGTATAAGGCTATCCTAGATATAAGATAAGGCCAGGGACTAATGAAAGTATTACATTACTGAGAGGGTAGTGGATGTATGGAATAGTCTCCCAGTAGAGGTGGTAGAGGTTAATACAGTGAAGGAGTTTAAGCATGCATGGGATAGGTATAAGGCTATCCTAGATATAAGATAAGGTCAGGGACTAATGAAAGTATTACTTTACTGAGAGGGTAGTGGATGTATGGAATAGTCTTCCAGTAGAAGTGGTAGAGGTTAATACAGTGATGGAGTTTAAGCATGCGTGGGATAGGTATAAGGCTATCCTAGATATAAGATAAGGTCAGGGACTAATGATAGTATTACATTACTGAGAGGGTAGTGGATGTATGGAATAGTCTTCCAGTAGAAGTGGCAGAGGTTAATACAGGGAAGGAGTTTAAGCATGCGTGGGATAGGTATAAGGCTATCCTAGATATAAGATAAGGTCAGGGACTAATGAAAAGATTCAGATTATTGGGTTGAATGGTTCCTCTCTGCCAGTGACACAATGTAAGTTTCTAATAGCAGATAATAAATCGATGCTTACATGTGACACATCATTTTCAACATATACAATATATCCTTGGCACCTACACATTATTTACACTATAAATGTAGAGAATAAAGAGTAATACCCGGTGTCAGCCCAATAACACAATACTCACTGCGTTAAGCTCAGTGTTAATGCTGGATGGATTCTCCCCTCCCATCACCACCAGCCGAGCCGGCATGTAACTGGAATCCTCACTGGCCACAATGACATGCAGCTGTCTGCAGGAGGGGTAGAGTGTGTGAATGCGGATTACATAGACTGACTCTCCACTTACCACACCCTCCTGCACACTGACTGTATCACCCCCCCCCCCTTATACCGACACACACTAACCTGTATCACCCCCCCTTATACAGACACACACTGACCTGTATCACCCCCCCCTTATACAGACACACACTGACCTGTATCACCCCCCCTTATACAGACACACACTGACCTGTATCACCCCCCCTTATACCGACACACACTGACCTGTATCACCCCCCCTTATACAGACACACACTGACCTGTATCACCCCCCCTTATACAGACACACACTGACCTGTATCACCCCCCCTTATACAGACACACACTGACCTGTATCACCCCCCCCTTATACAGACACACACTGACCTGTATCACCCCCCCTTATACCGACACACACTGACCAGTATCACCCCCCCCCCTTATACAGACACACACTGACCTGTATCATCCCCCCCTTATACCGACACACACTGACCTGTATCACCCCCCCCTTATACCGACACACACTGACCTGTATCACCCCCCCCTTATACCGACACACACTGACCTGTATCACCCCCCCTTATACAGACACACACTGACCTGTATCACCCCCCCCTTATACAGACACACACTGACCTGTATCACCCCCCCCTTATACAGACACACACTGACCTGTATCACCCCCCCCTTATACAGACACACACTGACCTGTATCACCCCCCCTTATACCGACACACACTGACCAGTATCACCCCCACTTATACAGACACACACTGACCTGTATCATCCCCCCCTTATACCGACACACACTGACCTGTATCACCCCCCCCCTTATACCGACACACACTGACCTGTATCACCCCCCCCCCTTATACCGACACACATTGACCAGTATCACCCCCCCCCTTATACAGACACACACTGATCTGTATCATAGCCCTCACCCAATACCGCGACACACACTGATCTGTATCACACCCTCACCCAATACCACGACACACACTGATCTGTATCATAGCCCTATCCAATACCATGAGACACACTGATCTGTATCATAGCCCCATCCAATACCGCGACACACACTGATCTGTATCATAGCCCCATCCAATACCACGACACACACTGATCTGTATCATAGCCCTCACCCAATACCACGACACACACTGATCTGTATCATAGCCCCATCCAATACCATGAGACACACTGATCTGTATCATAGCCCCATCCAATACCATGACACACACTGATCTGTATCACACCCTCACCCAATACCACGACACACACTGATCTGTATCATAGCCCCATCCAATACCGCGACACACACTGATCTGTATCATAGCCCCATCCAATACCGCGACACACACTGATCTGTATCACACCCTCACCCAATACCACGACACACACTGATCTGTATCATAGCCCCATCCAATACCGCGACACACACTGATCTGTATCATAGCCCCATCCAATACCGCGACACACACTGATCTGTATCATAGCCCTCACCCAATACAGCGACACACACTGATCTGTATCATAGCCCCATCCAATACCACGACACACACTGATCGGTATCACACCCTCGCCCAATACCGCGACACACACTGATCGGTATCACACCCTCACCCAATACCACGACACACACTGATCTGTATCATAGCCCCATCCAATACCGTGACACACACTGATCTGTATCATAGCCCCATCCAATAGCGTGACACACACTGATCTGTATCATAGCCCTCACCCAATACCGCGACACACACTGATCGGTATCACACCCTCACCCAATACCGCGACACACACTGATCTGTATCATAGCCCCATCCAATACCACGACACACACTGATCTGTATTACACCCTCACCCAATACCACGACACACACTGATCTGTATCATAGCCCCATCCAATACCGTGACACACACTGATCGGTATCACACCCTCACCCAATACCACGACACACACTGATCTGTATCATAGCCCCATCCAATACCACGACACACACTGATCTGTATCATAGCCCCATCCAATACCATGAGACACACTGATCTGTATCATAGCCCTATCCAATACCACGACACACACTGATCTGTATCATAGCCCCATCCAATACCGCGACACACACTGATCTGTATCACACCCTCATCCAATACCGCGACACACACTGATCTGTATCATAGCCCCATCCAATACCGTGACACACACTGATCTGTATCATAGCCCCATCCAATACCACGACACACACTGATCTGTATCATAGCCCCATCCAATACCGCGACACACACTGATCTGTATCACACCCTCATCCAATACCGCGACACACACTGATCTGTATCATAGCCCCATCCAATACCGCGACACACACTGATCTGTATCATAGCCCCATCCAATACCACGACACACCCTGATCTGTATCATAGCCCTCACCCAATACCGCGACCCACACTGATCTGTATCACACCCTCACCCAATACCGCGACACACACTGATCTGTATCATAGCCCCATCCAATACCATGAGACACACTGATCTGTATCATAGCCCCATCCAATACCACGACACACACTGATCTGTATCATAGCCCTCACCCAATACCGCGACACACACTGATCTGTATCATAGTCCCATCCAATACCACGACACACACTGATCTGTATCACACCCTCACCCAATACCACGACACACACTGATCTGTATCATAGCCCCATCCAATATCGTGACACACACTGATCTGTATCACACCCTCACCCAATACAGCGACACACACTGATCTGTATCATAGCCCCATCCAATACCACGACACACACTGATCTGTATCACACCCTCACCCAATACCGCGACACACACTGATCGGTATCACACCCTCACCCAATACCGCGACCCACACTGATCTGTATCACACCCTCACCCAATACCGCGACACACACTGATCGGTATCACACCCTCACCCAATACCGTGACACACACTGATCTGTATCATAGCCCCATCCAATACCACGACACACACTGATCTGTATCATAGCCCCATCCAATACCGCAACACACACTGATCTGTATCATAGCCTCATCCAATACCACGACACACACTGATCTGTATCATAGCCCTCACCCAATACCGCGACCCACACTGATCTGTATCACACCCTCACCCAATACCGCGACACACACTGATCAATATCACACCCTCACCCAATACCGCGACACACACTGATCAGTATCATAGCCCCACCCAATACCGCGACACACACTGATCTGTATCATAGCCCCATCCAATACCACGACACACACTGATCTGTATCATAGCCCCATCCAATACCATGAGACACACTGATCTGTATCATAGCCCCATCCAATACCATGACACACACTGATCTGTATCACACCCTCACCCAATACCACGACACACACTGATCTGTATCATAGCCCCATCCAATACCGCGACACACACTGATCTGTATCACACCCTCACCCAATACAGCGACACACACTGATCTGTATCATAGCCCCATCCAATACCACGACACACACTGATCTGTATCATAGCCCCATCCAATACCGTGACACACACTGATCTGTATCACACCCTCACCCAATACAGCGACACACACTGATCTGTATCATAGCCCCATCCAATACCGTGACACACACTGATCTGTATCACACCCTCACCCAATACAGCGACACACACTGATCTGTATCATAGCCCCATCCAATACCACGACACACACTGATCTGTATCATAGCCCTCACCCAATACCGCGACCCACACTGATCTGTATCATAGCCCCAACCAATACCACGACACACACTGATCTGTATCATAGCCCTCACCCAATACCGCGACACACACTGATCTGTATCATAGCCCCATCCAATACCACGACACACACTGATCTGTATCATAGCCCCAACCAATACCACGACACACACTGATCTGTATCACACCCTCACCCAATACCGCGACACACACTGATCTGTATCATAGCCCCATCCAATACCACGACACACACTGATCTGTATCATAGCCCTCACCCAATACCACGACACACACTGATCTGTATCATAGCCCTCACCCAATACCACGACACACACTGATCTGTATCATAGCCCCATCCAATACCATGAGACACACTGATCTGTATCATAGCCCCATCCAATACCATGACACACACTGATCTGTATCACACCCTCACCCAATACCACGACACACACTGATCTGTATCATAGCCCCATCCAATACCGCGACACACACTGATCGGTATCACACCCTCACCCAATACCACGACACACACTGATCTGTATCATAGCCCCATCCAATACCGTGACACACACTGATCTGTATCATAGCCCCATCCAATACCGTGACACACACTGATCTGTATCATAGCCCTCACCCAATACCGCGACACACACTGATCGGTATCACACCCTCACCCAATACCGCGACACACACTGATCTGTATCATAGCCCCATCCAATACCACGACACACACTGATCTGTATCACACCCTCACCCAATACCACAACACACACTGATCTGTATCATAGCCCCATCCAATACCGTGACACACACTGATCGGTATCACACCCTCACCCAATACCACGACACACACTGATCTGTATCATAGCCCCATCCAATACCACGACACACACTGATCTGTATCATAGCCCCATCCAATACCGTGACACACACTGATCTGTATCATAGCCCCATCCAATACCACGACACACACTGATCTGTATCATAGCCCCATCCAATACCGCGACACACACTGATCTGTATCACACCCTCATCCAATACCGCGACACACACTGATCTGTATCATAGCCCCATCCAATACCGCGACACACACTGATCTGTATCATAGCCCCATCCAATACCACGACACACCCTGATCTGTATCATAGCCCTCACCCAATACCGCGACCCACACTGATCTGTATCACACCCTCACCCAATACCGCGACACACACTGATCTGTATCATAGCCCCATCCAATACCATGAGACACACTGATCTGTATCATAGCCCCATCCAATACCACGACACACACTGATCTGTATCATAGCCCTCACCCAATACCGCGACACACACTGATCTGTATCATAGTCCCATCCAATACCACGACACACACTGATCTGTATCACACCCTCACCCAATACCACGACACACACTGATCTGTATCATAGCCCCATCCAATACCGTGACACACACTGATCTGTATCACACCCTCACCCAATACAGCGACACACACTGATCTGTATCATAGCCCCATCCAATACCACGACACACACTGATCTGTATCACACCCTCACCCAATACCGCGACACACACTGATCGGTATCACACCCTCACCCAATACCGCGACCCACACTGATCTGTATCACACCCTCACCCAATACCGCGACACACACTGATCGGTATCACACCCTCACCCAATACCGTGACACACACTGATCTGTATCATAGCCCCATCCAATACCACGACACACACTGATCTGTATCATAGCCCCATCCAATACCGCAACACACACTGATCTGTATCATAGCCTCATCCAATACCACGACACACACTGATCTGTATCATAGCCCTCACCCAATACCGCGACCCACACTGATCTGTATCACACCCTCACCCAATACCGCGACACACACTGATCAATATCACACCCTCACCCAATACCGCGACACACACTGATCAGTATCATAGCCCCACCCAATACCGCGACACACACTGATCTGTATCATAGCCCCATCCAATACCACGACACACACTGATCTGTATCATAGCCCCATCCAATACCATGAGACACACTGATCTGTATCATAGCCCCATCCAATACCATGACACACACTGATCTGTATCACACCCTCACCCAATACCACGACACACACTGATCTGTATCATAGCCCCATCCAATACCGCGACACACACTGATCTGTATCACACCCTCACCCAATACAGCGACACACACTGATCTGTATCATAGCCCCATCCAATACCACGACACACACTGATCTGTATCATAGCCCCATCCAATACCGTGACACACACTGATCTGTATCACACCCTCACCCAATACAGCGACACACACTGATCTGTATCATAGCCCCATCCAATACCGTGACACACACTGATCTGTATCACACCCTCACCCAATACAGCGACACACACTGATCTGTATCATAGCCCCATCCAATACCACGACACACACTGATCTGTATCATAGCCCTCACCCAATACCGCGACCCACACTGATCTGTATCATAGCCCCAACCAATACCACGACACACACTGATCTGTATCATAGCCCTCACCCAATACCGCGACACACACTGATCTGTATCATAGCCCCATCCAATACCACGACACACACTGATCTGTATCATAGCCCCAACCAATACCACGACACACACTGATCTGTATCACACCCTCACCCAATACCGCGACACACACTGATCTGTATCATAGCCCCATCCAATACCACGACACACACTGATCTGTATCATAGCCCTCACCCAATACCACGACACACACTGATCTGTATCATAGCCCTCACCCAATACCACGACACACACTGATCTGTATCATAGCCCCATCCAATACCATGAGACACACTGATCTGTATCATAGCCCCATCCAATACCATGACACACACTGATCTGTATCACACCCTCACCCAATACCACGACACACACTGATCTGTATCATAGCCCCATCCAATACCGTGACACACACTGATCTGTATCACACCCTCACCCAATACAGCGACACACACTGATCTGTATCATAGCCCCATCCAATACCACGACACACACTGATCTGTATCACACCCTCACCCAATACCGCAACACACACTGATCGGTATCACACCCTCACCCAATACCGCGACCCACACTGATCTGTATCATAGCCCCATCCAATACCGTGACACACACTGATCTGTATCACACCCTCACCCAATACAGCGACACACACTGATCTGTATCATAGCCCCATCCAATACCACGACACACACTGATCTGTATCACACCCTCACCCAATACCGCGACACACACTGATCTGTATCACACCCTCACCCAATACCGCGACCCACACTGATCTGTATCACACCCTCACCCAATACCGCGACACACACTGATCTGTATCACACCCTCACCCAATACCGTGATACACACTGATCTGTATCATAGCCCCATCCAATACCACGACACACACTGATCTGTATCATAGCCCTCACCCAATACCGCGACACACACTGATCTGTATCACACCCTCACCCAATACAGCGACACACACTGATCTGTATCATAGCCCCATCCAATACCACGACACACACTGATCTGTATCATAGCCCTCACCCAATACCGCGACCCACACTGATCTGTATCACACCCTCACCCAATACCGCGACACACACTGATCGGTATCACACCCTCACCCAATACCGTGACACACACTGATCTGTATCATAGCCCCATCCAATACCACGACACACACTGATCTGTATCATAGCCCCATCCAATACCACGACACACACTGATCTGTATCATAGCCCCATCCAATACCATGAGACACACTGATCTGTATCATAGCCCCATCCAATACCATGACACACACTGATCTGTATCACACCCTCACCCAATACCACGACACACACTGATCTGTATCATAGCCCCATCCAATACCGCGACACACACTGATCTGTATCATAGCCCCATCCAATACCGCGACACACACTGATCTGTATCATAGCCCCAACCAATACCACGACACACACTGATCAGTATTATAGCCCCACCCAATACCGCGACACACACTGATCTGTATCACACCCTCACCCAATACAGCGACACACACTGATCTGTATCATAGCCCCATCCAATACCACGACACACACTGATCTGTATCACACCCTCACCCAATACAGCGACACACACTGATCTGTATCATAGCCCCATCCAATACCACGACACACACTGATCTGTATCACACCCTCACCCAATACCGCGACACACACTGATCTGTATCACACCCTCACCCAATACCGCGACACACACTGATCTGTATCATAGCCCCATCCAATACCACGACACACACTGATCGGTATCACACCCTCACCCAATACCGCGACACACACTGATCGGTATCATAGCCCCATCCAATACCGCGACACACACTGATCTGTATCATAGCCCTATCCAATACCATGACACACACTGATCTGTATCATAGCCCTGTCCAATACCACGACACACACTGATCAGTATCATAGCCCCACCCAATACCACGACACACACTGATCGGTATCATAGCCCCATCCAATACCGCGACACACACTGATCTGTATCACACCCTCACCCAATACAGCGACACACACTGATCTGTATCATAGCCCCATCCAATACCACAACACACACTGATCTGTATCACACCCTCACCCAATACCGCGACACACACTGATCTGTATCATAGCCCCATCCAATACCACGACACACACTGATCTGTATCATAGCCCCATCCAATACCGTGACACACACTGATCTGTATCACACCCTCACCCAATACCGTGACACACACTGATCTGTATCACACCCTCACCCAATACCGTGACACACACTGATCTGTATCATAGCCCCATCCAATACCACGACACACACTGATCTGTATCATAGCCCCATCCAATACCACGACACACACTGATCTGTATCATAGCCCCATCCAATACCGTGACACACACTGATCGGTATCACACCCTCACCCAATACCGCGACACACACTGATCTGTATCATAGCCCCATCCAATACCACGACACACACTGATCTGTATCATAGCCCCATCCAATACCACGACACACACTGATCTGTATCACACCCTCACCCAATACAGCGACACACACTGATCTGTATCATAGCCCCATCCAATACCACGACACACACTGATCTGTATCACACCCTCACCCAATACCGCGACACACACTGATCTGTATCACACCCTCACCCAATACCGCGACACACACTGATCTGTATCATAGCCCCATCCAATACCACGACACACACTGATCGGTATCACACCCTCACCCAATACCGCGACACACACTGATCGGTATCATAGCCCCATCCAATACCGCGACACACACTGATCTGTATCATAGCCCTATCCAATACCATGACACACACTGATCTGTATCATAGCCCTGTCCAATACCACGACACACACTGATCAGTATCATAGCCCCACCCAATACCACGACACACACTGATCGGTATCATAGCCCCATCCAATACCGCGACACACACTGATCTGTATCACACCCTCACCCAATACAGCGACACACACTGATCTGTATCATAGCCCCATCCAATACCACAACACACACTGATCTGTATCACACCCTCACCCAATACCGCGACACACACTGATCTGTATCATAGCCCCATCCAATACCACGACACACACTGATCTGTATCATAGCCCCATCCAATACCGTGACACACACTGATCTGTATCACACCCTCACCCAATACCGTGACACACACTGATCTGTATCACACCCTCACCCAATACCGTGACACACACTGATCTGTATCATAGCCCCATCCAATACCACGACACACACTGATCTGTATCATAGCCCCATCCAATACCACGACACACACTGATCTGTATCATAGCCCCATCCAATACCGTGACACACACTGATCGGTATCACACCCTCACCCAATACCGCGACACACACTGATCTGTATCATAGCCCCATCCAATACCACGACACACACTGATCTGTATCATAGCCCCATCCAATACCATGAGACACACTGATCTGTATCACACCCTCACCCAATACAGCGACACACACTGATCTGTATCATAGCCCCATCCAATACCACGACACACACTGATCTGTATCATAGCCCCATCCAATACCACGACACACACTGATCTGTATCATAGCCCTATCCAATACCACGACACACACTGATCTGTATCATAGCCCTATCCAATACCACGACACACACTGATCTGTATCATAGCCCCATCCAATACCACGACACACACTGATCTGTATCATAGCCCTCACCCAATACCACGACACACACTGATCTGTATCACACCCTCACCCAATACCGCGACACACACTGATCTGTATCATAGCCCCATCCAATACCACGACACACACTGATCTGTATCATAGCCCCATCCAATACCACGACACACACTGATCTGTATCATAGCCCCATCCAATACCATGAGACACACTGATCTGTATCACACCCTCACCCAATACAGCGACACACACTGATCTGTATCATAGCCCCAACCAATACCACGACACACACTGATCTGTATCATAGCCCCATCCAATACCACGACACACACTGATCTGTATCATAGCCCCATCCAATACCACGACACACACTGATCTGTATCACACCCTCACCCAATACCGCGACCCACACTGATCTGTATCATAGCCCCATCCAATACCATGAGACACACTGATCTGTATCACACCCTCATCCAATACAGCGACACACACTGATCTGTATCACACCCTCACCCAATACCGTGACACACACTGATCGGTATCATAGCCCCACCCAATACCACGACACACACTGATCGGTATCATCCCCCTTATACCAAGACACACGGAGCTGTATAACCAAATATTTAAGTGTTTGGACATAACAAACATAAGAGAAAGTGTTTCCGACTCTCCCATTACCTGATCACAACCCCCCGGTGCATGAAGATATTGATGTAATGGGAGCCGGTGCTGCCACTGGATTCCCAGTAAGATTTGGGGTTCCCATCTGTCAGCTTGTTGGCGCGGTAGGGGTTCGATGAAACCTCAATCTTCTCCCAACATTTGTCTTCCTTTACTTCTACCCGGGAACCTGGAGGGCATATTAAGAGGAGAACCGAGGGAGGATAGAAAAGGGTGCAGTGTTGGATGTAATGAGGAGGGATATAATGGGGTGCAGTGCTGGATGTAATGAGGTAGGATAGAATGGGGTGCAGTGTTGGATGTAATGAGGAAGGCTAGATTGGAGTGCAGTGTTCAATGTAATGAGGGTTAGGGTTAGGGTTGAGGTGTAGTGGTGGGGTGTAGTATAGGACAGATTGGGGTGTAGTGTAGGACAGATTGGGGTGTAGTGTTGGGGTGTAGTGTAGGACAGATTGAGGTGTAGTGTTGGGGTGTAGTATAGGACAGATTGGGGTGTAGTGTTGGGGTGTAATGAAGGACAGATTGAGGTGTAGTGTTGGGGTGTAATGAGGAAGGATAGATTGAGGTTGTGGCAAACCTAGCCACTTATTGCAGAACATTTAAAGGTTGTCTGAAATAGCTGTGTTAACCTGGTCTAAAAATGTATTCATGTTAATGTCAAAGTTATATATTGTTATGTTAAAACCAGGTTCTGCTGTATTGAGGGATAATCCACTTAACAGGATTATCTAGTGTGAGTGCCCCTCCCGTACAGCAGTTCATGGTGGGAGAAATGTCCTGTATTTGCACTTCCCAGGTAATCTACTATTGTATAGCCCCTGTAAGGGGATTAAGTAAACCCCTTGCATGGGGAATTGCATAAATGCTGGAGCTGTGAATAAAGTAATCAGTTGACTCCCAGAACTGTGTTTCGTCCGGTTACTGGGGGATTTGGGATATTGCCTTACTTTCCAGCGCTTTATTTGGATTACCTTCTTTTACCAGCGGAGATATGGGGATTTAATATTGCAGCTCCGCTACAGAGGTGTAGTGTTGGGGTGTAATGAGGAAGGATAGATTGAGGTGTAGTGTTGGGGTGTAATGAGGAAGGACAGATTGGGGTGTAGTGTTGGGGTGTAATGAAGGACAGATTGGGGTGTAGTGTTGGGGTGTAGTATAGGACAGATTGAGGTGTAGTGTTGGGTGTAATGAAGGACAGATTGAGGTGTAGTGTTGGGGTGTAATGAGGAAGGACAGATTGAAGTGTAGTGTTGGGGTGTAGTATAGGACAGATTGGGCTGTAGTGT